>JAJMGM010000007.1:0-120608 GCA_030568675.1 Suhomyces xylopsoci
AACATCCTAGCACTCATATGGAAACATCCTAGCACTCATATGGAAACATCCTAGCACTCATATGGAAACATCCTAGCACTCATATGGAAACATCCTAGCACTCATATGGAAACATCCTAGCACTCATATGGAAACATCCTAGCACTCATATGGAAACATCCTAGCACTCATATGGAAACATCCTAGCACTCATATGGAACTTACAGCTGGCGCATTGTTAGCATTAACTCATGAAAAATCCGATGTAGTGTAATGGCTATCACGGTTCGCTCTCACCGAGCAGATCCGGGTTCGATTCCCGGCATTGGAGTTCCTTTCTTTTTTGCTCATTGTATCAATAGCCCGATACTCGAGATCTCAATACTGATGAGTTAGTAGCTTTAAGTGCCTAAATTATAGCAGCGCCAATATTTGTTGCTAAATTTCTCAAGAAATTGGCAAAAATTTGAAAAACCTGGAAGAAGGTCAAGATAATGTAGAACTGCAAAACGCATGAGAAGAACATCAACATGAAAGAGGTTTCACTGGCGCTCTGCGATCAGTGCACAACTTGCAATATGAATTAAATTTAGAAATGCAGTAATCCATACAATCCATCAACCCTAAGTAATGGGATGCAGTATGAGGTTTAAATACTGCATACATTCTTCTTGGTGAAAAGCTGCGATTCACGCACCGAACTCGAGGAAGATGATAAAACACTAAGTCGCTTTTAGGTAAGGCTACAAAATTTCACGACATTTGAGAATACTACAATGACTTATGATTATTGGAAAATCGTTAATTAGAATAGGCACAATAAACAATTTATACAGATCTGAATTTGGAAAAAGCAATATTATATTGGGGGGAGGTGTCAAGCACTCACGTCGCGCAATACACGTGAAACATATGGCACTGTTCTCGTGTTTGTCACGTGTAACATATTTTTAATTTGAGACTCGAATTCCGCGCGCCCATAATCAACGCCCCACATATCAAGCACCTCCGTCTCCTCCGTTTCCGCCGCATGCAGCCGTACGTTGAAAACAATACAGAGCACAATTAGTAAGCATTCAAGTAGCTTCCATTCCGCTCGCCAAGAAGCTTGCTTCGTCGATTAGTAACGTTTGCAGCCATAGTCTTCATTCTGACTGGGGTGTGGAGGTAAATCAATGATTGACTATAAAAAAAGCACACTTACACCAATAACTTGTATAGATAATCGTAAATCAATAACAAAGTATAACAATTCTAATTATGAGTAAAGTCGCATTCGTTTCAGGTGCCACCGGCTACATCGCCCAACACATCATCAAAACCCTCAAATCTGAAGGGTATAAGATCGTTGGATCTGTCAGAACCGCAGAAAAAGGTGAAAACTTGAAAAAGCTTTTTGGTTCTGACTTTGAATACGAAGTTATTCCAGATCTTAAGATTGGTGCTTTTGATGAAGCCTTGGAAAAGCATCCCGATGTCACCGTATTTTTCCACGCCGCTTCCCCAAATTTTATCGCCGAAGACAACTTCCAGGAAACAGTTATCAACCCCGCAGTTGAAGGTACCCAAAGCGCATTATTGAGTGCAATTAAGTTTGGAAAAAACATCAAGAAGTTTGTTCTTACGTCATCAGTTGCTGCAAATGGGTTCTTAAGCCAACCTCCAATAGTTAGTGGCGAGGACACCTGGACTGAAATCACTTCTCAACAGGCCGTGCTGAACGGATGGGAAGCCTATGTCGCCTCCAAGACCTTGGGTGAAAGGGCCGCTTGGGACATTATCAAGGAGCAAAAGCCCCATTTCAAATTTGTTTCGGTCCTTCCTTCTTTTGTGTTTGGTCCACAAGCTTTTGATTCTGAGGTTGGACCTGTGTTGAACCTCAGTGTTGAAAACATCAACCAAATTATTAAGTCTGGACCTACTGATCCTGTTCCCGGTCTTGAAAGTGTGTGGATCGACGTGAGAGATGTTGCTAGGGCACATCTCCTTGCAGGTACGAGAGACGATATTGACAACGTCAGATTGGTATTGCAGGATGGTGTATTCTCATTGCAACAAGTTACCGACATCATCAACGCCAACTTCCCTGAATTAAAGGGCAAGACTCCTACTGGAGAATCTGGTAAGAAGCCATCTGAACACGAAGTCAACGATTCGAAAACTAGAAAGATCTTGGGCTTCGAATACATCAGTCTTGAAAAGAGTATTGTCGACACTGTTCAGCAAATTCTCGATGCTAAGAAGTAATTGGCTTCATCTTATAGTTGTCTGTGTCGTTTTTGCAGCCAAAGACTTTAGTTGCAATCAATGACTTAATGCAACTGATTAGACTTTTCAAAACGAATGTAAACCTTAATTCCTCTTCGGCTAGAAAATCTCTAAGTGGCTCAGCCAAACGAACTCAATTAAAAAGTATAAAACCTAATGGTCTAGTCTATATCATCGTAATCTTACTATACGTGTGACAGGAACAACAAAGATAAAACTTCGTAAACTTGGTCATGGCGACTTGCAGATTGGCTATGGAGCTTGAGGCATATCCTGCACATAGTCACAAGTAATAAGAATTTTTTGCAGCAATTGAAAGTTGCAGAATATGTCCGGAAAAAAAAAAAAACGTGCATTTATCGTCTTTTACATAAAAAGAGGTGGCTGACTTTCATTCAAGCCATTCCAATGCTAGGGCTAGCCTGAAAAATGATATGCTCCTGATCAGAGACTCATTCGTATGTTTTCCTCATCACTTTGTTTCTCATCATGGTTATTCTTGATTGTTGCAAGTTTGACTATATTAACTCTTCCAAACGTGAATACTGGGTGGAAAGCGATCAATATAAACCCTGCGAGGGCCACCAAGAGAGCATCCAAAACCATCAAGAAAACTTCGTGGCGGACCAAGTAGCCGCTGAACCCTTGGGCCATTTCAACCACTCTGTAGACAGATCTGATATAGATCAATAATACCGCAGCTGTAAGGGCAACTGGGAAATAGGGAATCAATTTCCGCTTCCGAATCATTTGGAACTTGGGGTTATAACATGGCTCCAACGCACGTGCTTTGTATTCTCTGGTACATTTCACGTGAAACAAAAGCCTGAAGAAATTGGGGAGCGACCTTTTGGTGAAGGGCCAGTAGCTCTGCTCCCTAATCCGCTTAGCATCTCTGAAATACACACGGTGCAAAAATTCAAAAAAGAAAATTATGAAAATTGACATCGCAAAGACTTGCAAGACGATCCCTGCGATCATGACGTCAGTGCCTGGCTTTGTATCTTCATGTCTCGAAGAGGCAGATGCAGCATAAGCACCTCCACCTGCTTGAACAATCAATGAAAGAACATCGGTAGCGATGAAAAAGTACGAGTACCACATGGGTTTAAGCACAGAGTACTGGCGGCCATAGATAATCACCATTTGTGCAAACAAAAAGTAAACCCCCGCCATAATGAGCGCAGGCGCAATAGTTAAACACACAGACTGTAGCAAATAGTAAGAGAATTGTGTGTTGTCGCTTAAAGCGAGCACTCTACCAAGAAAACCTAAAAATTCTAATGCGTATCCGCAGAAAAGCGTGATGTTGTACCAGTGATATCTTGACCACCAGAACATCACGGTGATAAACAAAAAGATAATCAAGTACGCTATAAAGTATATGATATTGGCGGGCCTGTTCAAATCGTAATCATACAAGCTTTTCTCTTCGGCCAAGTCTTTGAGGTTGACAGTCAGGTGGAAGATAACTTCGGTCGCTTCCGCCTGGACCAGAGCCACTGTAGCAGTAGCCAAAATTTCTTCCGCGCTAATGATTGATAAAGAGGCTTCCGCGCCCCGAACGATTTGGGATAATGAAGCTAGATCGGCCCAATCCGTAACCGTTTGCGCTTCACTCAATGCAGAAGAATACGACTGCAATAATGCAGACGAATGTGTAGGGTTGATGCTGCTTAAGACTGTGGATGTCGGCCATTGACTGGTGGTCCACGACGGTAATGTCAGAATCGCAACACTCATTTTGAATCAGTAATATTTTTTGCTTTTGCTGGTGCGATGTGTTAGGAAGAACTGTTAGGGGGAGTGAAGCTGAAGTTTGAATGAGAATCCTCAAGGATCTAAACTGTTTTGATATGTGTTAGAGATCAAATCTTTTCTTTCCCAACACTCTAGCATCTCTTATATATATAATTTCAAGGATCGGATTTAACCCAGCTAACGGCGACACCGCTGCGTCCAAATCTGTGCAAAAAAATAATCTTTTTTCAGTTTATTTTGTTTTGCGCAGCTACATTCCAGGAAGTTTCCCATGCATTTTGAGTTGTACGGGTGATCAGTAGGGACGTTGAGACAAAATTTAAGAGCTAGGCCAAATGGCGCATAGACTTTTGCTTCGACTACGGAACGATGGTAAGCAAGCAAAGAAGCTAGTGTGTGCGAATGGGCCGAGGCCCATCTGTCCGATCAGGGTATGGTGCGGCGATAAATGTGAAGATAGAATTTCGCGCGCCACTTACAATTGAAGACATGATAAGGGTCGAATACGCTGCAAACCAGGGCGAAGCACATCATGGTCATTAAACGGTCGAGCACTTCTTGCAACTTCAAAACACATTATTGAAACTAGATATCCCTACTGGTCTATATTTAGAAAGATATAACTACTAAGGGGTTTGGAACCATGCTCGAAACTACGAACGATAGTACGCGGTCGGTTTTTTTCACAGTGCGAATCAAAGAATACGCTTCAAACCAGGGCGCAGCACATCATGGTCATTAAACGGTCGAGCACTTCTTGCAACTTCAAAACACATTATTGAAACTAGATATCCATACACGTCTATATTTAGAAAGATCTTGGTACTGATGGTTAAGGAACCATGGATGTCCAGAACTATTGTAGCCCACATATCCGTTGCTAATTTTTTAGAGGAATTGACGAATTTTCAAAAAAATTTGAAAAAGGTTAAGGTTATGCAAGCTTACAAGATGCATGAGAAAAAGATGATATGAAGGAAAATGAACTGGTGGTATGCGATCAATGCACCAATTGCAATATGCAATATAAAGGGCAGTAAACCATACAAGCAATCAAGGCCAAGAGTAATGGGCTGCAGTTAAGGGTTCAAATACTGCATAGGGTCTACTTCGTGAAAAACTGCATTTCGCACCCCAAACTAGAGGCAGATCAAAAATGTGCGTTTGCAACTTTGCAATCACTGCATTTGAGTCGCTATTTGGTAATTTAGGTTTCACGATCATTTAAAGGTAATACAATCAATCATGATTATTCAAAAACTGTTAATTGGAATAAGCACAATAGATAATGTAGATAAATGTAAGTTCCAGTGAGCTGTAAAAGTCAGTCCATGTGCCAAACGTTGGCTGCAAAAAAAGCCACCAGACTTAAGTCCACTAATTGATTGCAACGATGTTGGATTTTGACGCTTAAACTGCATGCGCAATATCAATGACATTTTCGTCAAGGTTGTACACAACGTAGGCGTGTCTCGAGAAAGTGTCACCCAAGCACTACTTCGCTGGGACACATCATTTCCCATTAGACCGTTAAAATAGCAGCTACCATTCCAGTTTACGACAAAAGACTGTACAAGACCTCAACTTTAAAAGACCTTCATGAGTATTTCTCGATGGGCTATGCTGATGGTTCTAGTGCTGACGGTACTTTGGGAACAGACAGTGTTGGATTCCCCAACAGTCCAACTCTCTTACTTTGAATTTGGACTTGCCGCGGGTGATTAGGCTGGTATTGGAGTCGTGGGTATTGGAAAGGAAAAATTCGAGGCCATGCATTTGGATTCTGGTGTCCCAACTTACCCCAACTTTCCTCAAGCCATGAAAGACCAGGGCTTCATAAACAAGGTTGCGTATTCTCTTTATTTCAACGAGCCAAGTGCTAAGTCTGGCAGTATTATATTTGGCGGATATGACACAGAGAAGCTCTCTGGATCATTAGTTAAACTTCCTATTCCAGATGATTATACAGGCTTGTCGGTGACCGTTGATTCGACAACTACTGCTGGCGGAACTACAATTACTGTCGATGCTTCTTTTCTATTAGACTCAGGTAACCCCGTTATTTACGCCCCTCAAAGTGTGATTGATAGTGTTATTCCCGAATTAAAAACGGCCAATTTTCATGTGACCAGCCAGACAAGGTATTGACTTTCAATTTCGATGGAGTTTCAATTGCTGTTCCTTACTCAGAATTGGTGACTCCAGCTTCGGACAATCTGGGAAATATCTTGGGTTATTGTGAAATTGCTATATTAAATCAAGATTCAATAGGTCTTCCTTTGGGAGTTACCTTTTTGAGACATGCTTATGTTCTCTATGATCTTGAAGACAACGAAATTTCTCTTGCCCAGGTTAAGTACACCGACAGTACCAACATCGTTTCTCTTTAGACAATAGTAGCTCTCCCTAATACAGTCTCATGGATTAAGAAATTGGAGGTTTTTTGCAGTAAAAATAGAGAAAGTTGATTCTACATGACTCATTGTCTGGAAATAAAGAATAGCCAGCAAATTCACCGAAAATGTGCAAAGGGAAAGTGCTCGCAAATTCTCAACCATGGGTGTCTTTAAATTCAATGCATATTAGTTCACTTCAACAAAGAATTTACTCGGTGCGGCACAATTGTATGCAAGGCTAAATTTGATGGGCGATCAATTTTGTTTGACTACACCGTAAATGAGTCGCAACGACTCATCGCCTGAACAATAAATTTGCCGGAGGTGTACCATTATATGCAGGGTTGTAGGTGATGCTGCTATTAATTCTGTTTGACTGCTTCGTAAATGAGTCGCAACGGCTAAGTCCATTGAGGCATACTTGACGGGGCAACCCAACAGTATTAGTCTATAGAACTCTATGTGCGCTTTTTTCAAATTAATGAGAGACAAATGTTGAGTCCTAGGATGCTCATTGGAGCATAGTTTAGGGAGCGACCCAAAGGTATCATACTATACTTATGCGCAAATGATACCCCTGAACGTTTGATGGAGACTACACAACTGTTGAATACTCTTCCAGCTCTGTTCTCGTTATTCTAGTGTGCTTTTCTCAGCTCTATTCTCAAAAGTCTTGTAGGCTTTTTCATTCCATCGACGACTCACTGCGCGACTCAGAGTCATCTGACTCACTGCGACTCAGACTTGCAGAAAAAATTAAATTTTGAATTAATTAATTAATACGAGGAAACCGTTGGGTATTGTTGTGCTCGGAACAAGTATATAAAGGCATTGATTTCTCGTCTTTTCTGGACCCTTTCTCAAGACAATAGAAATAAACAATTATGAAAGCTTCTTCTTTGAACGAGTCTAACAAACTGGAAATCGATCCTCAAGAGACTAACAGTCATGATGATGAGATCAGTATTGGCTCAGGTCCTGAGGTCTTGGATACCAAGAGGTTAGACAAAATTTACCGCAAGTTGGACTTGAGAATCATTCCTGCGTTATGGTGTATGTATTTCTTGACTTCTTTTGGGTCCAGTTGCTACGGTTTGACGTTGACCATGAATACCAAGCAAGGGCATTCCATTATCCAGAAACTTAATTTGACCAGCCATGATACTTCGACCGCTTCAGCTCTTTATTATGTTGGTTACATTATTTTTGATTTACCAATGAACTTGATCATGACCAAGGTCAGTCCTCAATCGTGGCTTGCAAGAATTGTTATTACTGTTGGTGTTGTCTACACTTGTTACCATGCATTGAAGAATCATCAGGGTCTTATTGCTATTCGGTTCATCTCTGGTTTAGTCGGTGCTGGAACTTGGCCAGGTATGAGTTACTATATCTCTTTGTGGTACCCTAATGATCGGTCTACCAGAAGAATTGGTTACTACTTCACCGCAGCCCAAATTTCTGCCGCAGTCGCTGGTTTGGTTAGTGCTGGTGTTCAGAAAATGGATGGTGTTAAAGGCTACACAGGATGGCAGTGGATGTACTTGATCTACGGTGTGGTGACTATAGCAGTGGGTATTCTGTTGTTATGGTGGTTGCCTGACAGACCCTTCAAAACTGTCGAGGAACCTACCTCTAAGATCATGATTTGGTACAACAAATTTTTCACCCCTAACCATCCGCTTAATGAATCTGACCGCGCTTACCACCGTCAGGACATCGAATACAGATACAAGTTGCTCACTTGGGGCTGGAAGGACTTGGTCGAAATTATTACCGACTTGCGCATCTGGCCTTTGATCATCATGTACTTTGGAGTGGTCGGATGTGGTTTTGGTCTTGCTGTCTTTGGATCTACTATCATCGCCGTTAATAACCCACGTCTCTCCTCAATTCAAGTCTCGTTGCTCTATGCTCCTATTTGGTTATTCGACTTGGGAGGAATCTTGATAATCACTCCTTTTGCTGACAGATATAAGAGATTCAGAGCTCCTATCTTTTCGTTCGCATGTCTCATCATCATTACTGGTTTATTCGTCACCACCTTTGCTCATGGCTCATGGAAAAAATACGGAGGACTTCTTATTGCTGGTTTTGGTTTGGGTCCTACTGTCCCTATCTGTATGTCGTGGTCCGCCGAAATCTTCCAAGCTCGCTATGGAGATGTGGGAACTGCTGTGAGTGCCGCTTTGGTGAGTGGTCTCGGAAACCTTGGTTCGGTCACTGCCACTTACGCCCTTTATTCAGGATGGCCTGCTGACAAAAAGAGATTGTACCGTAACTCCAACATGATGCTTGTTGTCATGGTGGGTGTCAGTATTTTAGCGTCAGGTGTGTGCCACTTTTTGAGAAATAGGGTTCGTCAACAACCTGTTTCGAACTAGCGAGTTTCTTAGATCCTAAATGTTCTTTTAATCAGCCTAATTTATTCAAACATGTCATATAATCAGCCTAATACATAATTAATAAATCCAAATTTCGTCGATACTCTGTGGTTTCTCCTGTAGTAGACTCTCTATGGAGAGTTTCGGCTACAATACTTGTGGGTTGGATGATATAATGATGCGAATGGAACAATTCACGTATTATTTTTGTGCAGAGAACGAGAATTGGATTTTGATATATGCTCGTAGAGATAACAAAAGCGTTGAATTAGCTTCAACTTTCAATCAAAAATCATTTCACTCTGAGCCGATTACCATAGTCGAAAGGTATTGTAAATTATGAAAGCTCTTCAACCCCAGACTGCATTACATATGTTTTCACCTACTACATTGGTCACAACTACATGTATCGGTAATGCAACATATGAGCAAATTTGTGAGAGATAAGTAAGTTACGGCTGTGCATCAAAATTAAATAGGAACATCGCTCCAAACAGCATACATCTTCGAAAAACGGCTTTTTGCAATTATATTGCAAAAAGTATCAAAGCCTTCCACGGTGTCAAAGTGTGCGAGTCTAAAAGAAGCAGCGCATCGACTGCAACGCTGTATAGGTGCATGCACAATAGCGCCAAGACATCTTTGAGATAAGCTATCAAATGCGCAGTTGGACGCATGCCCAAATATTAATAAGCATATTAAGAATTATTGCGAAAGAATAGAGTTAGTGTTAATCTGATCGTCGTTGCAATTTTCAAGGTGACATATATAGATGGATCAGCAAGTGACGTCAACGTAACAACAACCAAATATCTTGTCACATCGTATTTCAGCCTAGTGATGTACATAGGGGGTATATTTGATGGTTTGTGTCACCTAGCCTGAAAAACATTGAGAGCCACATGAATTTGATGCCGACTTCGCCTTGTTACATTTTTCGAAAAAAATTATATCAAGTAACGGTCCAATTGTGTAGTCTCCTCAATTCGTTTCATGTAACCTTCATTTTAGCCGAAATTATGTCATGCATGAAACCACGATTGGTGAGTAAATTTATTGTGCTTATCGACCGAATTTTTTATCTATTCTGGTCGGTGATAAGCTTTTGTCACTACCCCGAGATAGGCTTTCAGATTTGATTAGGCTCGGAATATTTCAATTGAAATTGTCTATTGTTTTGTGCTGAGCCATGATGATTCGAGCCTAATAATATTGCGAACAGGTAGATGACACCAAGCATATATCGCAAAAATCGTCAGAGTATAAAATAACTGAATTCGGCCCCATGTTTGGTGTGATATCCCGACTGTAACAGGATGTTAGCCCAAGCCTACTTTGCGGTGTTCGCTGGCTATTTAGCGTTGGTGGCATCTCTACCCACCGATCTTGTGTCGAATATTCTTGAGGGTAGAGACAACACTAAAAAATACTTATCATTAGACTTCGAGGTGATTCGTACGAATTTAACGAACACAAATATGACGAGTTTAAAGACAAGAAGAGAGGATGACGTGAACGTTCTGATGTCTAGACAAGGGGTCTTTTACAACGTCGAATTATTGTTTGGCTCAAACCAACAACCTATTACCGTGTCAGTCGATACTGGCAGTTCTGGTTTGTAAGTTGTAGATGCCTATGGCGTATGTCCGAGTACTGCTTGCGGTGATGGGGGAATGTATGATCCATCCACATCATCCACTTCCAAAAAAACCACTGAAAACTTTCAACTAGGTTATCTTGATGGCACTTCAACTACTGGGGTCTTTTATTTGGACGATGTTACTATTCCTGGAGGTCCCACAATCAAACAGTTCCAATTTGCAGATGCCAGCTACACTTCCTTAACTCATGGAATTTTGGGAATTGGTCCAAACGCATCTGAAGCACCCGTCTTCGCTGATGGCGACACAATCGAGTATGCTGATTTTCCCTGGGCACTTAAGGACCAGGGATTCATCAATAAAGCGGCATACTCCATATTCTTGAATAGTGAATGGGCTTCTTCAGGCACCTTAATGTTTGGTAGCATCGATAATGCAAAATTCGACGGTGACTTGCTCAAGTTAGCAGGTGCATTTCCAAGCAGAGTGGGTATAAAAGCAGACTCTGTGACCATTGATGGTACAACTCACACTATAGGAACTGGAATAGAATTTGATTCCGGCTCCCAGTGGTCCAGATTGCCTAAAAATATTAATGATGCTATTGCACTGCAATTGGAAGGAAGCCTGCTTCTTGGAGGAGCCCAACCTTGGGTGGTCAATTGTAATCAACCTGATAAGTACATTACCTTCAACTTTGGAAATGGCCAAAAATCAATCCAAGTTCGTTACTCAAGTTTCGTTGGTACACAAACTCCCATTTATAATTGTTATGCTACGGTTTCTTACAGCTCCGATGGAAGTGACTACAACAATTTACCTATTTTTGGTGATGATATATTGAGGTTCTTCTATCTTGTGTTTGATCTTGAAGAAAACTCTCTCAGCGTTGCCCAGGCTAAATACACCTCTGACTCGGATATTGTACCAATCCAATAATATGTCAACTGAGAATGATTGAGATGATGAAAACATGTATCTTTGAATAGTCTACTTTGGTTTTTGTGTAAGTACCTTTAGATTTAAAAAAATGTTTAAGAATATTTGAAGAATTGGATGGTCACATCGAGTGTACTCATTTATTGAGGCTAATTTGCTCTTCATACATTTATGAAATGACCAAATAAGGTCCTAGATACATTTGCAAGTTAGTGTAAATTGGAAGATACATACTCTTATGCAAGTGTTGCTCCAAGTATACCGTTTACGAATAGTCCAACATTCTGAACTTGAATAAGTAGTCAAGTCAAGTTAGACGTACATTTGCGACTAAACAAACAGAAAAATAAACGCGCGCTTGAAATATTTTTTAGCTGATGCGTCGATAACTTTTTTTGCAGCAATTCACCATACTTGAGCGCTGCAATTTACCAGTCTGATGAAACCCTTTGATCTTGAATATCAACAGTGGCATGTTGTTTATAGCTGGAAAATTCTTTTTGACAATGAGCTTACTACAAGTGTACGTATTAGTATTGACTATTTCTTTGAACCTGATCTATAAATTTCCAAAACGTAGCTATAATAAGTCCGAGAATTTAAGATTGTTGCTCTCGAACTAACTCCAAACCAAGGCTGATCAACTCTTGAATTGTGTCCAAGACAGCACCGGATTGCTCTCTCACCAATACATCATTGTCTTGATCATGAACATACCTCAAGACATTTATCACTTTTTCTCGGTAGTGACTAGGAAATGGCACCGCTGAAGACTCTGAGGTTCCTAATATCAAGTCATGAATCAAAACAATAGCTGATCTTCTCATAATGGCACTGTCCTTTGAAGTTTCCAATTGGATAATACCAATTGCACAATCCAAAATATCATCCAAAGAATCAACAATTCCTATAGGATTGACTTTGCACATGGTTCCCAATAAAGACATACTCGACATCCGGATCCTGTTATCCTGAGAGTCCTCTGGATTTTTCGGTACCCTAATCATACCAAGAGTGGCATCGACAATCGTCCTAGCAGATTTACCAGAAAAGAACTGATTTGAATCTTGAATGTATCCCAAGATAGCTTCACCAACCTTGAGTCTTTCATCCAAATCTGTATCATTATTTTTATTGACATAAACATCTGTCAAGTAATTGATGGTTTCTCCCGGATACAAGTCCATAATGCTACGTAGACCTTTGATAACGTTCAAGTATATGTAGGGCTCGGGGTCTTTGAGCTGAACCAAGTGAAGATTCAAAACAAAGTCCAAACTAATCACCTCGCTATTTTGGATAATTAGTTCCTTCAATAAATAGAGTCCATGGGCTCTTATAGGAACTAGTGGATCATTCAAACTGGTGATGGCTCGCTTCAACTGTTGGGTGTCTTTATCCTTCTGAGTTGTGGTAGGTAAAGAACCGTCCAATAAAGTTGTGATTCTTTCACTTAAGGCTTGGCACGATTTTTGGCTGGTTTCGTTGATGGGTAATTTGACCAATTGAATTAAAGAGCCCTTTATCTCTTTAATTAGCTTTACACACGTATCGTCGAAACTAGGAGTTTCAGAAAGTATAGCGGAGACTAGTTCAAGTAGAACAGGTAATAGTTGTAGATGATCCTCGTCTTCGTCTTCGTCGTCTGAGTCAGCCTCTTCAGCAGGAGAGGGTGGATAGGCGGCCCGATTCCCAGAACCATGCGCTGTTATCTCAGCCTTCAAAAAGTCGTTGACGATTAACAAAATTTCAGAAGGAGTGTTGGCGAGTATATCTTTAAACTGTTGCCCTATTTGCTCCAAAAGTCTCAAGTCTATCAACATAAAAAAAGGATTACAATCAATGGAAGTGGTATTTCCTTGGTTTAACCATCTCTTGAGTAATCGGATGAAGACACCTTGAACCATGGAATTATCCAACTGCTTCAAAAGCTCAACTAGGTACCCACAAACACGATCCAAATCGTTGATAAAGGTATTCATCTTGGAATCTTTGCTTCGAGAGTCTATTTGGTTTGCGTGTTCAGCTATCTGAACCAACCCATTGGGTCCTATTTCGTACTTCCAAGTATCTGATTCCCATAACAAGTTTTTGGTGATGGTGTCCAAGCCTTCCGAACTGCTAGTTACTGTGAAGTAGCTCACCAAAATACCCATGATCACCTCAGCTTGTTTCTCATTTTTCTGAAGAAAGACCGTATATGACCATAAAGGTAATAGAATGGGATCGACAAGGTACTGCGTTAACTCAGGATCTAAACCTCTTTTAGTTAAAGAAAGTAAGACATTGATATTGTTATTCACTTCTGCTTCTGTTACAAGAACCTTTGATTGCTTCAGACCTTCGGGATTAAATCGATTCCAGATCTGTTTAAAAAAGAAGTCTCGTACTATGGCCTGGTTCTTGTACCACAATTTCTCGATCACGTAGCCTATACAGCTGGTAATTGTTGGACGATTGATATTGACGAGAAGGGTATACGAGTCTTTGCCGATCTTTGTAAAATAATCGACTGTCGACACTTCTTTGGGCTTTTTTAGGACTACATTTGCGACCTGCTCGAATTTCTCCATGCTTATATCGTCGTTTTCTCTCAAACCTAGCACAAACTCAATTAAAGTAACAAGCCCGTCCCCATTAGGTGCGTTGTAGTGCAAAATCGTGAGCTGATTCATGACATACAGCTTGAAGTATGCTGGCGATGGCGTCGCTATTAAGAGGGAATATGTCTGAAATAACTCGTAAGTATCTGGAATAGAAATGACGCTTTGGAACTCGCTGGCGTACTTTTTCTTATCAAGGTCCAGGCCAATGTAAGGACAAGTGATTAAAGCTATACTTATTACCAAGTAATCAGAGAAGCCCGTTCCTTTCACCAAAAGATCTTTTACATCTGATTCTGTAGAGAAAATGAGCCTGAATTTTTCATAAATCAAGACTAGCAATTTGTAATGAGGTTCGTATCGTTTTGAAGGTTCGGATAATGCAGGTAATTGGGTAATTTTTAGTTGACTGGGGGTTGAAAAGTGGTTCATCTGTCTTTTTTCAATGGGAATTCCTATTTTAAATGCACTTAACACGGGATATATGCCGTGAATAAGCACCAAATTGACCACCTTACTGAACGTCTTGATGTCATGCAACGATATTTTGATCAATTTGGAATCTGCCATCACATTCTGTTCAGAGTACTTCTGAATATCGATCAAGTCTTGGAGTAACCGTTCAATTACGGAGTATCTCTGATCGTATTCAGAAGCGCTAGAGTCATTGAACATTCTCTGATATAGCTCGGACACGCTCAAACGATCCACCGGTCCATCCAACTCCTTCTCCAATTGCTGGAACTTGAGATCAATAGGCTTGTTCCCTACATTCTCTGGCTTGTGGAGACCTTTGCGCTGTGGGTACACCTCCAGGGCTTCCCGTTTGACCGTAGTCTTCTTTGGCTTGACCTCAAAGGGATTGCGCCTAGGTTTGCTGGGGATCTCTTCAATTTTGGGCGCCATTGCCGTCAATAACTAGCACTTGCCTTCAATCACTAGTTGCTTGCCTTCATTAGTCATGGGTGAAAATATCACGTGATGCTCATCTCCAAGCTATCAAAATTTGGGGCCCGATAAAGACGTAGCAGTGCTTGATCAAAAATGGCTGAAACAGTGGTATTGACACAAGAAGAGAAGGACGCTGTGATCTACGACTCGCGCGAGGGTGATTTGGATACCTTGAAGGAGATTTTCACTGAAATAGACCCCCAACTTCTCCTTACCATCAAAGACGATATCACCTTAACCACCCCAGTGCATGCGGCTGCCGGAAACGGCCACTTAGAAACCGTCAAATATCTTCTTTCCATTGTGTCGAAAGAAGACGCCAAAGCATTAGCTAGCCAGCCAAACGAAAGTGGGAATACTCCACTCCACTGGGCAGCTTACAACGGACACCTTCCAGTAGTCCAGCTCTTTTGTGACGAATACGAGGTAGATCCTTTCACAAAGAATGTTTCAGGACACGATGCTATCTATGAAGCCGAAAGCAATGGCCAAACCGAAGTAGAAAACTGGTTTTTGAACAAATACGCCGTGGAGGACGATTTCAAGGTCGAAGAAGATGGTGAAAACACCAAAGTTACTTACACTCCAGGCTCCGAGAGTAAAGAAGCCGAGGAGAGAGCAAACTTGGCAGCCGTGGAAACACAGACCGGCGAACTCAAGCTCAACTAGACTAGCCTGGTCCCGTCCAGGAACCCTTCCTCTTGTATATTACATAGTGAGTAGTGCATGCACCAAAAGTACGATAAAATAGTTGCGAAAATGTCTTGTAGAGCTTAATGAAATGTCAAACTGTTAAGAAGTAGGGAGGAATTGGTGAAATGTGGTATGAAGACTCAGCGATACTGGTGGAAAAAAAAAAAAAATGCTTGGTGGTAACAAATTGGTGGTGGTGCATGTGGTGGTGATGTAAGTAAGAAATAGTGTAGTCCTAATGGGAAACAGGTTGGACAGAATTAGAGTCTTGGTGGTACCTCTAGTGAGGAATAGTGAGAGATAGTGGGATCGCGGCTAGAAATTAGTGAGAGAGTAAATTGTTGGTGGTAGAAATTAGTGAGAGCTAGTGAGAGATAGTGTAGTGTGATAGTGATTTCGGGTGGGTAGTGCACACACCAAAGTATCGTGATAAAAAATTTTCCACCATAAACCAAAAGTCGGTTACCAACTTGACCACCACGTAAGCACAACAGCCGACAAGATGAGTGATTTAGGATTTGACGCCAGTCTCAAAAAGAAAAAGAAGGTCAAGAAGACCGAAGAAAGCGAATCGCCCGCCCCCGAGGCTGGAGCAGATGACATGTTCGCTGGAATGAAAAAGAAGAAGAAGTCCAAAAAGACCGACGACAGCTTGGCAGATGCCGGAGCAGACGACAGTTTGAGCTCCGAATTCAGCGACCTTTCCATCAAGAAAAAGAAGAAGAAATCAACCAAAAACTTGGAAGCATCTGACTTTGACCAACAATTGGAGCAAGCAGGTATCGAAGACAATGTTGCCGCCAAAGTGGACAGTCCAAGTGGCGACAGTGATTCTACATCCCCATCAGCATCAGTATCGGCAGCCGCAGGAGAAATGCCATACGAAACCTTATTATCCCGTTTTTTCACCGTATTAAAGACCAATAACCCTGAGTTGGCCGGAGACAGATCAGGACCCAAGTTCAGAATCCCCCCACCTATATGTCAGAGAGAAGGAAGTAAAAAGACGTTGTTTTCGAATGTGCAGGACATCGCCACCGTGTTACAAAGAAACCCCGAGCATCTTATACAGTTCTTGTTTGCCGAATTGGGTACTTCAGGTTCGATCGATGGTGAAAAGAGATTGGTGTTGAGAGGTAAGTTCCAGCCGAAACAGATGGAGTCGGTGTTGAGAAGATACATTATCGAATACGTGACATGTAAGACATGTAAGTCGATGAACACCGAGTTGAAGAGGGAGTCGGCCAACAGATTGCATTTCTTGAGTTGTAAGGCTTGTGGATCCACCAGATCGGTATCTTCGATCAAGACCGGTTTCCAAGCCCAAATCGGTAGAAGAAAGAGAGCATAATTTAATGTACATTATCTGTAAGTAAAATTGTAGGGTATACTGTCTGTACCAAGAAAAGGGGTATATACTAGACGAAGATATCGTATGGGGCCACGATTTCGCAATCCTATACAGGAAAATATGAGCCTCTATGAAATAACTAGACACACAATTGTAGTTTAAGTTTATAGTGTTATCGGAATATTATGCTATTGGGTTGATTAAGAAAGACTCATAACGCTTCAACCAAGTGATATATCAATTATATAATACAAATCAATGTTTTTAAGTACCTCGAGCACATTGTAGTAATTGTAGCACTTTAAATTTTGTGAGCGCGCCAAAAAAAATAGCTGTCTGTGAGGAGACAGTTAGTCAGTGCCATCACTACAGTCATATATTTTTGATACCCCCTACGATCTTTTTCAAGGGAGAGCACCAGCCACTCACCCCATCGTGCAATATCATGTAATCTACGACCTCTTTTTGCACTTCTTTCAAGGAACCGCTGTTATTTTGGGCCCTTATGCAAACGTCATTTACAAAATGTAAGTGCGAAGGTTCCAACTTCGGAACGCCAGCGCGAATCCTCTGGCCATAATAGTCCAATTCTCTCTGTGGAAGGGTAGTGGGCTGTTGAAGAAGCTGTTCGATTTGTTCAAGGACAAGATCTGTGCTGATCTCAACACCACTGTCGGGCAAACCAGACGCTGGGCCATTTTCTTTCGCATCATTGTTTTTGGGCAAATCAGTGGAGGTTCTATCGGTGCTGTAGGATTTCGATTTGGAGGATCGCGAACCAAGAGAACTCGTGCTGGAGTTTTTGGTTAGCATCAAGGGTGGACAGTCATTCCACCCCTCCATCAGATCACCACGCTGGTACTTTGTAAGCGTCATGGCCGCTAGTTTTGAACAGCTGTGTCGTTGCATTGTTATGGCGTGGAGAACCCAGGTATATAATGGTCACGTGACATCATAATAATGATTCGGCTGGGCACGACTGGCGATACAAGTAAGCCGATGGCAAGAGGCAATGGCAGCAAGAGAGTAATGGCGTTTCGACAAGGGGCGCTCACGGATGAGCAGCGCAAGAGGATAGTAAGTGAATCAATAAAAGTTGTTGTAGGCCACCGTACTAACGCCCAGGAAGCAAACCGACAGAAAGCGCTCCAGCGAGTGAGACAGCGAAATGGCGAATCTGCACCATCGCATTTTCAACCAGAGCAGAGCCTGAGACCAGCTCCCACGACACAAATGGATCAGATCAGAAATGGGTTTGAAATACCGACCGAATATAAGAGGAACACCCCAAATGAGCCATCGCCGAAGCGGCCTCGTATAGAGCTTACGCCTGAGCAGCGTGCCCGAATAGAAGCCAATCGCCAGAAGGCATTAGAGATCCGTAAAAACTTGGCTCGCAACAATCGTGATGCCACCGATACAAATCGTGTAGCCGGCGGAGACGCCAGTGGTGCGAGCGCGGGAAATGGTGCTGGCGCGGGTGGGGGTGCGGGATCTGGTGCAGCCGCGAAGTCGCGGTACGAACCCCCCTCTATACGGCGACAGGACTATATTGAGTTCGATTTTGCAACCATGAAAGATTCACGAGGCGGTTTCCTCAACACCGAAGAGACCAGTGCCCCGCCCTCCGCCGACTCCACTAGTCTTGAAGAATGGAAAGAAAAACAAAAGAAACTCATGCTAGTAAAAGAACTACCTCCTCCCCTCGACATAGACAACGCACCCAGGTGCTTCGAGTGCGGCTCGCTCGAACTCGATCCCAATCTCTACACCAATTTTCGTCATGTGCGCGCGTGCCGAAAATGTGTCAAGAGCAAGCCGGAAAAGTACGCTTTGCTCACCAAGACAGAGTGCAAGGAAGACTATCTCTTGACAGACCCCGAACTCAAAGACACAGAATTGCTACCGCGGATCGAAAAACCCAACCCGCACGGATATTCACGAATGCAACTATTCTTGCGGTTCCAAGTCGAAGAGTATGCGTGGAAGAAATGGGGCTCTGCAGAAGGACTAGATCAGGAATGGGAACGCCGTGAGTCCATGAGGATCAAGCGTCGTGACAAAAAGTACAACGAGCAGTTGCGAGAAATGCGTAAGAAAACGAGAGCAGAAGAATATACTAGAAAACTACGCAACGGCGACAATCTCGGCGACCGCCACGTGCATGACTGGTCGGCCCCTCTCAGTATACCCGGTCAGGAGAACATGGTCAAGAAACGGTGTATCGACTGTGGTGTCGAGACCGAAGAGTATGTATTCCAGTAGAAATGAACATCTATCAAGGTTCTATTTGCAGCCTTTTTGTCGTGCGCGACACACATGGAAGCCCATGGAAAATTCGACACAAGCGTCGAAAATTTGCAACAAATAACTATTTAAGTTGAACGGGCGCACACAAATTTCGTGCCTTCGATTCTCAACCATTATAGCCCAAGATGTCTGACGTTAAAGCCGAAACCCATGAGTTCACAGCTGAGATCTCTCAGTTGATGTCCTTGATCATTAACACTGTTTACTCCAACAAAGAAATCTTCTTGAGAGAGTTGATCTCCAACGCCTCCGATGCTATCGACAAGATCAGATACCAAGCTTTGTCCGACCCATCCCAGTTGGACACTGCTCCTGATTTGTACATCAGAATCACCCCAAAGCCAGAAGAAAAGGTTTTGGAAATCAGAGATACCGGTATCGGTATGACCAAGGCTGAATTAGTCAAGAACTTGGGTACCATTGCTAACTCTGGTACCAAGTCTTTCATGGAAGCCTTATCTGCAGGTGCCGATGTTTCCATGATTGGTCAATTCGGTGTCGGTTTCTACTCTCTTTTCTTGGTTGCCGACCACGTTCAAGTTATCTCCAAGCACAACGACGATGAACAATACATCTGGGAATCCAACGCCGGTGGTAAGTTCACTGTCACCCTCGATGAAAAGGGAGAAAGATTGGGCCGTGGTACCGTCTTGAGATTGTTCTTGAAGGACGACCAATTGGAATACTTGGAAGAAAAGAGAATCAAGGAAGTTGTCAAGAAGCACTCCGAATTCGTTTCCTACCCAGTTCAATTAGTTGTTACCAAGGAAGTTGAAAAGGAAGTTCCAGTCGAAGAATCCGAAGAAGAAACCAAGGATGAAGACGACAAGAAGGCCAAGTTGGAAGAAGTCGACGATGAAGAAGACAAGAAGCCAAAGACCAAGAAGATCACCGAAAAGGTGACCGAAAACGAAGAATTGAACAAGACCAAGCCTTTGTGGACCAGAAACCCATCTGAAGTCACCCAAGAAGAATACAACGCTTTCTACAAGTCTATCTCTAACGACTGGGAAGACCCATTGGCTGTCAAGCACTTCTCTGTTGAAGGTCAATTGGAATTCAGAGCCATCTTGTTCGTTCCAAAGAGAGCTCCATTCGATGCTTTCGAATCCAAGAAGAAGAAGAGCAGTGTGAAGTTATACGTCCGTCGTGTTTTCATCACCGACGAAGCCGATGACTTGATCCCAGAATGGTTAAGTTTCGTCAAGGGTGTTGTCGACTCCGTTGACTTGCCATTGAACTTGTCCAGAGAAATGTTGCAACAAAACAAGATCTTGAAGGTCATCAAGAAGAACATCGTCAAGAAATTGATCGAAACCTTCAACGAAATCGCTGAAGACCAAGAGCAATTCGAAAAGTTCTACAGTGCCTTCTCCAAGAACATTAAGTTGGGTGTCCACGAAGACCAACAAAACAGAGCCGCCTTATCCAAGTTGTTAAGATACTACTCTACCAAGTCTACCGAAGAATACACTTCTTTGTCTGACTACGTTACCCGTATGCCAGAACACCAAAAGAACATCTACTACATCACTGGTGAATCCATCAAGGCCGTTGAAAAGTCTCCATTCTTGGATGCTCTCAAGGCCAAGAAGTTCGAAGTGTTGTTCTTGGTTGACCCAATTGATGAATACGCCATGACTCAATTGAAGGAGTTCGAAGACAAGAAATTGGTTGACATCACCAAGGACTTTGAATTGGAAGAATCCGACGAAGAAAAGGCTGAAAGAGAAAAGGAAATTGCTGAATTCGAACCATTGACCAAGGCCTTGAAGGAAATCTTGGGTGAACAAGTCGAAAAGGTTGTTGTTTCCCACAAGTTGGTCGACGCCCCAGCTGCCATCAGAACCGGTCAATTCGGTTGGTCTGCTAACATGGAAAGAATCATGAAGGCTCAAGCTTTAAGAGACACCACCATGTCTTCATACATGTCTTCCAAGAAGACCTTTGAAATCTCACCAAAATCTCCTATCATCAAGGAATTGAAGAAGAAGGTCGACGCCAACGGTGCCGAAGACAAGACCGTCAAGGACTTGACTACCTTGTTATACGAAACCGCCTTGTTGACCTCCGGTTTCTCCTTGGACGAACCATCTTCATTCGCTGGAAGAATCAACAGATTGATCTCTTTGGGTTTGAACATCGATGATGACGTTGAAGATGACGTTGAAGCCGAACTCGGTACTTCCACTGCTTCCACCGAAGAAGCTGTTGAATCTGCCATGGAAGAAGTTGATTAAACGAAGTTATGTGTTACTTATTTAAATAGTAATAGGAAAACCTAATAAATGATAAAATGTACAAAGAAAAACTCAACAAAAACTAACACTGTAATTATACTGGAAATCACTAAAAATTATTACCTATTTTCATCACTACAATATTTTTTACTATATGACATGTAAAAATAACTCCATGTAGTGCCTGAATGTAATGTAACCTTATGTGCATAGGTACATCATAGTTTTCACCTGCCTCTTTTTTACCATACAACTCCCCACGCATATTTTTTTTTCCACCGTCTTCTAAATCGCACGTGCGCAGCAAGCCTTTTCTTGCGCGCTCTTTTATAGCCTTGCGATCTTCTCTGTGATTTTGGCGAGTACCATTCACTTGATTGTAGACCAATTGCACACTATGGGACTTTTCATACCTGTCAACAAGTTGGAGAACTTGAGATTGTACAAGTACTCGTCAGAAGATCACTCGGTCATTTCCAAGTTCGTGTTGAAAGCATGGTGGAACTACTTCGTCAAAGTGTTCCCGCTCTCCATGGCACCTAATCTCATTACGTTGATGGGTCTTGTATTTATTTTGGTCAATTTGGCATGCGTGTTTTACTATGACCCAAGTCTTGAAAGTGGCGAAACCCCAAGATGGTGTTACTTTTTCTACGCCTTTGGCTTGTTCATGTACCAAACTTTCGATGGCTGTGACGGGTGTCATGCCAGAAGGACCGGGCAAAGTGGGCCATTGGGAGAATTGTTTGACCACTCAATTGATGCTATCAACACCAGTTTGGGTGCCATTGTGTTTGCGTCAGTTTTGAGAATGGGCTGGGGCAATCTCTTGATGTTGTCTCAATTTGCAACCGTCTGCAATTTCTACACCTCCACTTGGGAAGAGTACCATACTCACACTTTGTACTTGTCTGAGTTCAGTGGTCCTGTAGAGGGCGTGTTGATGATCTGTGGGGTTTATTTGGTGACAGGTGTTTTTGGTCCAGATATCTGGAACGTGAAGCTCGCTGAGTTGGACTTGAGTGCTTTGGGACTTAGCGATTCGGTTGAAATCTCGTCTTCTATCATCTACGTGGTTCTTGGGTTGGGCTCCTTGTACTTTAACATTGCTTCTGCCATGAAAAACGTCAGCAAACACTACGATGCTCAGTACAGGGACGCAGAAAAGGCAGGCAAAAAGGCTGACAATGCATACATGGGATTGGTGCCATTCTTTGGCTACTATGCTACAGTGGTGTTATTGGTATGGACGTACCCTGAAATCATCAACAAGACCGGTTTTGCCTTGGTGTTGTCGATTTGTTTCACCATAGCGTTCAGTGTAGGCAGAATCATCTTGGCGCACTTGACCATCCAAACGTTCCCATTTATTCAAGTTCCAATGGTTGTGCCATTGTTGCAGCTTATCATTGCCAAATTCACCATCGGTATTTATGGCTACGACAAAGATTTGGTTTTGCATTCCGTCAGTTGGTTGGGACTCGGACTTACTTTGGGTATCCACTCGGTCTTCGTCTTTGAAATCATCTACGAAATTACAACCTACTTGGACATTTACGCATTGTCCATCAAACACAAGAAAGCATAGAGTAGACTTTATAGTTGGCATTTGTATTGATGCATGAGATCATTAATATATACATGTGAAAAATTGTAAAAAATAAACCCCCCACTTAAGCTTCTGGTTTCTTTTCAGTAGCATCAACACCGGAAGCTAACACATCTTGAGCACCTGGCTGTAAAGAAAGCTGGTTTTCCATTTCTTGCAATTGGGTTTCTGCCAAAATAGCCAACGATAATGGAACTCCCAACAATAAGGCAGAAGAGGTAAGGCCCCACAAGAGAGATCCACCTCTGTTCAATGCACAGTTGGCGTATGACTTCAAGTTCTCGGTGAAAGAAACGATCTTTACTCTTTGTTCTGGAGCAATTATATCTTTCAATGCCACGATTCTGTCGTAGACAGTTTCGTTTTCGTAGTCGAAGTCGTCATCGATGTCCGATTCACTGTCTGATTCGCTGTCGCTGTAGGTTTCAGTCTTTGGAACGGTGGTTCCTGGAGCAGCCTTGAAAGCTGCGTTGGCTTCGTCGTCGATTTGTGTTAATTTAACCATGTTGTGTATAAAGAATAGACTACGAGCTTGCCGTCGTTGCTGCTTTCAGTTTTCAGTCTCGATGAAAATTTTAGTGGTCGGCGCACGTAAAATGTGAGGGGTGATAACGTCACTAGCTGCAAATATATCACTACTGATTACTGATTACTGATACTACGATACTACTGATAATGGTATATATTGGTTACCAGTATACATCCTCGTCGTCGCCTAGACTGAGGAGAGGGATGTCGTCTTCCGAGCCGATTTCGTAGCCTAGCAGTTCCATTTCCTCGCGGTAGTTGCGCACGTTGTAGAACTGGAGAAGTGCGCGGAGTGAGATTTCTTGGTTGTAGGAATTGTTAAAGTCGCTTTCCAAATCCTTTCCACTGAGCCAATTATCCTTGAGACTGAGCGACAACTTGAGGTAGATTTGCGAAATGAGGTCCATGTTGACCGACTTCCATTTACGACCCTGGTATGGAATCAATTTCTTGAGGATCTTGAGAATAGGCTTGGTTATGTAAGGATTTTCGTAGTTCATAAGGATCATTTTGTAGAGTTCCGACGGCTTGAGTTCGTTCAAGGTGAACACTCGCTGTGATATGTTATTTATAAGAATTTTATTGGTGATCTGGAGCAAGTTGGTTAGAATAAAACTAAAGTTTTCGTTGTAGTTTTTGATGTATGTGTTGCTGACGCCATTTTCGTCGATGATCTTGGGCAATTGCAGGATCAAGTCCTTATTGATGAACTTGTAGCTATAGTCTTTTGGGAACTGGCCCAAGCAATTGTTGAAGAACTCAAAGTATGGTAGACTGATGCGCGGATTCATGAGTTTGTTCTGATTTACAAGGATTTCGTACTCGCTCATTTCCCCGTCTTTAGCGAAGCTCTGGAGATTGGTGTTGTTGAAGCTTCGACTGATATAGTCCAAAGTGACAGAAAGCATCTGGTGGTCAAACAAGATCGACGATAAGTAGTAGTACTTCATGACGTGGTTGATTTTGAACCATTTTATGAGCATTGTAATTATACCTGTTGAAGCTTTGACTGTCAATTCCTTGATATTCAACACTTCGAGCTGCAGCATCAACACAAAATCGATTTTTCTTTTGGTACTGGGATCGAAATTGGACGAGTCAGATGCTTTCACGTACGAAGTCTCGGGATTAAGTTCCCACTCGGCAAAGTTGAGATTGTAATCTAGCTTGTTGGATTTAATTGTCTCCACAAGTACTTGGATGAAAGTATTGAGACGAATAAGGTTGTTTTTGTAAAACTTTTCGACCCTTTCAATAGATTTGATATAGGGTAAGTCTTTCTCTTCTTTCTCTTCTTCTTGTTCTTTTTCTTCCTCTTCGGTTGTTTTAGACTCTAGCTCATTACGGATATCTGCTAGTACCTCAAGATCTATTCTGCCCTTGCTCTTTTTATACTCACTGACATATCCCCTTTCCTGTTTCATGAACTTCTGCCTCTCTTCCCACAACCTCTTGGTCGAATAACTCTCGTATAATGAGCTTTTTAGTATATTATCCGCCTCTTCGATAGCAAAAGGCACTTTGACCTCACTGGGATAGATAAACGGCATCGACTGGTTAATCTGGTACGACCGTTTGATCTTTTCTCCTCCGGACATGTAATCTGAAGCCATCAACGTGGGCGAAGGCACGGGGGTCGCTATGTGAACGGGCTGCGTGGGCAATTGACTCAAAACAGTATGGGATTTATAAGTTTTTGGCGATTCAATGAGGTTTGAAAGCGAGTTCGAGCACGTATTTATGGCCATAAACTCTTTGAATCTGGTCTCCACCTCCACATCATCTACGCTAGTTTTGAACTCGTCAAAGTCGTATACCTTCAAGTCTTTTTGGTCAAAGAGAGGGTATTTATCGTGGATATCTTCTCTGAATGTAAAGTAGTCGAGTGGAGAACACGTAAGCTTGTTTTTGTCCTTAGCATGCTTGTTTTTGATGTTATATTTCTTGATTAAGTACTCGTCACAGGCCTTTACGTGAGACGAGTCGCCCATTTCAAGCAAAATCAACTTCCATACCATAAGAATGAGATACCTCGTTCTGTAAGAGTGGTTGGAGTTCCATTTCCAGTGCTCGATAAACTTTATTAAGGTTGAAACCAAATCGGTTTCATCAAGATAATCTCGAAACGCCTCATCTTTGTAGCTTAGGCTGACGTTTATCATAAAGTATAATAGCGTCAATACCTGGAAATACACTGCTTCTACTGCTTCAGCCATATCTACCTTTTGCGATGACTTTTCTCTAGCAATTATCGCCTCAATAAACTCTTTAACTGCCACAATTAACGGCTCATATACCTTCTTTTCGATTAACTCCTTGTTGTTCTGAACAATATTTCGCAACTGTTGTGACCTGATCTGACACTCACCGTACTTTCCAAACGAGTAGTAGATCAATGTACCAAGGTTTTGGCGCACTTGGACATCGCCTTCCAACATCTTTGTAGCCAGAACACCGATATCTTCAATGAAGTTGGAGTTTTCGATGAAATTTTCGGTATTTTTGAATTGTTCTTCCAACTCATCTAGTCTCAACACATGGAGATCATTGTAGGTAAACCACTCGCTTAGTTCCTGATCCAATTCGAAGTAATCTCTGTGCTTGTAGTCCAAGTGTGACTTGTTGATAAGAAACTGGTAGTTGACGTTCTGGTTGTTATAATTTGAGTTATTGGAGTCATATCGTACACCGCCATTGATATCGTGCTGATTGGACTTGATCTGTTCGGCTCTGGCATTCAATTTGTTCTGGAACGTTTCATCTAACGATGTGTTTTGGATCTCCCGCTTGGTACGGTCATCGGGGTGATCTATGATTTGATCTTCGAGTTTGTCAATCAGAATTAGTTCATTCTGCATTATAGACATGAGTAAATGATAATATCGTTGCTACGATTATATACCACCACTCTGTCGTAATGTAAAGTGCCACTTGATGTGGAGCTGTTATATGGTTGTAATATGCAGGATATTTCCATATGGTGCTAATATTTCACGATTTGCTCAGTAGCCGAAGCTGCGTAGACGGACGAGACGAAAAACAGGAGAGTAGGGTAATAAAATGAGTAGTAGAGGTCAAGATGTGATATTTGCTTCAGTCTTTGTATCAATTTACGTTTTTGAATTTTGGTGGAATTTTGCAATTTTTCAACCCTTTTAATGAAAATCTTAAGATCAAATAGAATTTGGCGCAAAAATAGAAACATCACTACAATAATGACTCGCTTTAGAAGGCCTTTTTGTGGTTTTCACCACAAATTATGCATGCACTTGAAGCAATTTTGTAAGTACAAAACAGGTGCTTGGGGGTGTTAGGATGTTTAAGACTATCAGTTACTGCTGTAAACCGTAGTGGTATGTTATTCCGCAGTTTACATTCTCTAAATATCCGTTTTCTAAATTTATACAACTAAAAACGGGACTAATATATACAAAACAACTGGGGCATGAGACGAGTATTGTACGATACTCAATTGGAGGGATAGAAGGTATTCTCATGACACTTAGTATGGGATAGCACCACTTTGTTGCATAACCTCGGCGATCTTTTTGGTTAACAAAGGATCTTCCTTGATACGCTTTTGCATCTTGGTAGCTTCCGCAAAGGAGGTGGCCTGGACCTTTTCGTCGAAGCTTCTGGCAAGATCGGTAGACTCTTCGAACAATTCGATGGCTTCATCAACCTGTTCCTTTTGCAATTTGATTTGAGCTAATGTAAGTTTGGCCAATTCGGATTTTGGATCCAATTGACAGGCCTTGACCAAAAGTTCCTCAGCTTCATCCATTTTTTCAACGCTTTCTCTGGAGATACAGGTGGCCTTGTTGATCAATGGCAATCCACCAACAGAGAAAGTGTCTAAGGCTTCTTGTAATCTGGCAGCAACATCGAACTGGTGACAAGCACCTTCGATGTCACCACGATCAGCCAAGATTTCACCGTAGTAGTTTGGAACTTCAGGAGAAGTGGCGAACTTCAACTTGGCCTCGGTGAATTTTTCAATAGCATCTTCGAATTTGCCGTTCTTATAAGTTATACAAGCCAATTGAATGTAAGCATAGACGTTGTCAGGGTTCAAGATCTTGGCTTGGTTGAAGTTGGCTTCAGCATTGACCAAGTCACCAGTGAGGTAGTGCAATTGACCCAAGTGGTAGAACAAGTCAGGACATTTAGGATCCATTTCTTGGGCCTTGGCGAAGTCTTGGATGGCATCGTCGTATGATTGTTTGTCAGCGTTGATCAAAGCTCTGAAGATGTACGATCTAGGTCTTGGTTTCAAGGCAATGGCTTTGTTGATACCGCTGGCAGCCTTGGCGGGTTCGTTTTTGAGGAAACTGAATGCAGCGGCGTACTCCAAAGCAACGGCAGCAGGGCCGGCTTCAGGAGACGAAGGACTCAATTCTTCGACGTTGTAAGCTTCGACGGCCTGGTTGAACAACGAGTCGGCGTTGTCGTAACCTTCTGGAGTGTTGGCGTTTATGTTGACCAACGCTTGGTACAAGTATTTATCAGCAGTCGATTCGGAGTTCTCACTGACGCCCTCTGGGTTGTGTTCTTCAACAAAAGCACCGAAGAAGGAGCCGATGGTGGCGGCGGATGGCAAGTTGTGGGTCTTTGGCTTGGATTCGACGATCTTGATGGAGTGTTTTCTCAAAACTCTTTCCAACACAACCTCAATCGACTTGTTGCTGAAGCCTCCGTAGATGGTCAAGGCAGTCAAGTCAAACATGGCGTCCTCGTATCTTTCGATGGTTTCGTACGAGGTGGCACGACGCAACACACACTTGGTGTAGTCCGGCTTGATTTTGATGGCCTCGGTGGTGTCTCTAATGACGGCCTCGTGATCGTCCAAAGCAGCGTAACAGGCTGATCTGTTGGAGTAGAAGATAGGGTCTTTCTTCAACTGCAAGGCGGCAGTGTAGTAGGCAATGGCTGGGTGGTAGTTCTTGTTTTTGAATTCGGTGTTACCGTCTTCCTTCAAAGCCAAGGCCCATTCCTCCTTTTGTTCGGTGGTCAATCCGTCGATGATCTCCTGGGTAAGCTCAGGCAATCCTTCGCTATTTGTAGGATAAGCTGGTTTGGTGGTGGATCCCGAGGCTTTCTTGCCGGCAGGTTGCTCAGAAGACGAGGATTCGGACTTTTTAGCCTTCTTTTTCGACTTCTTCTTCTTCTTGCCGCTCTGGTCGTCACCCAGGCCAGAGACTTGGTTGGAGTAGTAGTAGTAGTATGCACCGGCAGCAGAAAGACCTGCTACCACAGAGGTCACTGCGATGGCGGTACGATTGCGGCCAATAAAGCTGCTGGCGTTGTCTATTCCGCTCATATCTATGTCGTGGTGAAAGAGAGTTGCCATCAGATTTTGTCAAGTTTTTCACTGGTCAACAACATGGTCACGTGGAAAAAATTAGCGACACCAGAGTTAGTTCCCCCTAGCGCGAGCCCCTAGCGAGAGTTCTTAGCGAGAATGCCGTGGTGAGAATGCTATTCCTGTAGAGCCAGTTGAATTGGTTAAAGAATGTTACATAGACTCAAGCAATGACCGCGAATAAATTGGATGACATCTCCATAAAAATATCTGATGCCTCGTTTTTCGATTTTTTGAAAACGTTAGACATCGATAGATCTTTAAATGCCCGAGATCAAGATCCTTTTGATAGTCAATGGATGCAAAACTTTAATAGGCTTAGAAATGAATCATTCCATAAAGATGATTCAACTATTATAAATAAAATTAGAGAGTGCGTTTTCAAAGAGTCTTTAAGAGTTGTTGGAAGTGATGAAATTGCAGCCAGAATCTCAGATGACTTTGAGCTAATAGCTAAAGACATGGCTCTAGGTGAAAAAAATAGTTGGCCTGTTACTTATTTGTGGAAGTCGTACGAGGCTGGAGTGTTTCCAGTATAAAACGAAAAATAGAAAAAGTAGTTCAAGTATTATATTAATAGGTCGTTATTCATTGTACATACGGTATATTTAATGTCTAGTCTACTCGTGCTGCTGGTACCGGCGGCGCGCGCGGTGGTGCTCGGAATTGTCTTGGTAGGACGACTCGAGTACGGCGTCGTCGTATGTAGGAAGCTGTTGAGGTGTATCGAGACTGGACACATAGCTGGAGGATGACTCGGGCCCTGCAGGACGTGGCGGCAGTTGTGCGGGGTTAGCAGCTTGGGTACTGGCTGGGGGCGCACCTGGAGGAGGACCAGAAGGACGCGCATAAGCGGGCGCGTTTTCATCGGGGATTTGTTCCTTCTGGTCGGTATAGTAACTATTGTAGTTTTGCAACTTGGGTGGCGGTGTTTCACCTGAACTAGTCTTTGATGACGAGTGTAGTTCTCTGGTCATAGAAAGACCGCTCAAGACCCTGATATCAGGACACTGGAGCTCGACCTTCTTGACCACTCTAGACATATCTCTCGAGTTTTTCGCCTCGCCAACCTTTTCACTTGAAAAGCTGCCTTCGATATACAACGTATACTTGCGTGTAATGTTACAAGTCTGGAACGACGGGGCCAAGTATTCGGGCAATACACAGTTGGAGAAGTACTTACGGGGGATCTCGAGCTCATAAGCTTCGCCGGAAAAGTCACTGGCACTAGTTAGGGAAGAGTTTTTGGCGGGTCTACAGTTTTTGAGGTCCAATTTTAGGTCCTGGAACGAATTGTTACAGATATTAATGACGTTTTCATGCTGTGCATGGTGGTACTTGTCTGAGCCAAGCCCCTCAGTTTGAAGGACCAGTGTCAAGGTCGTACATCGCAACGATACCACGAGCCCTTGCATATACACCACACCCAACCCGTTGGACTCGTCGGGGCGGCCGTAGCGCGCCAAACTGTAGCGAGTAGGTTTTTGGTGCAGCACTAAATAGAGCTTGAACGAGGGAGTCTTATCTGGGACCAAAAAAGCGGGGTGTCTAAATCTCACCTCAAATGCAAACGGCACTTCTGTAGCTTCGATCTCTGCATAGTAGTCGCTGGATTTCGACTGAAGGGGCCGCGTGGGTGTAGGAGGACTCGAAGCACCTTGGTCAAACAATCGTGACAAGAATCCTTGTTTTTTCGGTGCCTGGGGTAACTTCGGTAATGCTTTTCGCATCTCCATGCCGCCGCCCTTTTCGCCCTTTCCCGCTACCGGCACGCCCACTACTTCGGGGATGCGATCGGTAAAAACCACTTCTTTACGCGCAAACACCTCGCGATACTCGCCTCCCTGCAATTGCTGCTGCACATCCAAGTCCAACGGCAAAAACACAAACGGATCAAAGCCACGCACGCTGGTCTTGAAAAAAGACGATCTTTTGGCGGTCACCTTGACGAAATACTCAATGGAGGCACTACTTTTATTGTCATTGAGTGATGGCGGAAGCGGTGTGGTGATGTGATAGTCTTGGCTTTCGTGGGTGTGCCCCGTGAAATCGCCATTTAAGTAGTTGTGGAGCCTCAGCGTGGCACCATTGCGGACCACTCGCGAGTTGAAATTGCCGTTGTTGATGAAAACATCGAGGTTTTTGTTCACCAGCACCTTATTGGTTATGCCCAGTAGCTTGACGCACGAATTGTTGAGGGGAATTTTGAATTCAAACGGGTACGTATGGTTTCCTGGGCCCAAAGTATAGTCCTTTGCCAGTGAGACTTGACGGATATTTTCGGGTGGAAACACTATGCTGACATCGTAGAGCAACTTGTGCACGTCCTGGAGGTTCTTATACTCTACCTTTCCATTTCTATTAATAGGCACTAGCATCAGGGTCCGGGAAACACCCTCGAGCTTGACTTGGATGTAGTTGAGACTGACCGATTTGGTCACCACCAACGTAACCAAACCTTTGATCGTGTCGTAGTTGGTGAACGTGCTCGTTTGTGAGCGATCAATCTCGATTTTGACGTCACACCCACCCATACTGTGTTTGAAAATTTGGTGCCTGGCAGCGCCTGTCAGTTTATAGCTTATCGGTTATCCGCTGTGCGGCGCAGCCAGCCCAGAGCAGCACCACTAGCCGCTTAGTCAGAATGTCATTACCCTGCACACAGCTGCCCCATTCGGTGGCTGCTCCTGCACACACTGCTCTATTTATTCTCTCCTCCTGCATACTTTTGTTGCTCTTTATTTTTCTCATCATGTTAAGGATCTTACGCCGTCCCGCTTTAGCTTTTCCTCGTACCCAGGCCAGATTCTATTCAAATATGTCCACTACTCAAATTGAAGTCTTACAAGAAGGTGACGGAAAGACCTTCCCAAAAGTCGGTGACTTGGTCACCATCCACTACACCGGTACTTTGGAAAACGGTAAGAAATTCGACTCCTCCAGAGACCGCGGCAAGCCTTTCCAATGTACCATTGGTGTCGGTCAAGTCATCAAGGGTTGGGATACCGGAATTCCTAAATTGAGTGTCGGTTCCAGATCTAAGTTGACCATTCCAGGCCACGAAGCTTATGGTCCAAGAGGTTTCCCAGGTTTGATTCCTCCTAACGCCACTTTGATCTTCGATGTTGAATTGATTGGCATCAACTAATTAATTGAGTCAATTAGCCAATTGATCAATTAAATAGCGTATGACTATCTATAACAAAAAATATATATCATAAATTAAAAGATTTGTAAATGTGTGACAGGAGTTATTTCAGTAGAATAGTGATAATCAAGCGATAGAAGAATTGAAACACCAATTGAACATTCAATAGTAGAATTTAAACACCAATTGAACATAGAATAGTAGAGATAACAGAAATACTAATAATAATCTGTAAAGTGATTGCTGCAGTCATTGACCCCAGCACCCATTTTGATTGAGTATCATCATGTCATCAACTCTGAGATTTTCAAAGACGATTCTTCATGGATTGACTAAATACCCTCAAAATAAAGTAAGATAGACAAGTAGAAGAGAATTGATTGTATCCCGAATGAATCACCTGTGGTTCCAACTAGTTACAGGAATTAGTAAGTAGATAGCTGCAAAATTCCTAACTCATCAACAATTTTAGGTGTTGATCTTGATATCGCATGAACTTGTAACAAATCTCATTCTTTGACCCTATTGACGAGCCAATGCCACTTGCAACCCATAATCTGATTCGTCCCTAAGTATATAACACATTTGAGAGTGACTTTTACTTCTGTGCATGATTAGCGTAGATAAAAATAGGTCAAATTGAGTGGTATGAAAGCAGACGACCAATTGAATAAGTAGAGGACTGGAATTAAGGCGTTATACTTAGCGGTAGACACGTTCTAGCACATTAAGAGAAGAGACCGGTCGTTCCATCTACTTAATCTTTGGGTTAACCACACTGTCTACAGATGAGTGCTAGCATGTTACTTGAACTCTAATTATAATACTTCACTTCGTAATATAGTCAGTGACACAGAGTAGTTATCGAGAGCAGTAACTAATATTAAAAGAGTGTCATTAGTTTTAATTGTTTACCAAATTCTCCAATGAGTATATATTTTCTTTTCTATTAATATTGGACAGAAAGATAGTTGTCAGTTATGGATTAGTCTCATTCTTTCTATTCCAGTAGATCTTTCTGTCTTTATACTCAAGTTCCGGAGACGTTGAAAGAGGTGGCAAGCCTACTTTAAACTGTACATCAAACACCTTGAGCACGGGAAGAGTAGCGGTGGAGGGCTCATACTTGCCATAAAACTCCATTACATGGCGAGAAAACGGCAATACTGGGAACGCAGGTTGTTTTAACGGAACTATGTTGCGGGCATCAGTAAACGTCCAGTCTTGAGTATCGTCTAATTGAGTAGCAAACATGAAGATTCTGGAGGTGGGGTTTTCGATGATGTAGGTGATGATGGCCACGTCGTTTTCGGTCCGCAAATCGACAAGAACACGCGGATCCGACATTGGTAACGTCATCTCCCACTCTTCAAAACGGTACTCGTTCACCACACTGCTTCCTTGCCTCTTCCACTTGATGGTAGCCGTGATAACTACACCGGCGTTTCTATGCGAGAACCCGCTTTTGCTCTTGGTGGTGAGCAATTGGCTGATCAGCTGGGAACCACCTTCAGCCAGACCTACCGATTCCACTGTCAACTCAGGGTTTTTCGACTTGATAACTATTTCGGTTCCCAAAATATCTATGGCGTCGCTTTTGGTCGTGATATCTACCTCGGCAAGCCAAAGTCGGATCGGCAGTGGCATCACACCTGTGTCTGAAACAAGAAAAGGAGAAGGCATATGGCCATCCTGGTACCGAGGACTTACAGTACACGAGCCGGTAAACGCAGTCTTTAACACTGGAATCACATATGTCTCTACATCGTATACTGCTTCTTCCTCTTCCTCCTCCTCCTCCTCTTCCTTTTCTTCAGAAACCATCATGCGCAAATTAATCTCGACACTAGCCCGAATATTGTCGTGAAACCGTCCGTTGGGAGGACTGTGAAGCGTCACGTTCAAGTAGTGGGTACTCGTCCCATCATTTACCAAACCCCTTAGGTCCAATTCATGGTCGTCTTTCAAGTCGTCCCAGCAGATTTGGGTCACTAGGTCCAAATCCACATCGGTTTCATACCGGATCCGTGCTGACGGTACTACTGATAGCTTCAGGTACCGAAGACTCAGGTTATGTGGCGGGGTATACTGGATTTTCACCGGTATAGACACCTTTTCGCCTAGCACTATATCCTTTACTTGGTCAATATCAAAGGATAAATCAGGTTTTAGAGGTGAAATTCGAATAAGTCGCGCATTGGCAGTACTGGTTTTGAATCGCCGCCTTACCAATTCGCTTATACTGCTAGGACTTGTGCCCGGCACCTGTGAATAAAACACGTTTTCGTTGGCAGAAACTAGACGCTGGTTGTCATAAAGTGTTTCCTCGTGCTTGGTCAATTTGTAGCTATTATTCTTGCTGCTTATCTCAATACTTATACGGCTTTTAACCGACCTGATCTCGTACATGCCCGGCTTGTGAAACCGCTGCACAAAGTCCACCACCTTGACTGCTCCTTTAGTGCCTATACTCATATTAGCGGTGCCTTTATAGTGATTACCACTAGCCTCAAGAGGTACAGAAACTAATATGTCCGAACCGGCATTTGGATCGTTTTCGATCACCACTATTCTCTTGCTGGAATCTCTTCCATCTAGCCTATTGATCTGCACTTCAAGCTCTTCCACATGAATATTGACCAGAGAATCCGCAGGGAGTCTCTTCTGCAACACTTTCACATCAAACAAGTTCTTCAATACCAACTGCACTTGACACTCGTCGAATATGTACGTTTCGGACCCAGCATATATAAGACCTTGCACAGACAACACCGAGCCCAAGTTGGTGACGTTTTCATCGAGCGTAGTGGTATTTTGTAAATGGTCAAGCAACTTTTCGTTGTGGTCAATGGCAATATTCCCACCAATCTTGCAAAGCTTTAGGGTGCTGTAGAGCTCATTGACACTATCTCCTAGCTTGGAGTAGCACTGCACCAACTTACGAGCTATATACTCCGATCCCCACTCGCCTCCATTGGCCAACGAAGCTTCGTAAAACACTACTGCCTTCTCTACGTTGTCTACGGCGTAGTACTCTTCGCCTATCATCCAGTTGATGTACAGCAAAAACGACTTTAGCTGGACCGGGGTCTGGCCCTCCTTCAAGTTCGAGTCGCCTATACACCTGGCTGCAGCCTCAAGTAACTGTATAATATGTTTTGTTCTCTCAGTTCCATCCACATACAAGTAACTCAACATAGGAATTTCTTTTCCCACCGAAACCAGTTTTTTCAAGTGTTCTACTGCTTTCATGTACACCAAGCTGGGCAGGGTGATCAAGTCGTACGAGTATGGGCCTTGGATACGGATTCCTCCATGATAAGAGTACATTTTTGAGTTTTTTGTCTGCTTTTGCTCGGTCAAGTTTAGCTTGGACATGATGGATGCGGGCAAATGCTGCATTAATTGTGCCAACCACTCGTACTGGACCGAAGCCCAGTTGTTGTTGTACGCTGCGACCTGTTCACTACCCTCAGTCCACACGATATTGAGCACATTGGCAATATGCGTTTTGTGTTTCTTGAGAGCCACCACCGGATCCTCGAGTGAAAAGTACCCTCTAACTATGTGAAACGCTATGATATCGGCAAGCTGGCGGTACTGCAAGTACATTCTGGCATCGTGAGCGGAAATTTGGAGTTGGTCAATATTCTGGAGCTTTTCACCAAAATTATCATACATGATTTCTATTAAATTTTGGAACGCAAGCTCAAGCAACTTGAGACTCTGCTCCAAGTTGTAAGGGTTGCAGAACTGGTTGATAAGTGCTTGTTTCACCAAGTTCCTGGTCTCAAGAGCTTTGGGGGTGATCTCTATGGCCGTATCTATATCATCAGTAGAAGGACACGAATAGTACTTTTTGTTACGTAACTTGATTTTGTTTTCGATATTGGCATAAAATTCAGTGGCCGAGTTCTTGATGTTGGATAAAAGAGTGGTTATGACCAAATCAGAGTCACGTTCTAGCGTCTCGGGCGTGCTATGGAGATGAAGTAGGCCAGTCAATCGAGGTAAGTTTGACTGTTCTCGTATAAAAGTGACCCGTCTACTAATCTTCTCGATCACTTCTTCCTTACTCTCGGCATTCTCTCCTTCTTTTTCCTTGCTCACAAGAATCACTACAAACTTGACGTTGTGGGAATGGTAGTACTGCTTTGCAGTGTTTATGGTGCGAATGAGCATCGAATCTTGCTCTGGACTGTCTGGCAACACCAATGTCTTTAAAAATGCAAATGGAAGCTCCTCCACGTATTTGGTGAACCAGGCAGTGGACAAGATACCGTTGGGAAATAAGTCTGATTGCACATTGAATGGAGATAATATCGAGTGCTCTTCGTCGGTTTTGCCTTTGTGGGACGGCAAATTGGACACTTGGTCCGACTCATTGATCACCTTCACGATATACTTCATATTCAGAAGCCTGTTCTTGATAATGCAGTTGTCCCATGTCTTGCCAGAGATGTCGAATTGGGTGATATGGGTGGTTAGATGACTCGCAATTTCGGTGTTTTCAATCTCCCGCAGTATTTCTAGCTTTACGAGCGGTGCTACCTGCTGTAGAAGCACTTTTGGATACCGTTCCATGATATAGTGGTGGGGCCTTAGTCCAACAACTCACTGCTTATAAGGCTAGCACTATAGAGTCCAACCACGTGACTAACAGATCACATGAGAAATATGATTTAGCGATAAGTACTTTTCGATATGTCATCTTAGATAAACCACAAGATGTCGGACCCTATTAACGCCAACCCGACGGTTATAGATGTGTCGAGCCTTCCTACGCGGGCCAGCAAGGCTGAAGTCAGCAAAAACGACGACGTTGTGCTGAAAATCACCTCGTTATCGCTCTTAACCCCCAAAGTCCATCACACTCCTCCACAAGCAGTGCCTGAGTTGGTATCGGACACCGAAATGGAGTATTCCACCGAAGAAGAGTTGGTTGAAGAAGACGAGGACGAAGAAGAAGATGTGATAGACGCACAAGAAATATTCGACTTGATATCCACCATTTCTGACCCGGAACATCCCCTTACCTTAGCTCAGCTTGCAGTAGTCAACTTGTCCGATATCACAGTCACCTTAGGGGCTAACAAACACAAGGATATTTCCGAAGTGCTTATCAAGATCACACCTACAATTACGCATTGTTCTTTGGCCACATTAATTGGTTTGGGTATCAGAGTAAGACTCGACAGATGCTTACCGGCCCGGTTCCGGACCCGTATTCTTATCAAAGAAGGAACCCACCAGTCGGAAAACCAAGTCAACAAGCAGTTGAACGACAAGGAGAGAGTAGCTGCTGCATGTGAAAACGACCAGTTACTTAGTGTCATTCTGCAGATGTTATCCACATGTAAATAAGGAATAAAAAAGACAATAAATGAAAAATAGAAATGAGCAATTAATTTGAACTAGTCAAAGAAATGGTCAAAAAATAGTCAAAGAAATATTCAATGACATGAAATAATTTATGAACTAGACACTATGGTCGTTCACCGCTTCAAAGATATAATATGAGTAATCTAATGCAAGAGGAGATACCTACTGCACTTATTAGTATTACATACTCAAGTGAAGTTACTTCTTCTAAATATGAATTACAGTAAATATTAATATTGTATTAGTCTAGGTTGCACACTATCAGTGTTATGTTTCCGATTAGCTTATATACTTGTCTCTCGAAGTTCTTAATTATTCTTCGTCTGTAGTAATTGTTATAAAATACACTATTGAATTGAATTATCGCAAGTTATAGAAATTGTAAGCCTTTAACTGAGCGTAGTCGAGAATCATCTGCGAAATGTCAATGATGATGAACTTGATGACTTTCTTTTTGAGGTATTCTACGAACTTGACCACATTGACATGGGGGTCTGAGCCGGTATTGATGGCGTGATTGATGATGGTTTGCGACGTTTCTGTGAGTCTGATCAACTGCATGTAGTAGTCATACTTGCACTTTCTGTTTTCCAGGCGCTGTTCCTGGGTTAACAAGCTGAAGGGAGGCGACTGTGGTGTTTGCTGCGAAGCGATATAGCGAGACTCATTGATATCGGGCGAGGCAAACGTAGAGCTGCCTCTTCTTCTGGAGGTATTGGTGGACGTGGTGTTGGTGGTGCTAATACTGTTTCTATTGCTATAAGTGGACGGCACTGAGGAAGTAGAATTTATGGAGCTGGACAGTTCTCGGTGCTTTTTTATTTTGTTGTAGATTCGGGATTTGGCAAGCAACCCATTCAAGACCTTCTTGTCGTCTTCTGGCTCATTATTGTGGTATTGGTTGTGATTTTGGTTATGGTTGATGGACCCAGGAGTGGTTCCGCCCAGAGGCACGTCTTGGCCCATCATGGCCAGAAACCGTTTACGCTGGGCTATCAATTCTCGCGACAATGCCGAAATACGCTTGTGGTTGGTGTTATTAGAGGCGGAAGACTGGATGGAATTGTGCTTATTGGAGGTGAAGGATTTCTTTTGCGAGCTAGTAGAAGACTGGTCGGAGCTGGTCCGTGCTATCAGTTTTGTATCATATTCCTCACTGGTTGAGTTACCATCTTCATCTTCCTCTTCTCTGAGTAATAATTCTGGCGGGGTGTAGACAGAGGACGCTACAGACGAGCGCACCGGCAAATCATAGCCTTTATAGGCATTGAGAAGCTTATCGTAATAGTTCAATATATGGTCATCAAAGTTGATATTCAGCACGTTCTTCTTGGAGAGTTCACGCTCTATCATTGTGTTAATCTCTAGAAGCATGGCTGTCTTGATTTTGACGTCTCGAATGCACAAGTCGTCTTTGACCCACAAATCGGGAGGGAACGAGATATTGGGCAACAAATCAAGGGTTTCAGCTGAGGCCAGCAGCACATCGACTTTGGCGGCCAAAATTGCGTCTGGTCTGGCCAAGTTCAATATTTGTGATAAAAATACCGGGATAAACGTATAGTTTTTGGCATCTACCGGTATGGCGAGCGAGAGCCGCTGGAACGACGACGAGGGCTCATCTGGTATGCCTCTGGAATCCTCAAAGACCGACATAGCCACAGGTGATAGTAGGAAGTAGAAAGGAAGTACTGCGGTGGTGTTGTGCGGTGTTTTGAGGTGGTTTTGTTGCGAGTGGAGTGAAGTTGTGGTTTGTTTTGGCGTAAACGGCTACATCGCTAACGGTGGCTGTACGCAGGATTCCAGGGAGACGAGACAGATCCGGTAGCGAGCGACGCGCGTTGCAACGAGACAATGGTAATATTAGACGGGCGAAGGTCTGGGCATGGGTCCCTGGGTGACGAGCTAAAGCAGGGCAAAGTAAGCGAGTCTGACTTGGCGTCCGATTTGGATTACCACACTCATCTATGCTACGATTTCTACGAATTGGGGCGAACATTGGATTAATGGGAATCACATGTGCTCAGCTCGCGACGCGTGGCGTAACCGCTAGCACTCGCCCTGTCTCAAGACTAAAAATACGTGCTCATACTCTACATACACTGAAATACTGTCATCTGAAATACTGTCATACTCTAATACTCTATAACTGCCTATACTTCATTACTCTCATTCGCTCATAAATTAGCTTTAGAAATAATGGTCAGTTGGATACCGAGCATCAATTTGCGCTACGCATAGAGCCTGGCATTGGCCGAGTCCTAGGTTAGTAGAGCCATGTGAATTGTCTTCTCATAAGGTCATACTCTACATCTCTGTACATACCTACGATACACAGACTTGTACGATATATCACACCACTTCACAATGTTGGGTGATACTTTGTGTGGGTAGTCTGTGTGGATAGTCTGTATCTTTTCTATATATCTTTTCTCTTTTCTGGATCTATTCGTGCGTCTCATTGGATTTGTCTGGCTACTCTCGACCTCACTATCAATATCCGCACTTTCCCAATATTACAATACCTTAGTCTTGAAATTTACACCCTACCGGTCTCCTTCTACCCATTACTTTTAGCTTATAATGTGACAACATTCATACCATTTTTCTACTATACCCATCTTCTATTTTTCTTCTCTCCCTCCCTCACTCTCTTTTCTTTCTCTCATCTTACATCTTCTCACTCCATTGTCTTTTCCTTCTCTCACTCACTCTTTTCTACGCGCTTTTCTTCTTTTGCTTGTTTACTCTTCACCATGAGCTCGCTAGTCAAGACATTGACTCTACAAAGAGTCGAATCGTGCTTGCCGTACCTAGATCCGGTCCAGTGGTCTGATAACCAGCAGTTGGCCATCAACAATGGCTGGCAAATAACCATCTTGGATCCGAAATTGCCGTCGTTCAATCTGTCCATCACCCAGGTCGAGAATGTGAAAGTGCTAGACCCCAAGACGTTGTTTCAGGTAACAAACGTGCTTCATGGCGAGATTCTCGACACGCTTCCTCTTCGAAGACTTAACAACGTCACGGTAGAAAGTTTGGACGAATCTTTCAGCTTGGGGCCCATCACAGACGTCAACATTGTTTCGCACCAATGGTCAGCTACAGACCCTTGCACAAGAGACAACTTCTTGGGAGTATTGTTCAATACCGGTGAATTACTTATCTTTGAGCGTGATACTATCTATATTGACCGCCTTATGGTCAAAGTTTCGGTGCTAGTGTTTTTGTGCAGAGACTACAACGTGAGCTTGGAAGATCCACACAATATAGTGGTGACTAATTCCCAATTGCAGTCGATAAAAGTCAACTCCTTTACCTTTACACATCTCCCCAACTTGAGAAATACCTTGATCTTGTCGGTCACTACCAATGCTGGCTCGTTGTTGTTCTACGAGTATGGCTCTTCGTGCTCTGTCGCCAACCAAAGAGGCCTGGTCAACCCAAACGCTCTAGTATTGAAGGGGAAAATTGACCTTTTGGAATTGGCTTATAATGAAGACGGTACTAGAATCCCTGGATACGAAATATTGAAACAAAATTGGCTGTCTTGGTCTCTGATGCCGGATGGTACTTACACAGCATACGTGGTATTGACGTTTTCAAATAATCTGGTGGTGCTATACCATCTTAAGTACGACGAAGCTATCGAATGCCTTCTGGCCCAGGTCGTGTCGCCAAAGTCGAGGTTTTTGGTGCAGAAACACGTTTTGTTGGCTCAAAACAACCAAACCTACGTGGTGTCAGGTTCCACGGGCCTGGTCTCAGTCTTTGACATCAGCTCAGGTCGCAAATCTACCCACAAATTGTCCAACTTCACCTCTATTACCGATATAAACCATATTCCCGTAGATCCCCAAACTGCCAAAATCAACGTCAGCTTTGAAAACGGCAAGTTCGAAGCGTTCACGTTGGACTTGGCCCAACTAAGCTGGTCTCCACAACCTCCCCACCACCAGTTGACCTCGTTTATCAAAAAGGCATTATACTCCTACCAGTTGTTGAACACAGACGAAGACAACGACGATGATGCCCAGCCCGTCAAGCAAGAAGCCGATCTTTCTGTGCCCGAAACTGGATCTCTGGCTCCAGAAGGCTCGTTTATTTGCTACGGATGTAAAGTAAACCCACATGGGCTTGTAACTTTGGTGTTTCGAATAGTGCCCAAAGATGTATTATACTACCAAATATCTTCCAAGAAAGAACTTCAGGTGGCATTTATTAAGGTGGACGATTTCAAGAGTGAATCTCTTGATTTTGCACCCCAAACTTCCATTGGGTATCTTAACGAATACTGGCTCAGAGAACCAAGCCGCATTCCCATATTCCCTGGCTCCAACAACCTTGATGAGTTGCCTCCTGTAGAACAATACCATGAATTCATAGAAAAAATCAAAGAATTAAAGGTTCAGGACTTTGATCTGTATCCCGATAGGTCTGACCCTTTGCTCGATGGCTTAACTGATAGTCTAATTGACCTGTTCAACCAAAGCGTAGCGGTCAAGAAGCGACAGACCGTTTACACTTTGAACACCATGTTACTCACATCTTTGTCATCAGTTACCATTAAAGATGCAAAGATCACTGATTATATATCCCTGGTGACTAACGAGAATTATTTTACCGTGCTCAAACTAACTTATTTTCTTATCGATCACTGCATGAAATATTTAGAGCTCAACGGACTTGGTTCATCGCCCATTGATGGATTCGTTAGCATTCAATTCTTCCAAAGATTAAAAAAGTTGGACTCCGCTTATCATAGACTGTTGAAACAAGTTGTTCCCAAAGAAAGTGAAATCACCATCAAAACACGGTTTTTCGAAGAGCTGTTCAGAGCTACCTCCGCCGTTATAGAGACTGATCTCGGCACTCTTCTAGACGCCACCACTCTTCTCAACTCCACCACAAACCACAAATGGTCGAAATGTGCTCTCACAAATCTTCCATTGCTTCAGCTCAACAACAAAAAAGACGAGTTGGGCTTGTTCAACTATATCCTCTACGATCCAACGGTGATGGAAAACGAAAACGATATGGTTGTTCAACTTCTTATGGCCGTGCAGTACTGTTATATCACAGGAAACAAGACCTACATTGTAAAGTAATGTATAATATTGACAAAATAAATGTAATATAAAGACCACTAGTTCCTTATTTAACCCAAAAAATCATTCGGGTTTTCAAGAGTATGAGAAGACTTCTGCATCATCAAAATTCTTATTGAAAAAACGATGAATTACAGCGTTGTACTCTAGTGTTATTGCTGGAGTTTAGTTAAACTTGTACCAATAAATAATTTTTCTAGTTTAAATAATAGATATCAAGACAATTTTAGCTTGACAATTTATATGCAGAGTATTAAGGTTTTCTAACCTCGAGCAAGGATGAAGGAGCCCGGAAAACCAACGTATGGATCATCGACAAAGTCACCGTTGATGACAGAATGCACTTTTTTCCAGATCAATTGGGTTTCGGACCAACTTATAAGTTGGTTTGAGTTTGCGGGTGGCTCATCAGTTAGCTTGGTGATCAAATATCCCATATTCAATTGGGCAAAGGTGTAAAACAATACGGCTAGCTGAGGAAACTTGTTAATCAATAAGAAGTTGAATAATCCAAAGCCAAATAACAACCCCTCTCTTGACTGGTACCACACTTTTCTTTCGAAAGTGGTAAAGTTGACTCTGTGAAAGTATGCTAACAAAAGATCCTTGGACAAATTGGTACTTCCGTAGAAAGTAGCCAAAATGGTACCTGTATGGTAAGAAGGCAAGAAGTTGAGTATGGTGATGAGGATCAAAGAAGGGATGGAGCCGAGTTTACCAAGGAAGGTTTGAAAAGAAATGAAGCTAAGTAAGATGGTGGAGACCTTGCTGGGGAACAAAATCAACCCATAGATGAACATATTGAATAAATAGTAGTTGGTGTATCTCTTGATAAAATGCTTGAAATATGGCGAGTTGCTGGTGTGGAGCTTGAACATTCTATAGAAGTTGTTGTTGAAAATTACTCCAAAACTATTGTGCACCGGTTGGTGTACATCAGAAGATGGAGGGACGCTCACTCCACCCTTGACACCTTTAGGATAATGTACGTCGCCAACTAATTTCTTGTTGGGCAAAGCATTCAAGTTTTTGTGGTAGTTGGTGGAATTGATCTGGTCACTGAATTTGATATTGAGCATGAACAACTCGTCAGAGTTGGCATCGAAGTAGTTCACAAAGGTGATGAGAAACACATTGAAGTTTAAAAACGTATGGAGGAAGTACTTCAGGTTGGTCAAGAGCAACCTGCTATTCACATCTATGAGACCAACATAATTGCCGCAAAAAATAATGGTCTTGGTAATAAAAAATGGAGCGTTCAGCACCAAATAAAATAGCAATGATAACTTGATGGTCTTGACCATGAATGGGTAGTAGGTCGAGTGGTATTGTATGGAAGGATTCTGAAGTGATCTATATGTGCTGAGAAGGGCAAACTGGATCCCTCTTAGCACGAGCCATATTGAAAACGACTCAGAAGGCTTTGAAATAAATATGGGCGATGCCATCGCTCTCAGCAGCAATCAAGTGTATTTGTGAAAAGAAAGGGTAAACGTAATGACTTTGAGGCGGATCAACAAACAAATGCAAAATGGGATGGATATAAACGAATGGATCCACTTTTTACTAATAATTTCTTATCTAATTAGATATTGACCATGTGCCCCATTCTGTACAAAACGTTTCTAGACAAAACACAGTTGCACTGGCAGCGTGACACGCCGGTCACGTGCTCAATCTATCTGATGGAATCTTCTACACTATAATGTGTCAGGGCGGCATGGTAGTGCAGCGCGGGGCCGCCGTTTTAAGTTAGTTTTTGGATCTTCGCGGAGAAGTGCCAAACGTATTTTTTCCCGGAGTTGCCTCAGGGATGAAAGGCGTTTGAGAGGTGGGTGTTATGGAACCTCGTGGGTGTGGCGGATATCCAGGCGTTGGGACCCACAACCTGCGTCATTTTTTTTTCTTTTGTTGCCTGGAAAGATCGGAACTCTAAGCCCGATGCTATCCCCTTCTGGCTTTTTGGCTCTGTTTTTGACTCTATGCCTGACAGAGTCGCGCTCCAGAAGCCGGAGTCAACCCTCGCTCTACTCCTCCCGGTAGCTGCGAAGTCAAATGTTTCCTCATCGAGTTTGTGTATAGCAGCCAAAAAAAAAAAAAAGTTTAACTACATTACGCTTTGAGCCCCCCAATGCTTTGAATAAATACTTGTAGGATCCTGGAGTGTTGATTTCTCAGAATTCATATACTACCAGAATAAAGAACCAATAATTGGTCGAGCCAGCTTATTTTCAACAAATAGTAGCTTTTTGCAGTCGCCTTACGTAATGTCCTCGTTAAATTTGCAGTCAAATGGCACCTTGCCTCAGGCCCACGTCAAGACCAGTTTGACGGAAGTAACGAACCAACTTCCTATGAAGCCTCCATGCAGAATTCTCTTGAAGAATGAGATGGAGCAACCTTCAGGAAGCTTCAAATTAAGAGGCATTGGTAACCTTATCCACAAATCCATAATTGACGCAAGAAAGAAAAATTCCTCTAGCGAGATTCACGTTTTCGCATCCAGTGGAGGCAACGCTGGATTGGCTGCTGCATACCTGGCATTGTTCTATAGGGTCAAATGTACGGTGGTTTTGCCAGTTATATCGAAGCCGATTGTGCGGGAAATGCTCAAGAATTTTGGTGCCGAAATCATTCTATTCGGTAACTCCATCAACGAAGCCGATAAGCATTTGAGAAATATCATTACCTTACTCGACACCGAAAATGTCACTCCTATCTATTGCCATCCTTTCAGTCACCCGCTAGTATGGAAAGGTCACTCTACATTGGTTGATGAAATTGTAGATCAGTTGTCACCTTCAGAAGTGTCCAAAATCCGTGGCATGGTTTGTTCTTGCGGCGGGGGAGGCTTGTACAATGGAATTTACCAAGGCTTGGTCGACAACAACATCCATAACTCCGAAATTCTTTTGCTTGAAACCAATCAAGCGCCTACATTATCCGAAACCATCAAGGCTGATAAGATCATAACCTTAAATTCAGTCAACTCATTGGCAACTTCGTTGGCCTGCTCCTACTCTACATCACAATCATTAGATAATTTCAAGGACAATTCTAAGGTGACCACCAAGTTGGAGTTGATCGATGACTTGGATGCTCTTAGAGCATGCATAAACTTCGAAAAAGATTTCAAAAAGGTGGTAGAACCTGCTTGTGGCGCTGCATTATCGGTACTTTATGGAAAAATCGACTTGTTGTACAAGGCTTTTGGACATTTTAAAGAGGACGATATAGTGGTTATAGTAGCATGCGGAGGATCATGTACCACTCCCGAAGACCTCACACAGTTTGCGCAATTGGTAAAGAGAAGTGATAACAAATTATAGATAATTTTGCACCCAAACGATGACTAATATATGCTAATGAAAAGAAAAAGAAAAATAGTAAAAAATGTAGAGCATCCAATAGTCGTATTAGGCTCTATCACTAGAATTTGACAACTCTTGTAGCACCTCTTCTGGCATCTCCTCCGCAATTCAATCGGGCCGTTTCCAGTATTCACAGTTTACGCTATTTGTAAGGTCTCGTGACCATTACTTAACACAATCATCCCCTAAAAAGCCTACACATACAAAAGATTACACAGCACTGCGTAGATACTCTCAAATTTTAGGACATATCGCTATCTTCCGATACGTTACTTTCATTTTTTATAAGCATTCTCTAAAATCTAATTTTAGGCATCTGAAGTACTGATATCTATGTGGCGCGCTCTATGCAGGCACTGATAGCCGCGATAGAAATACTGACTGTTTTTGTTGTATTGCTCCACTGCAGATCCTTACAAGTAAAGGGGATCCCAGCAGCTTTAGTATATAATTACCCGTCAAGCGATAGCCTGGAAGCTCAAGGAATCTATATCTTGCTATTCGCGCAACAAAAAACCCCAAATACCTTCTTTAATACTCATACTTAACGCGCTATGGACGATCATTTGTTTGAGGACATAGAACAAGATAACAATCCATCTTTTTATGGGAACCAATCGATACTAAGTGATCCTTATGGTCAAGGCCGTGATGCAGTATCTTCAGTACAAAACACTGAATTTTTGGGCCATTCCAACTTGGATCTTAGCTCCATAGCTTACTCGTTGCCTCCCAACAATGACTTGGTGAATAGCTCCATTGGGTTGTCGAACCAAATCCAGCAACTTATAAACGATTCCAACTTAAAAATTGATATAATATCCAGTGAAAAGTTGGTCAATTCCCTGGTCATAGTATATTCTATTCAGCTATCTATAGAGAATAAGCCAGATAGCTCGGGCCAGACAACTTTGGCTGGATCTATAAATAATGGCGACCTACAGGATAGCAACAGCACTACTATCATTGTCAAGAGAAGATATAGCGAGTTTAAGTCCTTAAGAGACAGTCTAGTCAAACTCTACCCCACACTTATCATTCCACCCATCCCTGAAAAGCACTCGATTTTCAGCTTTATAGTCAACTCCATCAACAATTCGAACGAGATCAATATCATCGACATGAGAAAGAGGTATTTCAAGAACTTTTTGAACGACTTGATCTTTGATTCGTCGCCCCAATTGCGCAATTGTGTGCTTGTTCACAAGTTTTTAGACCCTAACTACGAATTGTGCTGGTACAATGCTCTCAACGAACCACCCGTCAATTTGATCCCAAACAACTTGCTTTTGGCCAATCCCATTGACCCAACTGACCAAAATGGTCTTTACTCAATATTACCTCTTGTAAATGGATTTGACTTCCATTCCAACATTGATAATCTCAGCTCATTGAAGAAGTTGAATGACGAGCTAGCCAAGCTCAAGGACCAGAAGAACCTTTTTGAAGCAAAGGGTAAAGACTATGTAAGTCTAAGAGAGAAAAGCAACAGTGAAGAAGAATCTGATGATTTGGGCGATAGATTGTTCGACAATAACTTTGAAAATTTCGAACAGGTGCCAAAGAATATCATACAGTTTGAAGCCAAATTCCATCATATCATCAAGATATTGGGAGATCTTAATAAATTGAACTCCAGATCAGTCAAGAACTATAAATCAATCACAAATACCTTGATTGAGTTGGGAGGCAACTTGAACAACTTCTCTTTGCAAGTATACGAGTCTTCAAACTATCACAATACCAGAACAGAAACCGAACTCCAAGAGCATAATAGTTTAAGTCTAGCCATTGAAAAGTTTGGCTCCACTATCGATAGCAACTTCTTGAACTTTGAAAGTTTCATTCTCAACAGCTTAATACCCGAATGGCAAGAACCCATACACCAGCTTATTCAATACTATATCAACAGCTTACAACTCATCAAATTTTACAAATACAAAATCATACAATTCAAATTACTTTACAAACTCAAGTTTGCCAAGTTCAATGAACTCATCAATATTACATCCAATTCGGCCGTTTCATCAATATCTATGAAAACATCCGATTCCACCACCCCAGCATCTCAAACTCCTTCCAACTTAGACCACCTAAAAGATTTGAACAGTCCCAGCTTGAACAGTGCCTTGCAAAGAATCGAAGCAAGGAAAAGTAAAGGCAATACGTTATCAAATAAAAAATCATGGTACGGATTATTTGGAGGAAAGAATGGCTACAACAAGCAATTCTCCAACAACTTGTTGAGTAGCGAAGAATCAGGAGATATAAGCAGTAGCACGGGCAATGATTTGAATCAGGTCACATTCAAAACGCTTCAAATAGAAAAAGAAATGAGCAAATTGAATCAGCTCATTGAGTTGATGAACAGTGATATGCTCAAGCTTACAAGCAAGTTAAAGTCCACGTTTGCTGATTTCTTGGCCAAATTGGAGAAGAAATGGTTGCAATTAATGATAAAGTATATCCAGAACGGGAAACAGTTATTTGAAGAAAACTTGGCTAACTGGATCGAGTTCAAGGATTATCTCACTACAATATAATGAGTATTTGCTCATACCACAATATAAATAGACTATTTAGCAGTATACCTCATCGCGTAATAGTCAAATAGATTCATACTTATGACCTCTTGTGTGTCAGATTAACTTCCAATCTTCCTTTCTCGCTCTCATTTTTCACACTTCCCAATTCGGAAGTCTACGCACTCTGGTGGCAAGAAATCGAAATCGACTCGTGATCAAAATACCACCGAGCTGAAAGCGATATCAGTTCTTTCTAGACTATAGATTCATTTAGATACTAACAATGTCAGCTATGGACTTAGATTATGATGCGTCGACATTCTTGGCGACCTTAAGGCTGGAAACCGAATCGTCGGAATTAATAAACTTACTTTACCAGCTCGAAGATTTCTACGAGAGAAAGTTATGGCATCAACTCACACTTACCTTGGACGAGTTCTACAGCGCCGATACAGGCGCCAGCCCAGAATTGAAGTACAAGTTCTACAACTCCTTCATCAGTCAATTTTCATCGAAATTGAACTCCATAAAAGTGGTTGACTTTGTATTGCAAAGTTACCTCGGGAGAACTCAAGACACCTTGGACAAATTGATCGAATTGAAGGGTCAATTTATCGAGGGGTTGAAGAAGTCCAACAATGTGAGGAACGATGATTATGATAACGATGTGAATGCCAGAAACTCGATCGATTTCGACGAGTCAGTCATCTACGTAAACCTCCAAATTGCAAGATATTATCTCTTATTGAACGACGTTTCCAAGGCGCAAGAGATCTTAGATACTTTGAGCGAGAGATTTGACTCAGGAAACAGCGGTATCGACAACTCCAAGGTCAATGCTGCATACTACTTGACCAAGTGTGAGTTGTACAAAATCAACGAAAACTACAACTTGTTCTACTCCAATGGATTATTATACTTATCATCACTCGAAACCAACTTGCTGGAAGAAGAAAAGGTCAAGTTGTGTTACGAATTGTGCATCGCCGCATTGTTGGGCGACAAAATCTACAACTTCGGTGAATTGATCTTGCACGATATTTTGAAGGCCATTGCACCACAAACCAGTGAATACCACTGGCTCTACCAATTGATCCAAAATTTGAACTCTGGTAACTTGAACGAATTCAACAAATGGATCGCTATATCATTCAAGAAGTCGCCCTTTTTGGCCAAATCCGAAGTGTTTTTGAAACAGAAAATCATCATAATGAGTTTATTGGAATTGATCTCAACCAAATCGACCACTAACAAGCAATTGAGCTTCGAAGAAATCTCAACTTTCACGGGTACCCCGGTCAATGACGTCGAACACTTGATCATAAAGTGCTTTTCGTTGAACTTAATCAAAGGTTACATCAACCAGATTGACCAGGTTTTGGTGGTCACTTGGTTGCAACCAAGAATTTTGAACTTGGACCAGGTCAAGGTTTTGTACAACCACTTGCTCAAGTGGGACAATCAAGTAGAAGAGTTAGGAAAGAATGTCTACAAGAGTGGTGGAACTGTCTGGGCAGGTATGTAAACTAGAATACAGAATAAATAAATACAGAATTAACTAATTAAAGCTATGTAATTTTGCTGCGAATTACTTTGTACAACTCATACGAGTTCACGCAACTTTACTGACTGAGCGAATCATGGCTGCGCGCGAGACCAAATTAGCCTAAGCAAATCGAATCAGCTTAGAGACGATATTGGAATTACAAGACATTACTCGGAAGCTTCGGAATAGATTCAAAAGGTAGAGCTGTCACAGGAATATGAGCGGTTATTTTACAACGCGGATTAGCTAACATCACAGATTCGCCTGAGCCTCTGCTGCGCCCGAATTGGTGCGCTGCAGCCTCCTAATTTTCACACCCAACAGTAGACATTACACCTACTCCACGAACCATAGAATCTCGAAATCTACATAACACTAGTACCTTTCCCCATGTAGCCACCCTCAAATGCACATATATACTCTAGGCACATTCTACTATTTTCTCTTTCATTCTTGGCATTCTTTCTCTTGGCCATGTCTACTAGGCTGCAGTTATTCTCGGTAGCGCACGACAACCATCCCCACGGTCTGGCGCCAAAAATCAATTTTGCCAACTTACAATTGAAAACAAACGCCAACCATGAGAACCCAAGGCATATTTCTGTTGATCCTGCTTGCGGCATTGGCGGCTGCCAACTATGTGAAGTTTGATGCTGGTGTCAACTCACAGGTGTGTGCCGGGTTATATTCCAAGCACGATTGGGGCGGATCTCTCACACCCAGAGTGCAAATGACACTCGAAAAATATGGAAAAGACAAGTATAAGGAGGGATCGGACCAAGAAACCACAGAGTCCGTTTCCTTATCATATGTTGTTTTTGAATACAGAGATATCGACAGCATCGGAATCCTCTTATCTGACAATTCCATTGCATACATCTGTGATGATTCGTTGATTAGTCAAGGTATATGTTCCAAAGAGCACAGAAACAAGTTCCTCACCAACGATAGAACACCAAACTCCACCATCTACACATCCGAAATGACCCAATTGGGCCCAGCCCACCTCGACTACGTGGTCAACAACACCGGCTACTACTGTGTGGCCACTTACTCCGAGGCCAATTATGGGGGTCAGATCAATTTCCAGAATGCGTTTGGCCATTTGGCAGCCAGTGAAATCCCCAAGTTGCCGGCCTACGGAATCTTGACCATCTGTTACGTAATTGCGTTGGCATTGTTTGGATTCCAGTTCTTTAAAAAGAGAAAGGAAAACCAGATTTTGCCATTGCAAAGATACTTGTTGGCCATGATTGGGTTCTTGACCTTCGATACTATTGTTGTATGGTCGTACTACGACTTGGTGAACAGAACCAAGAATAGCTCCTCCGCCTTCGTCACCTTCTACATGTCGTTCTTGTCTATTTTGAATGCCATCAAGATCACCGTCTCATTCTTCTTGTTACTATGCATTGGGTTAGGTTACGGTGTGGTGAAGTTGAAGCTTCCCAAAAAGATTATGTTGAGATGTAAAATCTTGGCTGGTACTCATTTCGTGGCTACCATGATCTACTTGTTTTCATCATATTATACCGATAACAACAGCTCAATTAGTTCGAGTTCAAGTATCGGAGAGGACGAGCTTGGTGGATTGCTTGGAATAATACCAATGATACCTGTCACCATCACATTGTGTATTTACTATATTGCTATCTTGGTTTCCATAAGGACCACCACCAGAAATTTGCATCAGCAACGTCAAATCATCAAGTTGAAATTGTACGAGAACTTGTTCAAGGTGATTTTTGCGTCGGTGGTATTAACAATCGCTGGGTTTACCTTGTCCTCTTTTATTTTTATTGGAATGAGCAGCACTCAAATTATCGAGGAACACTGGAAAGCAGCTTACTTTTTGTACGACTTTTGGCCCAGTGTGATATTCTTTTTTGTGTTCATGGGAATCGCCTGGTTGTGGAGACCTACTGAGACCAGTTACATGTTGGCTGTTTCGCAGCAATTGTCTGGTGGTGAAAATATCAACGAGGACGGTACCGAGGTACCAGGCACTGGGTACCACCAGGGCCATGAATTCGAGTTGGACGACTTATCTTTAATGAGCCATAGCGATCACGAGCACGAAAATAGCCATGCGCGCGATGCGGATTCCTTTGAGTTGAGAGATACCTCTACGGACCACGCAGCACCACCTCCGCAATATGAAGAAGTGGATAAAATAGTGAAAAAGGACCAGGAGCATAATCCTGATGAAGGTGCCAGTACCTTGTTTGAGGTCGGAGAAGGAGAAGAGAGCGACGACGATAGAACCGACGATAGATTAAGATAAATTGCACCCAAATAAGTTTTTTCTGACTAGAGTTAAAATTTGGACAAAAAAAATAGCGAGAAAATTTGTATGCAACACTGTAGGAATGATCAGACCTTCGACAGTGTACTATAATTGTAAATAAACAGCAGTCCTCTAAGCACGTAGCGCGAGCCCAAATGATACAGAGGATTTTTTACGAGTTTAGTGCAATATTAGACCAGATGGACAGATTCAGGTTCGCGGGACCACTGTTACTGTTGAGCCCTAATTAGCCGAGCCCTGCTCGCGCTGAATTTTTGTACGCGACAGATGCGTTTTATTTTCACACCATAGTGATGGACCGGCAACAAATCGGCCGTTGCACTGAGTAATTGAGGATTTGACGGAAGAACAATTGTAAATATCTACTTCTAAGCTAGTTCTGTCGCCGATCTGACATTTGCGCGGTATATAGCCCATCTCTAGACTGGTTTACCACGAGCACCACTGTAATTTTCCGTAGCTCACGTAGTGCAGCCTAGGTGCCCAACACGACCGCAACACGTCCTGTCGGTAAAACGCTGAGACAGAGAAAAAAAAATGCCTTTTCGCTCTCCCTATTGCAAAAGGCTCAACCACACTTTGGCTTGAGGTATCTGGTGACATATTATGTATTAGTGGATTTGTTATATAATAGGAAACTACACTGAAACTAACATGTCCGGAGTCATTCCATTCACGAGATCGGATCGGTCACTACCACGGGCGCAGGGCAGGGCCTTGGTCCCATTGAAGCCTCGTGAAGAGCCTGTCTCGTTACCTACGCCCGTCTCAGACAGTGTGTCTACAGAATCTTCAGATAATCAGTCAGAAAACAAGCTCGACCAAGCCACGAAAGTATACGCTCTCAAGACCAACTCGCAATACCGATATATGTCTCCTACCACTTCGTCCGCACAGCTGAGCACAAACACAAACGGAAAAACGAGCACTGCGAAAGAGCGAGCTCTGCATCGCATCACCAAACAGATTGACGTCAGTCGCTACCGTACCAATTATAAATTAAGAAACACTTATAGAACATTTTTAAAGGACCATGATATCTTTGAGTTCATCAACAAATTCTTCCCGTCGGTTGCAAAAAAATCTGACGTTTATAAGTTGGCGCTAGATATGGGGTTTCACAAGAAGTATTTCCGCGACATTGAATCGCTCAGCACGCGCGAAATGGTGCATAGGCTATTACATCAAATTGTGGAGGACTCCAGCCTCGTGTCTTCGTTGCCGCAGCTTCCCGTTCTCGAATATTCACTAAACCAATTTCTCGACAATCTCAAGAACTGTAAAAATATCATGATAATCACAGGAGCAGGAATCCTGACTTCTTTGGGCATTCCCGATTTCAGATCTTTCAAGGGTTTGTATACTCAATTGAGCCACTTGAACCTAAATGATCCTCAGGAAGCATTTAATATGGAAGTTTTCAGAAGAAATCCCGACATCTTCTTCTCAATAGCACACCTAATTTTACCACCAGAAGAAAAATACACCATATTCCATTCATTCATTGGATTGCTACAAGGTAAGGGTAAGTTACTCCGAAACTATACTCAAAATATCGATAATCTTGAAAAGAGAGTAGGGATCCATAACGATAAACTAGTACAGTGCCACGGATCGTTTGGTTCGGCAACATGCATAACCTGCAAAAAAAAATATATTGGTACTAAAATCTTTACTCATATAAAGCACAAACAAGTTCCCAGGTGTTTGCATTGCTTCAACAAAGTTGACATGAACGATGAAATACCAGTAAGCTACGGGGTTATCAAACCAGACATCACGTTCTTTGGTGAAGCATTGCCCGAAATCTACCATAGTTCGATCAAAAAGGATATATTGAATTGTGATTTGGCTATAGTGGCGGGAACTTCGCTTCAAGTTGAGCCTGTTGCCAGTATTATCGATAAATTACCATTGGAAGTACCAAGAGTATTGATCAACAAAGACGATTTGCCAGAAAAAAGATTTGACTTGCGGTTGCTTGGAGATAGTGACGTTACTGCCGCATACATCTCGCAACTCTTGGGGAAATCTTGGGAAATACAAAACTCGTATTGTCCTCAAGCCAAAAAGCCCGTGGCCCTCGCGGACGAATATTATCAAAACACATACAGGATTGTTACATAGTTTATTTCAAGTCTTCCAACCTTTGAGTCAACTTCTGCTCCACTTCCGACCAGTTGTTGACTAGCCCTTTATAGAAATTGATCTCTTGATTACACAAACCAAGCATGCTTTCCTTCAACTCGTTTCTGTTAAATTTGTCCCAGTTTGGATACTCTTCGCTGATAATTTTGTTGGTCAAATCGTTGACCACTCGGGTCTGTACGCTTATTTCGTTTTCCAATTGACTGACTTTCTGATTAAGTTTTTGGATCTTCTGATCCGTCACAGACGATCCAATATGCGTGGTGGCTGATGTAGATAGCGTATCCTTGATGAGTTGGGTAGTATTATTGACTATACCTCCACTCAGAGCGCCGTTCAACACTGGGTTGGGTGGAGGATGATGTCCTGCGGCACGATTAGAATCGCTACTGCCATGCAAGTTCGAAAGCTCGTTTCTGGTTTTGTTCAAGTAGTCCTGCAATACTTGCAAGTCGATTTTCTTGTTGTGCTGAAGCTCAATGAGGTTGGTGAAACTGGCAATATACTTGGAGCAGTCCTTCAAAGCCACCAAGAAAGACTCGTCTATGAAATGATGTAACTCAGACCAACTCTTCAGGAAATAGTCAAGCGACGACGAGAAGATCTTGAAGTTGTTCATGATATTGTCGTCAGGAGTTTCTGTTGCAGTATCTGGTGAGTCTGCATCGGCCTGCTGAACAATCGAAAGTTTTGTTATTTGGGTCAGAAACTGTTCGTAGTCTACACTGAGATCGTGGTTCTTCTTGTTCAACTTGACGAATATCTTATCCAACTTCAATAAATTCTCGTACAATTTCTTTAACTTATCATTGATTTCCAAGATCTCTTTGTTGGTTTCACGTTTATGCTTGGACGGAGTGAGAAAGTTCATCACTGTTTCTGTAATTAGGTCTTCGTTGACCACCTTATTGACGAACCCGCCGTTGGAACCGTTGGGAGAATTGTCGTCGGTGTCTTTGTAGGAGATCTTAAGGTTCTTGGTGAATGTTATCCAGTCGTTGGAGTCGCTCAAGAACAAGTGGAATATCGACAGTTGTGATAAGTGTTTGTGCTGATAAATAAACTTGACAAACCGGTCGAGCGAATGCAAACGTTTGTGGACAAACTCGGTGCTGAAAGTATCGCCAGTGAGGTATTTGAAGTTCAGTTTTGACGGTAATGGCGGGATGAGCAACATGGGATAGTCGTTGTTCAAGCAGTCATGCAAAATACGGAAGTCTCCATACCGCCTGCGGACCTTGATCTCCACCTGCTCAGACTCGTTCTTGTGGCTCGAAAGCTTCAAAACCGACGGGTTGTCTGTGGTGGTGGTGACGAGATACGAGATAAATGGCTTGGAATTGGTGTCAAGGTCACGTATTGGGGCCGTAACGTTGGCTTTAAGCACGTACTTTGTGTATTCTGGCGGGGTTGAGAGGGTCGGTGGTTCGTGCAACACAGGCTGTGGCGGAGAAGTTGTGTGGTTTTGGTGTGATTTTATCGACGAATTGGCAGAACTAGGTTGGTCTGAAGTGTTGAGCGGACTCGAATTGTCTTTGGTGTCTTTGGTGTCTTTGGCGCTCTCTTGGCTAACTACAGAAGGCTTGCGGGAAGTAGGCACATTCGAAGGCAATTCTTCGTATGCACCACTTTCTTGCTTTTTGGCTTCATTACTGGTGCTTTCATGAGCCTGATCATCGGCTGAGTCCTTTTTCTCATCTACTTGCTCAGTGATATGGTCTGTTGGAGGTGTCTCCGCACTGTACAGGGGAAGTTCCAGGTCGTTTCCTTCGTCGATTTCTTCGGTAATGTCGTTGTTTCTGTCGAAATTATCACGCACGGTGTCTCTGTGGCCATCCACCTCGTCTCTATCCCACTGCACCGACGTAAATTGGTCTTCAGAGCTCATGGTGTGTGCTCTTATCGCCACGAAGTGGCAATCAATCCCTTTTTGTTGTCGCGGCACGTGACAAAAACAGAGATAAATATGAAACCAACTAGGCGTAGCATACACATAGAAGATAGTAAAAGTAGTGATACATTGTATATACATGTATTCAGTAAATACGTAACAAAACATTCAACATTTGATGTATCATAAGATAACTTTCCAATACTTATTTATGTTAAAACATACGATCAATGGTATGATACCTCACAGTACTTATATGCGTCAATTCCCATTATAGTTAGCATCGATTCAAACAAGTGTAGTAGTAGTAGTGTCTTTATTTTAACTGCTATTTTAGTATACTTTTTAACAAGCGCGGTATGAATTCAAGTATGACGTGAATTTGAGTAGTCGCACAAATTTCTCATTGCATACCTTGTGCGAGTCTATGTAGTGTCTACAAAATGTATATCAACGCATCTACTCATACTCTAATTCACAAGCTGTTTATTTTACTATACACTCAAAGAACAAGCCAAATACCCGAGGCGACAAGAGAAACTCCAATGATTGCAGTGATGATACCGGCACCAGCCTTATCGCCGTCTCCAAGACTCAATGGTTGGGCGGCGGTGCTGGTCACTTCGTATCCTCCTGCAGGGTTACCGAGCGACGAGCCTCCGTTGTTGGCAGTATATGGAGGAGGGCGATCGTGGATTCTCAAAGCCTGGATCACTTCCAAAGCACACATCTGTTCACCCAACCCGTACTTACCGTCCCAGCCACCGGTCAACCACGACAAACCACAGGTCATGTTATCGGAACCACCTACACACGAGTTTGCAGCTGCTTTGGCAGAAGGCACGATCCAGTCCATGATTCTCTCGGAAGTTTGAGGCACCATGACGGCGGTCAAGCCCAAGAAACGCGAGAAGTACGCCTTGAACGACCGCTGATCCTGGTTACAGTTTCCACTAGGCTCGCACGCCGCTTCGTTCATGATGTGGTATGTGTTTTGGAAAAAGGAAGCTGATCCGTTCAACAAGTACAATGTTCTGTTCAACCACTTGGGGTCTTCGGTATAGTTGTAGAGATAAGCACAGCCCGACAAGAACAAGCCCTGGTTGTATGTCCAAAGGTATCCGGTGATGTCAGAACAGTTGTCGACCTCAACACCATCGTGAACCAACCAGTACTCTCCTTCAGTAATGAGCTTGACTTCCGTCATCCAGTCCCACACCTTTTCGGCCCAGTCCACGTACGAGTCGTTACCGGTGAAACGCGCCAATCTGGCACCGATATGGAACAAGCATCCGTTGGAGACCGAGTTCTTGTAGTCGTAACCCGAGTTCCACTTGAAAATCTGCCATCTCAAGCCTCCACCGCAATCGGCCTCGTCCCATCTGGCTGTCATGGTGTTGAACACCGCCTGGGCCAAGGAAAGCCATGCTTTTTTGGGGTCACTAGGGTTGGAAAAGTTTCTTTCCGCAGCTCCCATCACTGCTATGCCCCAGAACCCTTGATCATCATTACCTTCAGTGGTACTCTGGTTCAAAGGAATATAGTTGTAGTCGGATCCGGTTTGGTACTCCAAAGCGGCCTTGATGGTCGATTCATACGTGTCGTTTTCCATGTAGTAGCTGTAATCGATCAACGAACCCCAGGCACCACCGGCTTCCCACCAATAGTAGGGCCATGTAAACATCCCGACGGTTCCACCATACTTGTTTCCGTCGTAGTAATTCATCAACCCATCTGCGACCAAAGCCGCAGCTTGTTTTATACTGGTCACATTGTTTGTATCCAAAGGCACCGCCGTCACCACGCTGACCACTGCGAGCGCAGCATATATTGGGCTAAAGCACTTCATTCTAGCGAGTGTAGTTGGTTCGTTAAAGTTTTTGAGTTTAAGGCGCAGTTGAAGACGCGAAAAATAGAGGGATAAAAGAATAGAATAAAGATTGGCGATAGAGAGAAGCTGACTACAGAAAATGAGTAGCTATTGGTATAGATTGCGATAATGTCTGGAGGGTAGTGTTATTATACAGTTTGAAGCATAAACTAGTATACTCCCAGTAGACAGTAGAGTTGAGTAGTCTCAGCCTTGCAATCAATACCCTTGCGGTCTTAAGTGGTCTGCGCGAGAATAGTGAGGAGACAAAAATAGAATGGAGAGAAACAAACATAATAGAGACGAAAAGATTACACAGCCGTACAATAGATAGTAGAACGTATAGAAGAATTAGGCGTAGAAATCCTCTAAGATGAGAGACGAGCTCATAAAATTTTGTCGTCTATGTAGATAGACTTTGGCTGGCCCAGACCTTTACTGGCTGTGACTTGGCACTGCTTGGCTCTGGGTGTCGTGCGAAGCAGCAGCAGGGCTCGGTAGACCTTCTGCCCAGCGCTCATCTCATCTAGCGAGACCACATGGTACATATTAGTAGTTCAGACCTTCTTTAAAGTCTAAATACGCCGTAGGTGCCTATAGTGTCCCTTTAGTCGACATACATGGTGACTAGGTCAGCATCTTGCTCGTTTACCGTCTCTGTCGACTGGCTCTTGTATTTCGTACTATCTCATTTCTCACTGTCTCATTTCTCACTCTAATTTTTCACTAATTCGCTAATCTCCATTTTACTATCAGGTGTGCGATTTTCGGCCAAGTCAGTAACCAGTACCAAAACTACTTTATACCACTTGCATTTACTTCTACTGGTATTCTTGTATTCCTGTTCTACTTGTATTATTTTCTATTGTACATACTCTATTCGGGCTTGAAAACAGGGTCCAACATTTCCGGCGTCGAGTCTTTATCATATACCTCCTTCTTGCCCAAAAGCGCATTGATATGGTTCACTTGTCCCAACGGCAACCCAGAAGGCGTTGGCGCTGCCAGCTCTTCCGTGTCAATATCCATCGAGTCACCAGTAATAGGCCCGCTGTTATTAGTGGCTTCGGCATTACCTACATGGGCCCGTTGTAATGGCACAATTCCTTTACTCTGAAGGACGCTTGGATCTTCCAATTCGTCCTCGCTGGCCTCTTCACCATCATCGCTAGCGTCTTCTTCCTCGTCATCTTCTTCTTCAGCATGCTCTACTTCATCTGTTCCTTCTTCCTCTTCATGTCCGGTATCCGCTTGTCCATCAACCACAAAAACACTGTTGTAGTTGATGAAGTCACTGATAAAGTCGTCTTTGTTCATCTGCTTCAAAAACTCCTGCACTTTGGAAGGAAACAAGTCCAATGCAGAGAGAAGTCTATCATATACCATTTTGGCAGTGAACAAGTTGTAGTCGATTACGCCAGTGTATATATGGGGAGGTGGATATTGTCCTACTGGTGGAGGCAACGACCTTTCGAATTTCAATCTCTTGAAGATTTCCTTGATCTTGTCTCTGATTTCTACCGAATATTTGGTGCTGCTTGGCTTGTAGAGTTGATGGTTCACCTTGATTATGAATACATTGTGCTTCCTGTCGTAGTTGAAGTAGACCGACGACAGTTTGATCTTTTTGAGTTGCTCGTGGACCTCGACATTGGGGTGATCATGCTCGTACGAAAAATTGTAAAAGCTTTTGACTGAATTGGAGTTTCTGAAATCGTTCAAGTTGGACGATACTTGGTTGTAGTCTACACCCACAACCGCAATTACAGGCTCGATATATAGTGACTTTAAGTTGTTGAGAAGATGCGCACGGTGCTGTTTCTCGTTGAATCTCATTGCAATGCCGCTATTATTGTGCTCGCTCTTGCCTATCGTCGAGTCGAACTTGGTCAAGTTGGTGGTGAACTCCTCGTTAAATTCTTTTAAGTAGACCAAATTGGATATGTTTTCATTGTGCTTCTTTTTGTCTAGTATTGTGAGAAGAAACTGCTGGAAGTCGTAGTAGACGTTCTTGTAAGAATATGGATCTATTTCTTCGCTCAATATACTGGTGCCATTCACCTCTTCTCCCTTGTTTCCCAACCTCGACAACTCGGAAAAAATGTCTTCTTCTTTGGAGTCGTCGCCTGGAAAGTGGAAGCTGGTATATTGTTTGTGTTTATAGTAATTGGACGTATCATTAGGCTTTGTTACTTTGGAAACAGGAGCACTATAGCTCAGCTTGGGCTGAATATTTTGAAGAAGCTGGCTTCTTTGTGAATTGTACAGAGGCTGATGATTTTGAAGCTGCTGATGTTGCTGCTGTTGCTGTTGCTGTTGCTGCTGTATAGGACGAGATGGACGTACGTCTAGTGGTGGGTATTGTGATGTTTGAAGTAATGTTGATGTAGGAGGAGGAGAAAACCCTTGGGCGGGAATTGACGCCATCTTGAATGTGTACTGCTGACTATTGGAAGTGCTGGAATTACTCACTGGCGCTGGCGGTTGCACTATAGGACTGACATAGTTGGGGTTACTCAAAACCTCGTTGATTTCATATTCATAGTTAAAAGGCTTGTTGTGGAATCTTCTAAAAAACTCGTCCTTCAATAGCCCTTCTTCCTCCATGAAATTGCCAGTCAAACTTTGTTCCTTGAATTGTTTCAACCCATAGAGCATGGTCTCTTCGGCCAACGGTTTGCGAGAATTCTTCTTATTGCGTTCAATGATACGACACTTGGCACATGTCTTGTACTGCATGACCTCAGGAGGCTCGTCGTCAAGTCTCTTTCTCTTGCAACGGCGGCATCTTCTGGTTTCATGCTTCATCATTCCGCTACTATTCACAACGTTTTTGTTTTTGTTATCTCACTGGAAAAGAAAAATTCGAAAATGGCAGCCGCCAAAAACTATTGACACAAATAATACAAATCGATGGTCTAGAAAACAAATCTGGTATGATCTGACTTGCTTAGACGATAGATTGGTTTCTGCTTTGATTAATAACAATGGTTAGGGTGGAAAAATTTTCCCCCAAACTAATTGGCCGTTTTTTTTTGAAAAGACGGGGATCACGTGGGCAAATGACCAATATTATCCCCGATTTCTTCAAATAGTCTAATTTCATAATACCCTACGATCACCACCTACATCGATAATACTGTCGGTTCTGTTAAATTCCGCAAATCGCTGCAGGTGCTGCTTATCTACGTTTTGACAGTTTTTCACAGCCAAAACCGGTGCTGTCAGAAAAAGTGCGGCTCAAGCGAGGAAGCTAACAAGAACGGATAAGTGGTGTTTCCTGCTCTGCCAGATTTGCCACTGATTTGTAAGCGATATTGAGACTGTGTACTGATAGTACAAGGCGTAGGTAGCTCGAGTAGTGGAAGTAGGGAAGGTGGTCACGTGACTGGGTCTTGGGCTTGGGTTTGATAGTCTAATAAGTACTACCAGGGTTGATTCAGGAAGAATAGTTGCTGTGGATTACACAAGGAGAAGGAGAAAGCTATGTTTTCGTTTTGGTTTGTCGATTTTCTACACCCTAAGAATCATTTTGTGCATTGTTTCATGAGGATTTAATACCTACTAAATTTGTGATTCCTCTTTTTATCGTGCTTAAATGTAATAATCTATACGTCTTTCGTAGTACTACTTTCTCAAGGAGGGCATGTTACTTGGGTCGATTATATCGACCACAAAACGTGTAGTATCTAAATCAGTCAAGCTTGTGTACTTGGTACCAGCATTTTAATGTTCGGTTCCCAAATTTTCCTGGACCATAACCAAATATGGCCAGCTTCCAATGTTTGTGACTTTCGAAACTATATGTTAGTAGTTTCGTCAACCTCTACACAATAATCAACTCGTGCATTCCTGGTACTTGTATTATTTTGCTGGGAACCTGCACTCGGAATATTTTTTACCAAATGAATTCATCTTCACCACTATCGGCTCTACAGAACTTGCAAATTGTAGTCTTACCTTCCTAGTTGCTACCATACCTCAAGCCTAGTGAGTCTTTTTTCAATAAGGATCGAATCTGGTTTTTGAAAACGTCTCTATGTGAGTGTTTCCAAAGCTCGCACAAAAATTGGGTGCAAATTTCAATTTACGGTTGCCAAGTGAGAGCCCAGCACCAGCTAACGAAAAAGTTCGAAGGAACATACGAAAGGAAACTAGAAGGAAATTGCCTTATAAGCTGGTATAATATATATAAACTTTGCTATTTTTAAAATCCATAAAATTAATATTAATATTTTAAGTTTACGGACGGGGCTAAATTAATTTCGGGATTTGCCTAATTCTCCGGCAATTAGCTGGCTAAGAGATATACGAATAAAAATTGTTATTGATACATGGCTTACGCCAAATGACCATTGCAAAAAATCAAATGACGATGATTTATTCCTCTTTGTTAAACAAAGATGATGTTAATTACAAGCCGATAAACTTTAATGTAGTTGATATAATTGGGTAGTTTTTTAGTTTTTTGGCAAAAATCATGAACTTGTCCTTCTCTTACTACTTCGATATAGGAAAAGCTTCCGAATATCAAACGTACTAGCACATCTACTATAACAAAACTCCAAAAAAGAATTTGAACTACTAAAAGACATGCTCTACACTAGTTGGGTTAGGTCTACTGTTATCAGATAGGTGTACTGAGCCGATTACACGTGACACGCTCTCTACACTCCATACCTTAATGGCGAAGGCACTTGAAGCCAAAGATGTAACCTATATAGCCGTGTAGCTGTGTCGGTGACAGTGTCGGAGTCCCTCTGGAATGTATTATCCCTTAACTTATTTCCCGCCATGTCCGTGCCCGACTCTGCCACCTTTGTCCGAATGATCAGAATAGGCGCACGCACGACTGCTTACGATGGACGAGGGGCCCAGACAGGATTAGCAACAGTTTCGCTCATTAGACGACAATAGCGATAAGCAAAGTCAGCATCAATTGATCAAAATAAACACATTTTGCAATGTCGAAAATAGTCCGTTCCATCAAAAACGTGGCCAGTGGTTATTCTTCAGTCCAGGTGTTGGTAAGAAACGCCACTTCCAACGACCCTTCGGGGCCAACCACCTACGATATGGAAGAGATATCGGCGGCCACCTACTCATCACAAACCGAATTCATGGAAATCATGGACATGTTAGATCGTAGACTAAACGATAAAGGTAAAAACTGGCGTCATGTGGCCAAATCGCTCACTGTGTTGGACTATCTCGTGAGGTTTGGGTCTGAAAAGTGTGTTCTTTGGTCCAAGGACAATTTGTATATTATCAAGACATTGAGAGAATTTATTCATTTTGACGAGTCCAACGTTGATCAAGGTGCCTTGATCAGAGTGAAAGCCAAAGAGTTGGTTTCGCTTTTGAGAGACGACGAAAGATTGAGAAACGAAAGAGCCAATGCCGCCGACCTGAGAGGCGGAAGACGGTCCAATAGAAGATCAAGAAGAAACACCACCTCCAGTAGACCTCCTGCCAATGACGCTCCTTATGATGAAGACTTGGAGCGTGCTTTGGAGATTTCCAGAATCACCGCCGAAAACGAAAGACGCCAGCAGCTTCAAGAGTCAGACGACCCAGATTTGCAGGCGGCTCTCAAATTGTCCATGGAAGAAGATGAAATGAGAAGACAGCAACAACTGCAGAACGAAAACTTGTTGGACTTGTCAGAGTCAAGCCAGCAGCCCCAATTTTTCATGAACACCGGATACTACCAACCCCAACAACAATTTCCTCAACAGACATTTCAACAACAACAGCAATACGACATGTTTGGTAACCCTATACAAAACCCTATGCTTACAGGTTTATACCAACAACCAACTTTCCAACCCCAACAGACTCAACCTTTCCAGCAACAACAGCCTCAATTCACCGGCTTCAACTATGGCCAGCCTGCTCAACAACAACAGCAGGAACCATTACAGCCTTTGAAAACAGGAACAAACAACCCATTTGCCTTACAGAGCGAACAGCCCCAACAATCCCAAAACCACCAGCCATCGTTAAGTGAATTATCAGAGCAAGCTCAGCAGCAGCAATATCAACAGCCTCAACAGCCTCAGTTCTTTACTCAACCAACTCAACAGCTCAAGCCTCAGAACACCTCCTCCTCCAAGTACAACGACTCTACTCACTCCGAGTTAAACAACTTACTAGCTCAAGGTACAGGTATCGACACGTTCGGTAACACCGGAGCCAACAGAATCCCCCACCAACACACCCAGACTCAAAACTTTATAAACTCAAGCGGTACAGGTTACAAGCAACAACTGAATGAAGTAAAACTTAGTTTGAATGCCACAGGAAACCCATTTTTGAACGTGGGGATTGGTTACCAGGGCCAACAGCTGCAACAACATCAGCAGCAGCAGCAGTCGCAGCAGCAGCAGCAGCAGCAAATCAACCCTGCTTATACTGGGTACGGGTTCGGCAACGCCCAGCCCAACTCCCAGGGACAAAGAAACGACGGTCCCAGCTTGATAGACATCTAACCTCTATTTCTATCTTTACCATTCCACAAGTTCTCACGTCTTGTTGTCTTTCGGTAACAAAATTTATAACTGTTTTTACTTTGCATTCAAATAAAATACATTGAATAGGACTATTACAAATCACTCACCAGTACACTATTTCTCACTATCATTACCATTTTCGCTACCTTCCACCACCATTTTTCTACCATCAAACTTTCCGGTATCTTTAACTTCAGGATTGCAAGATCAGTAAATTATTTGATACTTTGAAATATTTGTGTAAATTACATGGAGATAATTGTGCAATATGTAGGTACTTATGTATTACGTATTATGTATCATGGAGGTTATTGCTTGATTATATAGTCGTCAAAAGGTTCCATTTTCATCTTGAATATCGACTTCACACACCAGTCCCATTCTATTATAATCCCATCGATTGCATTGGTGCCCACTAGTTTGTTGAAAGTCTTTACAAGTTTGGTATCTTTGGTTGGATGTGCCACCAAAATCACCTTTTCATTTTTGGAAGTAAGAAGGGACTTTTTGAGCGCTGCAGCTGTCATGGTGGAATTTATTTCCTGTATCAGTTTTAGTCCATGATCTTGAAGAATCCGCGAGATCACTTCGACGCCTCCATTTATATTGCTAGAAAGATTAATGCTGAGGTCCAGGAATAGTTTTCCGTGGTTGGCAGATCCTATTAATTGCTTGAGTCCATCCACACCTTTGGACTTTATACCAAGCTCTTCGTTAATTTCTTTGGTCGATAAATATTTATCGATCGAATAATCGTCAATGTTAAACTCAACTAGCACTGAGCTTGGATCAGAAGTGCTGTTCAATCTCTTGAGAACTTCAACAAGATAGTTGGGGTGTATGATTCGCTCGACCTTGCTCAAGCTGCGCAAGAACTTTTCTGTTCTTAATATTTTGGGTGCAATCAACGTGTTGATGCTAAACTTGGTCAGAAACTCAGTTAGGACTTTTACTCCTATTTCGGCCAATTTTGACAAGTCAGATTTGGATAAGGTGATTTCCAGCTCGCACCCGGTTATAATCGCCACTACGTCAAAGCTATGCTCCTTTAATTTCTTTTGTTTCTTAGCTTCCTCTTGTGAAGCTTTCTTTTTCTTTGCTGGTTTCTCTTCTTCTTGAGAAGAACTTCTTTTGCGCTCTTTCAGGGCTGCGGCTTCGAGGGTTTCCATATACGTTTTCATTTTACGTGAACTCTTGGTCATTTCCTGGTACTGGTTAAGATCAGACATGTTGTCGTGGAGTTTCAAAGCTGCTTTTTTTGCAGCCGATCTTCCCCCATATCGTACGGGCTCTGGAGCCGTTTGTTTCTCGACAGTATTCTCTTCTTTTTCTTGTTTCTCCTTCTTTTCTTCAGTTTTCTGCTCATTAGCCACCATTTTACTACTTTGAGCCTCATTTTCACTCATGCTGTCATCGATGTTATGACCCTCCAGCTTATTTTGACTGCTCTGTTCAGTTTCAAACCATTGCTTAATCACATTATCGTCTAGTTTGGTTCTTCCTAAGAGCACCTCCACACCTTGATTATCATTACCGAGAAACTCAAATTTACTGTTATTGGTATCCAATAAATCCCACTTTGAAAAACACTCTTCAAGCCACAAATGGTTGATCACTTTGATTTTGGGCTCGCCATTTTCATCCAACCACTTGTACTTTGCCGTTTCGTACTTCTTACCTTCGGCTTTGGCTGCTATCAAGTAATGGTTTTCTTTGGTCATTGTCTTCGTAAAATTACCACCTAATGTAGTTATGAGCTTAGAAAGGTAAGTACGTGCATCTCCACTATAATTGGTGACAGAAATATTCAAGTCTTTGAACTTACTCAACGGTTGAGGTGGTAATGGATAGTGAAGCAAGCTGGAATTTATAGGTAAAACCCACTTTTCAGTGACTATAATGGCATAGAGCCAGTTGATATTGCCCACTATTATGCGATTGGATTTGCAGCTTTGAACATAGCTATCGCCACTTCTATACTTGCCAATATATATGTCTACTTTGGCACTGTCGAACAGCGTAAGCACAGTTCCGCCATGGTTTTTGATCAATTTGATGATAGAATTGTTGAGTCTTTCGGAAGTGTTGTAGTCTGGAGCAATGTAGAAGGATTTATTCTGAAGAAACGTACTGCTAAACTGAGTATTTGAAGGTAAATCTTCATGGCTTATTAGCAAATTAAGATCAGGACTTGACTCGTGTTTTTCTGCAAGTGCTCCAGTATTCGATACTAAGTATGGTGTTTCATCTACTCTTTTTCCTAGTGTTAAGCACTGGTCTATCCAGTCTGGAAACACGATTTTGATGTCTAGTTTATGCTCTGGATCGTCGCCACTGGATATGGCGCTATATGCAATGATACTCTTCTCATTGGTGACGTCTACGGCAATTAAATGCGTGGTATACTTGGTCAAAGCATCCAAGTAACTGCCCCCAAACGCCCTGACGGCTCCATATATGACTTCTTTATCGCCAGCGGGCAAGTTATCGGCTACACATACGAAGCAGTCTTTCAAAAATAGTCTGGGATCTGGGTTGTATAAGTTGGGGTTCACAAGTCGGTTGGCTTTGATGGAATCAAAAACCCATTGCTCGGTAGTTATGGGGATCATGGCACTTTTGGCCAATTCATATTCAATAAACTCGATGGTGTTGGTTATAATGTGACTTATCAAGCCTGACTTGTGCGTATTTGGCGATTTTTCACCTGTAGTGCTGACATCCTCTATGAAATTGACCTTGTTTTCGTGCTCGTACTTGACTATGACTTTTGCGTCTGTGCGTTCTAGAGCCTGCTTTACTTCCAGAATGTCAAAATCTTTGGACTGAATTATCAAAAAGACCGACCCCTGCCACATGCTACGTAGTATTGGTAACTCTTCCCACAGTAAACCAGCTATATCTTCAAGGTGAAGGTCCAGTGAGGTCTCTGGCCTTGAGCGCGGTAGAATTTAGATCAGCGCGTCACGCACGTGACTCGATGCTCGATAAGCTTGATGAGGTGTAGATGAGAAGCTATGGCAGCAGTGGGGTGAGAAAAGGTGCTGTAGGCTAGTAGAGTATGTGTTTGTAGAAGGAGTTTTTGGCATAGTACTTGTTTATTTTATAGATCTATGGAAACCAGAGAAGAAAAGAATCGATAGTTTGCGCCGATGGGTGCAAATTCTGATGGACTTCGTAAATGCAGATGTAAAACTTAATTGCAATAAAAACAATATGAATGAATAAAAAGGAACAAAACAAACGCGGGGTATGATTAAACTTAATTAGTATGGACGATTCATGGGAAGTGAAGATGGATTCATAAAGAAGAAACAGTCATGAAAATAGGGCTGATGTGATTATAATGTATGGTGTGAATGAAAGCTGCCCAATTAAGTGATGAATAAAGGCATTAGATGGTCATGAAAAAGACATAAGAACAGTCGTAGGGTATAACTACTGTGAAGTCATTGCTTGTCTAAGAGGAATTTGTTAGGTTGCCTCTTCTAGGTTAATCTTATGGGTGCTTAATCTTTCATCAAATAAATCTTTGTTTTCGGCATGGAACTTCTTGCCCCAGCTTCGACACAATATACTGGCTTTCATGAACTTTCTTGTAGCGTATTTTTTGAAGAATTCATCGTGTTCCACAGGAGAAATCAAGTATTGGAAAATCGATTCAACACACACCTTCATGTCGTTCACTCTGTAGCCACCGGAATAATGTATCAAGTTCCCATTCCACACGGGTGTTTTGCCCAATATCAATCTGGCCAAGTACATGGCCAGGGCACAGCACAAGGACGGTTTCAAACCTATGAATCTATAGTCAATGGCGGTGATTTCCAACAAGTATTTACCCAAGGTTCTAGACTGGACATCGTAGTCGTCAGCCTTGGAAATTCTACGCAAGAAGTTCATTGGGTTGGGGTAGTTAAGGTCAAAGTTGAGGATGGTCAAAATGTACTTCTCTGCTTGCAAGATCTCTTCTTCTGTGTAGGACCCGTCGGTGAAGTACGCGTAGTTTTTCACTGAAGGAGAGAAGACTTCTTCGTACTTTGCGGCTATGAACAACGAGCCGGTGGCTAACAACTGCAACTTGTCGATCTGCACCACTTCCAACGACATGAATCTATCCATAAGATTGATAGCAAGAAACAAACTTTCCGGCAACAATCTGAACCGTAAATGCATTTCGACCAACCAGTCTACAAGAATGGATCTCATTTTGGGTTTCAAGTGTTTTTGTTTGAAGAGATATTGAGGATCGGGCAACATTCTTTGTTCCAACTCGTAGAAGTACAGAAATATGTCCACCACGTATTCACTGGCCATGAGAGGGTCGTCCAAGTCTTCTTCGTCGAGATCTTGCCATTCGTAATCGATGAGTCTAGTCTTTTTGTATGAGCCGGCATTAGTTTGAGATTTGGTATCGTTTGTTACATGGAGCTTTTCGACCAAGTTCGTTGAGGATTCGGTAGCTTGTCTTTTTTGGGGCATTCTAGAGGGAACAACCGCGCCAGGAACTGAAGGAGGAGCTGGAGCAGATGCAGTGGCGGAAGAGTCCATCGACACAGCAGTGGCAGAATCGCTGCTGGGATCCGAATCTTTTTCTTGGATGTGGTCGTCGGACGCCAAAGTGGTAGACGGAACGAAAGTGGTTTTGGTTCTTTGCTGTAAAGGAGCATTGTCGCCGCCTAAGGGACGTCTTTTGGCAGGAGGAAGACCATTTTTGGATGCTGAGGTGGTGGAAGAAGTGGTGGACGAGAATGCGGTGGGTGCGAGTTGTTTGGCCGATTTGGCGCCAGCAGCTCCGTATTGGTTGGAGACGTCGCCCAAGTACTGGCGGGTGTTTACAGGCACGTCGTCAGACAGTTCTTCCGACGGGTGTGGCAAGGCCTTGGATCTGGTTAGTCTGTATTCGTTCTCGTTGCTAATTGTTTGAGGCATGGTGTAGCACGAGGAGAAGCTTGATGGATAGACCTGGAAAAGTAAGTGAAGTGAAGTGAAGTACAGACGGGTATTTTTTTTTAGTTCAATCTTGTTGTAGGTTGGTGAGTTGGTGATGTGATGGTGACGACTTAGTATATATCTATTGATATGCTTCCCAGTTTCCTATTTAGACTCTCTACAAAATGGCAAGTGTTTCTTATTTTCTGTTTCTGTTTCTGGCCCAGTGGTTTGAAGGCAGTTTTGTGATCAGTATTTTTTCTTTGCTAACTAGTATGATGTTGTGAGTGAAACTATGTGGGTGTTACCATTTGTGGATGAGTGTTGCGGTGCCGAAAGGAAGGATTCTCAATCCGACAATATAAGAAATATCCAAACAAACCATCGGTTTTGTGGTGTTGTTAATTTGCTCGATACGTGAAGTTCCACCACCACAGAAAATAACGAAATAGGGCCGCGCGCGCGCTACAGTCACGCAGCCAGGGTGTTACTAGGGAACTGGTGACACAAGCCAGCGCTAGGGTGCGAAAGGTGCGTATTTCAGGACGTTGCTTCAGTGTTTTTTTTTGTGCCCGTCCCGGCGCGGGTTGCCTAGAGAGGAGATGTAAACAGGTAATGAAACGCATGAAACGCATGGCTTGTCCATCATGGCATGAAATGAGATGGACAAAGCAAGCTTGAAACCAAGTTAGAAACAAGCTAGAGAGCAAGCTAGAGTGTAAGCTAGAGTAAGAGTAGTCGTTGCATTAGTCAGAAAAGTACCTTATTACCGCTCCGCGATGCTTCACCGCTGGCGCGTTGCCCGTGTTGCAGCTGCTCCTGCTCAACGCTCGCGTCAAATCGCGGTGGAACACATCTTAGCCGTCGATTGGCTCCGCTCGCTACAAACCAACAATAAAATTATCTACAATAGACGTATATTAGATCTGTCTTAGATACTCCATTTGTGCTCACCCATGAGATTCACTGTGTCGTTGCCATTATTATTGTCGATGGTGCTGCACTTGGGGCATCGCCGGCTGGCTATCCGTGAAGGTGCATCTACGTAGACGCTGTCGGGCGGATCCGCGCTGGCGTCGCGCGCGTTTGCATCGCGGCTGTGGTGCGCACTGTCTTCGCGTGAATGGTCGCAAGTGGCAGCTGCTCGAGATCCCGTCCCTGTCAGCGTTCCAGTCAGCGGCCCCGCCAGCGTCCCTGTCAGCTTGCATCTTGGTTTTGTTCTGCCCTCGGCAGTTGTTGCATCCCGCTGCCCGCATGTGCACACCACCACTAGATCGCGGTATCCCCGAGCATTGTCCGCGCCAGCTTGCGTCGTATCGTTTATTTTGTTCTCTGTTTTGTCTGCGATCTTACCGATGGGCACTGATTGGAGAAGCTGTGCATATAGTTTGTTGTTGATATCTATTGTAGTCATGAGCTTTCGAAGAATGTCTTCGTTGTTGGAGCACTGTTCTCCTGCGGCTGGACCTTCGCTTGCCCCTGCGTCGTGGTCACGCTGGAGCTTTTCCATCATCTCCTCGAATCCTGGGAGCATGCGGTACGTGTGTTTTTTTTCGCTCCGTTCGAGGTATTGTGCGAGACTGGCTGCCAATTCGTGCGGGGGTGGTGCGTCTCTTGGCTCCGATGGTTCATCCTTTTGTTGCGGCTTCTGCGCGTCGTCGCGGCTCTTGCGTAATGCCTCGTTTTCTTTGTGGGCGTCATCTGATAGTTTCTTGTACTTTATGAGTTTTTCTCGAAGTAGTGCGTTTTCTCGTTTAAGGAGCGCATCCTGTTGTGGTGCTTGTTGATGAAGCTTCCGGTTGAGTTGTGCGACCTCCTGGTTGAGCTGCGTCACTTTATTTTGCAACTGCGCATTTTGTTTAACGTGGCTGGCGTTCTCTTGCCTCAACCGTTGATCTTGCCTTTTGGCATTCTCTAGCGCTTTTATGAGCTTGTTGATTGATGACGTGAGAAGCTTGGTGTACCGGTCATTGCTGCCAATATTTATGCTATTAATAATTTTGTGGGTTTCTCGTATAAGCAACTCTGTTTTGTCGAAATCTTCGAGCGCGCTTTCTCCATCGTCTGCCAAATATCGGTCGATGGTGTGTTCTATAGTGTCCCCCTTGAACTTTATGGGACTGCCGCCAGTTCGTGCCCAGTCTAGGTGGTCTTGGTAATCGTGCCGTACCTTTCTAACGGGCGAATGTTTCAAAGGACTACTTGTTTTGAAAGGTGACTCGATTTCTGAGATCGACTCGGACCGGCGCACCTCGACAGAATCGTCTTCAAGCATGCGGTACATTTCAGACAAACCATTGCCGGATTCTTCTGCTGAAATAGAGTATACACTGAGATCGTCATCCATACCCATCTGCATTTGTCTCAACAATTCGTCAGTGGTATCTCTGCTCATCCCACTCTTCAATCTCTACTCAGCTGAGATGCTGTTTACATTTGTGCACTCCAGACGTGTGGCATTTACGCGCGGGTTACGTCAGCGCTGACCAAGCCGCTTCGGATCTGCCTCGGGGCTTTCTGGGCTTACTCTTGATAAACGCTGCCACACCTGCACAAAAGCGATGAGGATTCAAGCACGTTTAGAATTTTTTCCTGTCAAAATTTGGTTTCCTTCAAGATAACCCCTACTCCGAAAATGTCCAGCACCGAACAACAAATCGCCGAATACGCTAAAGAATTGAAGGCCAACTTGAGACAAATCCCAAACTTCCCATCCGAGGGTATTTTGTTTGAAGATTTCTTGCCAATTTTCACCAAACCAGACTTGTTCAAGAAGTTGGTTGATGCCTTCAAGTTGCACGTAGGCGACCAAAAGATCGATTACGTTGTTGGGTTAGAAAGTAGAGGGTTCTTGTTCGGACCTACTTTGGCCTTGGCCTTGAACGCAGGCTTTATTCCTGTCAGAAAGCCTGGTAAGTTGCCTGGTGATGTCCACAGAGTCGAGTTCAAAAAGGAATACGGTACCGATGAGTTCGAGATGCAAAAAGACGTCATTCCTGAAGGTTCCAAGATTTTGATCGTCGACGACATCTTGGCTACCGGAGGTAGTGCATACGGTGCCGGAGAATTGGTCAAGTTGAACAAGGGAGAAATCGTCGAGTACCTCTTTGTTATGGAGTTGGACTTCTTGAAGGGTAGAGATAGATTGGGTAAGCCTGTTTTCACTTTGTTGAGTGGACAAACCGAAAAGTTGTCGAATTAGTTTAGTTTTCGCCAATTTTTTTTATATTCATCAAACTCGTTTATATAGATTTGGGTGAGAACTTTATCCACTTTTGAAGATCAAAAAGGCCAAGTCTCCGATATAGTAATAAATAAAGTACCCTTGTTCGTGGGTCACGTAACTGCCAAAGCTCTTGCCGACAATAACATGCCATGTAGGACCATACAACTGATCCAATTCCTTTTTCAAGAACGTGGCTATGTCCTTTTCGATTTTGTATGTGATGGCTTGTAACGACAACTCAAAGATCTTGGTCTGGATCTCCTCGGCGAGATCGGACGCCTTCAACACCGCTAGATAGTTAGTTGGGTCCGTGTATGGATAAAGATGGTCTACGTACGTGTTTTCTCTAAGTCTGACATTGTTGGGTGGTTCAATTCGCAGTGCTTTCTTTGTTTTAATTGTCTACGCTCACTTTGATTTCGTCTCCAAATCCGTCTCGTCGTGCGATTCCAGTATCAACACAAAATGTTACACAATTACGTCTTATTTCTGTAAACTCTACATCTTTATGTACCTGAGGTCGTTGCCCTTGACATCGTCTCTAAACTTATCGACACCCAAGGCACTGGTATGGCCCCATGGCTTGAGTTTGTTTTCGTTGTCAATAGCAGCCGCAAAACAGTCGTTCCACCCCTCGCGCGAATATTGCTTGTTAATTGCATCCAAAGTGTCGCTGTGGATCAAGTGTGGATGCAACCCCACATTATCCAAAACGGTGGCGATTTGCAAAATCAAGCCCAACGTGGTGATGTAGCCCGATTCGCCTAGATCCTGGTGTCTGACCACCGCTTCGGCAACGGCGTCCGCGTAGTCTCGGTCGTTAGTTTCCTTAAGGAGAAGCTCCCGCGAGAGAATCCCGCCGTAGGTCTCGAACGAGAGTTTTGTGGCCGCCATATTCTCGTCAGTAGTGCCAATGTCGTGCAACAAGCTGGTGACAAACACAAGCTCGGGGTTCAAGTCCCAATCTGGGAACTGGTCCTTGATAATAGCAACCGAGTAGAGGTATACCCGCAACGAATGGTTCAATACTTTAGGAGGAAGTTTCTCCTTGACGTACTGGAGCACATGCTTGGCGAGCGGAGTGTCTGGTAAATCGGTGGAAAGTTGCGCGGTGGGAGTTTTGGGGTGGGGGATGGCTTCTTTGACGTCTCTGGAGATCTTGACAAATCCGTAGGAAGACATTGTAGAGATATGAGATATGACTAGTTAGCTAAATGGATGCCATGTGGCTTATATACGTGGGGACATTGCTGGGACATGTGGAAGCGGCTTTATGCCCAATTGCTATTTCGGGGACTGGGGGGAATTAGCCGCGGGTTGACAGCAATGATCTACTAAATATAGAGAAAAGCCCACATTGCATAACTGGAGCCCAAATCGGCGTCTGTTGTAGTTGTACAGTGCTGTCAAAGGCAGTTTTATGGTAAAGTCTCGCTACTCTATAGTATATACTCTATGGTCTACTCTCGTTGTGTCGTCTCGCTACCAATCTCTCGCTACCTCTACCTCTCTCGCTAAATCTCCGTTAATCTCCCACTAATCTCTGCGCTCCCTACATGGCTTCACCAACAAGCATCAATGTTTGAGGCCAATGCATTGGATATATCCACCCACTACTACAAAATCGGCCACTTGTCGTCGGTCAATTACTCCATCTACGCCACCAACGCCGGAAATGACCAGTCGCTCCTCGAGTTGGAGCTCCTGATCCGCTACCATAACCCCAAGATACTCATCACCTACTACAACAAATGCCTCTTTTACTTCACATTTGGCCACACTTCCCAGCATGATATCCATGATATACCCATACTAGCACAGCAGCTAGACCAGCAGCCCAACGTATTCGACCAGCCCAAAGAGTATCCCTCGCTATACTTGAAGCATTCCAACAAAGTCAGCGCCGAGCACCTTGCGAACCCGCCCAAACCTCTGAGCTCCGAGTCCAGCGATGAATTCTTGCCATTGGCCAGCATGAGCTTCTTGAAGGCAGTCAAGAAAATGGTCTTGTACAACTTATCGGCCACCGGCTCCATCCATTTGTTCGGTAACTACTCAATAGTCCAATCAGACCACCACAAGTATTCCATATTATACCTTGACTCGATACTATTACCGGACGGAGACCTTTTGATTCTGATGATTGTCAAGCACCAGGTGCTGTTGTTTGGATCCTCGGTCCTCAAAACGATCCACCTGTCGCCGTCCAACCCCATTGACTTCAACTTTGCAATCTACCTTATTCCCAGTGGTATACGGTGCCACTTGTTTGATACAGTGGATTTCAGCAAAAACTTCATTAAGAAGACCAACGAGAACGAGAATCTTTTGAAACTCATAAAACTTAGCATAGGAATAGACCATTTTTCAGACAAAGACGAGTTGGTGTGGATCAAGCTTATTCCCAACTTGAAGCATCTCAACAACCAAACGTCGCCGATATCCAAGTTCATTCACTCTGTCGATAATAAGAAGTTTATTTTGTGGCCCTGGAACTTGTGTTTGCTCCAGTTTGGCAAGTACGAGCCGGTGCAAAACCAAAAGGAGCTTAATGACAATGTCAATCCCATGGATTTGATTAGTGAATTTATTGACTTCAATATTTCCAATAACCAGTCGTCTCACCAAGCATCGCATTTCCACAACCAGTCCAGCAACCAGCCGTTCAGCATATTCAGCGGAGGAATGTCTTCGGGAGCCAATGGCGTAGAATCCACTGGCCCTACTGCCGACATTAGTCATAAAAAGGACATAGGAAGTACAGAAATCCAGGACTTGACTACTCCAGTGGGTGCCACCGACTTGTTCTCATTGCAAAATGACGAGTTTTTTAACAAAGAAGACTTCAATGCCTTCAAGCCAGATCAGGCTCAAGAAGCCAAGGCGGAATTTGATAATAATGACAACATGGAAATCGACGATTTGTTTGGTGACGATGGAAGCGACGATATTGCCGAGCCAGAAAAGGCAGAAGAAAACAATCAAGTCGATGTAGATTTGGATGTTCAAGGTCACAACGAAATTAACCAGCCTGAAAACCTCACCGATTCCTTGAACGATCCTATTCTTAATGAGACAAATGAACAAAATGACCAGGAATCGGCTGATAGTGACCTTCTCAATGATCTACCCTCTCAGGCTCAAGACAATTCAAGTAACGATGCTCATTATACCAAAGAAACGGAGAGTGCAACGCATGACCGTGGAATTCCTGCTAAATTTAAACTACTGTATATTGATATTCCAAAAGACCAAATGATGCTCAAGTTTAATACTCCAGACTACAACGATCCTGGAGCACCGCTTCCAATTGTGCCTACTCCAGTTATTCCTCAAATGAATTTCGGAGCAATGCCGCATGCCAACTCAGCTCCCTCAACACTGAATGTTCCGCCAGAAGACGAAAAAGCTCGTCAGAAATCGATCTTCTCTCCCATTATCTTCAATCCCATCATCAAAAGCAATATCGATACCAAGTATGGTAAAGGTGGTAAGTTTTATGTGGACAAAGAATCGTCTACTGATCCAGAAATGGGCAAGAAGAAACGCAATATTCGGGCCACCAGCGTCAGTGGATACGATATTCCATTTAAAGATACGTTAAACGACGAAGAAAAGGGCAAACAATTGTCGAGCACCACTGTTTTGTCGTTTGAGGAGAGTTCGGGTTCTGAGTCTAGTGAAGAAAGTGATGTAGACGAAGAAATGGCCCATTTACCAAACTCTCCTGCGCTCAAACTCAATACTGAGGACCAGTTTTATCCATCAGAATTGGAAAATGAAAATAATGCCCCAGTTAACCACGGTTTGGGAGTAGGAATACGGGTATTTGAGCAAAATTCTCAGGATAAACTAATCTTGAGTAACTATTTTAGTGGACCTCTAGATTCGCCGGGCCTGAGTCGAATTCCCCCTCTTAAAGGAGAATCGCCTCTGTTTGGAGGCGATCTTCAGAACACCGTTTCCCCCATCGATAACACCAGTCCTCTGCAAGGAGGTCAAAACCAGGGCCAGCTTTTCCCCAACCAACCTTCTCAGCACACACCGTCAAATAACCAAGGTACACCTACTCCTTTGCATACTCCATCCAACCAATGGCCAAATAAAACTGAGGATATAAAGATCGGTGAAGCCTCCAACTACTTGCCATTAATTTTGAGAAATATCAACGTATCCACCATTCCCAATGTATTTCTACTTAATAATCATATAAGTGACAACAACGACAATCTCGTCCAGCTGTTTAGTATCAATGATGATGAAAACGACAACGATTTGGAGTTATCCAAACGCAATGAAATGACTATTAAGATAAACCATTTGGACGAATTCCTCGAGTTTTTGGGCCCGAACTTGATCTTTGATCTTGGCCTCAATTCCCAAAAGCCCAAGATGAAGTACTATACTTCGAATGAAGAAATAAAATCGTCGACCCCATTAGAAAAGCCGCTTGACTACAAACAGCCACCCACCTCATTCAGCTCTAAGTTCATGGATATATTTCCCAACGCATACAAGGTGAAGTTGTCAGAATTTCTCAAGGATTACAAGTTTAATAAAGATAGCGAAGAGGACGATCTTGGCCTAAACTCTCAGCTAAACTTCTTGGGCGATATCACTGTGGATGTGGGTGAAGATTTAATGAACCCCAAATCACTAGTTACAAAGCTAAAATCTCTAGAATGGGATAGTATCAATGATTCGGAAGAAAACAAAGAGGTTTCTACCAGATACAAGTCGATTATCGATCGGTTGGCTGAAAAGAACGAGACTGAGTTTGTTGGCGAGCTCGAGGACGTCTACTTCAAATTGCCAACACCGAAAGCCAGGATACTTAAGCACCAAAATATCGTCAACTTGAATACAGTGGGCCTCAACTTCTGGAAGTATCTCAATTTCAGTCCTCTCAAATCGATAAAGAACTTCCAGATTCTCCTTATAGGGGAAGATAACGGGCGGGGTTCGTTTGTCAACGAAGAGTTTCTCAACTTGTTGATCACCAACTACAACGAGAATAACCTCGGGACCATCTCCAAAGTCAAACTATCGACCATCGACACCAGAAACGACTTGGAGAGTATCCATGATGGGCAGATCTTGATCAACACCCAAAACGAAGTCACCTCCAATGAGATCTGCAGCCAGATAAATAATCGGTTAAATTCACTTGTGGAGTTGATCAAGTTGGATTTGATCAATAAGACCAACAACTTTGAGTTTGACCGACCCTTGTGTCTCTTATTGGTGAATTCCAGTCCACAGTACAACTCCATACTCCAAATATCCAAGATATTCCGGAACTTCAAGACGTTTTTGGCCAACCACCAATTGCCCTTGGTCAGGATCTTTACCAAGATTATCCCAGATCTGTTTTTCGTGAAGAAAGGAGACGGGCAATTAAACCAATTACGAATCATTCCCAACTATCAACTAACCAAATTGTCTCTCAATCTCTACAACCAGTGTCCTGTAAATACCGGCAATGGCTCTGGCGTAGGTGGAGTGGGAGGTACCAAAGATGCGCTGATCAAAAGCTTGGCCGGGGGCTACAGTAGCTGCTTCAAGCTCTATACGCAGCTAGTCAAAGAACCACCTTCCAAAATCCAGTTCAAGTTCTTGAATACCAACCTGAAAGACAGCAATTTCAACGACGATATATTTCTTCACTTGGCCTACGAAAGATCGATCGACAAGAACTGGCTTTCGGCAGCATGGTCCGATCCTTTGGGTGCTGCCACCTTCACCAAATCGTGGTACTGCTCCACCAGAGCCGAAAAGAAAGACCGGGTGGACTCTGGGTCCAGAAACGTGTACGATTTGGGCTCTATCAGCGACGATATATGGAACATTTCGTCTGATATTTTTAGAAAACTCAATGACGATATCAATAAGGCTAGCGGAGGAGGCAATGGAGGAGGCAAGAAGTTTCTTGTGCTTACTCGTGTCAATAGCATTATACCTGATGACGAATTAGTTCATTGGAAACGGCTCAGTATCAAACACAAGGACATTTCTCTTATAGTTTTGTCTGTTCACGATACCACCAAACTTCTATTCACTGATTCAGGCAAATCAGCACCTTCACAAATAGGTGGTAATTTGAGCGCTGCTGGTAATGGAAGTGTAGGCAATTCTGTGGTGCAACCACCACCAAGTTCAGCCGAAAAGGATTCGAGTGCTGGATTCAACTCGTCGCCACTAATTACCTCACCGTCAATGAACTTCCATTCGCCCCAGCAGTTTTTGAACGCTCCCTCCAACTTCTTATCGCCTCAAGAGTACGGATCAAATACTTCGGGAGGAAATACCAGTGCAAGTGGAGCCAGAAACGGAGCCAGCACCGAAGAAAGTAACCCATTTCCAGACTCAGTCATCCATGAATTGGATCCCGATATCATGGGGGTGATTCCTCGAGTGCCCGTGCCTTCGTTCAACTCTCCCAGTAGGCTAGGCATGAAAATAGGCTACCTTATAAAGAAAGTAGCCAATGAAGAGCCAGAAGAGCAGGATCAAGAGCAGGAACAGGAACAGGAGCAGGAGCAAGATGCTCAAAGTGGTTCGTACTTGGTGTTTGAGGTCAATTTGCTCAGTTGTTCCAACTACTGGGACTTGGAAGTGCTCATGAAGTTGATCTTGAATCATTACAAAAAGCTAATTGTGTTGAACGATATACTTGGAACCCGAGTTTACGATGGGAACATCAACATGTATGATTTGGATAGTGAGTCCAAGAAAGAGCACCAGATCCAAAAACTTAGCTACGAGGTTTCAGGATTGGTGCCATGGCACATTATGTCGGTGACGAAGTCTCTCAACTATTTGACCCATATATATGTTGAGGAATAAGAAGCAAGAATTGCAAGACAACTTATATAATAATAGACAAATGAGACACTGGACAATAAGAAGTGAGTACTTAATAAAAGGTAAGCTACGTATGAGATGTACAATTACAGACTTTAAATCATTTCTGTAGAGATAGCTAGATACGCTTTTGGATAGAATATTGTGAAATGTTTTAATGTAAGTATGTGGTTCTGGTATTTATGTATAGTTATATAGAATACTCTTGTTATATATGTAGGTAACTAGTCTAAGAATTACTAAGAATTACTGTCCGCTACACTTTTCATGCCCGCTAACTTTTCATGCCGCTAACTTTTCATGCCCGCTACTTTTCATGCCAGCTAACTTTTCATATCTTCCCCAGTCGCACTATAGCTATCTGAGTGTAACCTGTGTTTTTAATTTTTTGCAGGTTGGTTGATAGAGGGGTGGAAAATTGTTCATCAAAACGAGGCTGACCACCACAAGAACAGGATTCTGGAGCTAGGATGTCTGACTCCGAACACATTGAGCACAACAGGCCCGATAACGACGGATACGACGTCGAGGATCGGGACCAGAACGAATTTGATGACGAAAACTTGGAGGACCAGGTAAACACCGAGGTGGCTGAAGAAGAAGCCGCCAGAGGTGTGAAGCGCGAACACGAAGACAACGACGATGAAGGCGAAACCGGTGGCAATGAAGGAGAAGGTGGCGATGAAGATGAAGATGAAGATGAAGACGACGAAGAAGAAGATGAAGTCACCAACAAAAAGAGAAAACGGAGAAGAGCAGCCAACCAGTTTATTGATATCGAAGCCGAAGTGGACGATGAGGAAGAAGACGAGCTCGACGAAGACGACGAAGAAGCGGAACTTTTGAGAGAACAGTTCATTTCGGATGATCGTGACCATGCAGAAGACAACAACAGAGACAATAACGACGACAGATTACACCGACAATACGACCGTCGTCGTCAAGAGGTGGAGGACCAGGACGCGGAGAAATTGGCCGAGACTTTGAAGCAAAGGTACCGTAAAACACACACGGTGTATCGTGGTGACAGTGCCACGAGCGGCACGGTATCGCAGAAGTTGTTGATGCCTTCCATTAACGACCCGTCCATCTATGCCATCAGATGTAGACCGGGGCATGAAAAAGAATTGGTGCGCAAGTTGTATGAGAAAAAGAGGACTTTGGATAGACTGAACCGTCCCTTGGACATTTTGACGGTGTTCCAAAGAGATGCTTTCTCTGGATACATCTATATCGAGGCCAAAAGACCCGACGCTATCGACAACGCTTTGGCTGGTATGGTCAACATCTACGCCCGTAACAAGTTGTTGGTTCCTGTCAAGGAGTATCCCGACTTGTTGAAGCAGGTCAAGTCGTCAGATGTCGAGATTGTGCCAGGAATCTATGTGCGTATTTCAAGAGGTAAGTATAAGGGAGATCTTGCTATTGTGGATAACTTGTCAGAAAACGGCTTGGATGTTCGTTGTAAAATGGTTCCAAGATTGGACTACGGCAGAAACGACGAAATCGACAAGGACGGGAAGCGTATCAAGTCCAAATTGAGACCTGTTGCCCGGTTGTTTAACGAACAAGAAGCCAGGATGTATGACGGAGAGTTTCTTCAGCCAGGCAGAGGATCGCGTAGTTTTATCTACCGTGGAGAAGAGTACAACGACGGGTTTCTTTACAAAGACTTCAAGTTGCAGTTTATCCAGACCAAAGACGTTCATCCTCGTTTAGAAGAGCTCGACAAGTTCCAGGCCGGTAACAGTGAAGAAGACGGCTTGGATTTGGCCGCCATAGCTGCGTCTCTCAAGAGCAAGAACAAGTCTGACGGCAAACAGTCCACAGCATTCCAGCCTGGCGACAAGGTGGAAATCCGTAGAGGTGAACAGACCAAGACCGTGGGGTTGGTTGTGGAAGCCAGTTTGAACGAAATCACCATTCTGGTCACCGATAGTGGAGACCCCAACTTCATCAACCAAAAGTTGACTGTTCCTGCCAACGATCTTCGTAAGATTTTTAACGAAGGTGACCACGTAAGAATCGTTGAAGGTAAGCACTTTGACGAGACCGGTTTGGTTATCAAGATCGACGGTGACTCTGTAGTATTGGTCAGTGACCAGACCAGAGAAGACGTAAGAGTATTTGCCAACTACTTGGTCAAAGCCACCGATTCGTCGTCCAATATCGATACCATGAACAGCAAGTATGATATCAAGGACTTGGTGCAATTAAACGCTTCGTCTGTAGGTGTAATTGTCAAGGCTGAAAAAGGTATATTTGAGGTGTTGACCACAGATGGACGTGTATTGCCGTTGAAACCGTCAGGAATCGCCTCCAAGTTGCAATTAAGCAGAAGAGAACAGATTGCTACCGACAGAAACGGGCTTACGGTCAAGATCGGCGATACCGTCAAGGAATCGTTGGGTGACAAAAACAGAGAAGGAACCATTTTGCACATCTACAAGAACTACTTGTTCATCAAGTCGAATGAGATTTCCGAAAACTTGGGTATATTTGTCACCAACCGTATGAACGTCAGCACCATTACCACCAAAGACTCGATGGTTTCCAAGAGCTTGGGGCCTGATTTGAGCAGAATGAACCCTAACTTGAAGTTGCCTAGTGTAGCTTCTGCCACGGCAGGCCTCAACACAAGGGTCGGCGGCCGTGATAAGCTCATGTACCGAGACGTGGCCGTGACCAGCGGAAGTTACAAGGGTTTGATGGGGAAAGTGACGGAAGTGGACGAAGTCAATGCTCGTATTGAGTTACACACCAAGAGCAAGAAGATTAAAGTCAATAAGAACAACTTGAATGTGTTGGTTCGTGGCGAAGCCATTCCGTACTTACGTTTCATTGGTGCCACTGCCAACGACTCTGCACCTTTCAACAAACCCAATGCGCCTGCGTTTAGCTCTGGCGGCGGAAGATCCGCCTGGAGCGGCGGTGCGACTCCCGCGCTCGGCGGTGGAAACGCTTCGTCGTGGGGCGGTGCGACTGCGTGGGGCGGGGGAAAAACGCCTGCCTACAACGGCGGAAAAACCCCTGCGCCAGGCGCGGCGTCGACGTGGGGCGGCTCGACGTGGGGCGGCTCCAACAACCAGGGCGGTGCTTCGACATGGGGTTCTGGAGGTGGAAGCTCTTCGTGGGGAAACAAGGGCGATGGCTCTACGTGGGGCAACAGAGGTGGTAATTCTACCTGGGGTAGTGGAAACGGAGGTGGTTCTACCTGGGGTAGTGGAGGAAACGGCGGTGGTTCCACTTGGGGCTCCGGCGGAAACGGAGGCGGCTCTACTTGGGGCAACAAGGGAGGAAGAAGCTCGTGGGGCAAGCAATAATGTATATTTATTTGCCATCTATATAATTATATATAATCAAAACTGTACAATAAAGTCAAGCACTAACACTCCGCAGAAAAGCGCAAACACTAATACTCCGCAGAAAAGCACTAACACCGCTACTTCACCGGAATTCGCACTCCAGAATTATACAAAATATCACTAATACTATTACTTTAAAGGAATTCGCACTCTGGAAGTAGACACAATCACTAAGTTTCAATCACTATTTCTCGCTAAATAAACCCTCAATAGAGTGTTGGTTGATGCATAACATACTGAACGAAACAAAAAGAGTACATAGTAACTATAAACAAAGAGTTCTTCTAGCGTCACCTTTTGAAAAAGCAGGATCTTGGCCATATCTAACACTACACTACAAAGACCTTTTCGCTAATTTGCAGCCAAATTTATAGCTAGTATAAGACAACTCTACTGGAGTAATTTTCAGTGGATCCTTCCAATGAATATTTACTTGGATCTTAATGCTAGAATATTCTGTTTACGTTGTTCATTTTGGCGTAAGTTTCGCAAATGACAAACTCCAAACTCATCCTCAAGCTACGTAGTCAAGTCCATTTTACCTTTTGCGATAGTAGCAGATAAGAAAAAATATTAGAGTCTTTACATTATAATAATGAAATTAATTATTGAAGTATATATATACCCAACTACGATATGATTCGTGTGACTAGCACGAAAGCTGAGTCAGGAGACATGTGGAAACACATGGAGACACATGGAAACATGTGATTAATACTTGAACTCAAGCGTAATTTTATTGTGATTTCAATATAAATACATGAACAAGACCAATATTGCGTCTATCACAGAGAAACACAATACACAAGAATTTAATATGTCAGAACACAAACAGATGTCTGTTGATGAAAAGGAACGCAATGTGGGTTTTCCAGATGAAACCTTCGATCCAAAACCAAATAACCGTAAAATTAAGTACATTAAGATTGCTATTTCTATTTTATTAACGTTTTTTTTGATTTTCTTGGTTGCAAATTCATCAGCTAAATCAGTCATTGATACTAAAGATAAAGTTTTAGATACTAGTCTTCATGGAAACCAAACTATTACAAATAGTTTGAGTATTAACGAAAGAGACTGGGTCAAGATGTAGCCGATGTAGCCGTCACAGTGTTTGCTAGTGCATCAGCTCAAGTCTGGGTAATGCTGATCGGAGGATGCATCATAAGATTCGTAGACCGTTATGTGGATGTACCACAGGAAGTGCTAATGAGAGCACCACCGTGTTTAAGGACATTAGGCGTAACGTCAGCTATTACATTTGGAGCCAATTTATGGCACGTTCACCGTGAAAATGGTGGTTGGCAAAATGATGGCGATGGTGATCGTGTCAAGGGCGAAGAATCTTGGCTTAGCTAGCTAATTTGCAAAGTATTTAAAATAATGAAAGAAAATCTAGCTAGAAGAGAAATGTAGGCATATTCACAGTGGAACATTGAAAGAGCAACGATTGTAAAAGGTTCCAAATAGGTTTCTTATCAGTTATTGCAACAAGTCTATGCAAAAAGTTGGAAAAAATTGCAATTAGTACTTCCAATATTCAAAAAGTTGCAAAATTGCGATTAGCTGACTAATTTTTTCAAGTTAAGTACATGTATCGTAATCCTCACCCCATAGGTGAATTGTATAGTGTTGAGCCATTTCTGACAATTATTCTCTAAGGAAAAAAGGATATAATTGCAGCCGAAAGAATTTTCATACAGATCTATATGGCAGAGAACAGAACAGAACTCATATTTCAGTAAAGGTATAGTTGCACTATCTCACCATCACCTAACATCAGTGATATCTTTTATGATGTCTGATAGGATAACCTCTTTCCAATCTGACATAATAAAAGATTTCTAATAGCAAGGCGATAGGTCACATTAAACATTCAATGAAACTATACCAGGTTCTTTGCTCTACAAAATGGCTGCAAAATACCGTTACTCGTATATCATAGGACTACGTAGAGTGCTAGTGTCTGGGATCGTAGTCCTACATATAGTGATTAAAGACCACAAGCTCGTATGGAGCATGTGTCCTTTATGTTGTGCTCTTTGTGTGTCTTGAAGACCACAAGCTCCTTCGGAGCATGTGTTCTACGAAGATATCAGTTTGAAGAGACTTTACTGAATCAACTCATATCGACTCGACTCAAATCTAGTAAGTAACGTATATTTAATTCAAACATCCCAGATGTATCTAGAAATGTATATAATACATACAAATGCACGGCAAATATGTTTAATTAATTGTATCTGGCCTGTTCTAACTTGATTCAAATGACTTTTATATGTCTGTGTTCGGTGGTTTTGGTGGTTAGACGGTGTTTTCGCAGCCGGGACAGTTGTGCAATGCTTCGTGCACAAAAACATCGCAATCTATACAAAAGTGCTGGTGGCACTTCATACAAGCGTACCGGGAGCTTGTCATGGAGTCCAACGAGGATTTGGGGGCGTTTTCGTCGATTCCTTTGGGGAACATAAGCAAACAACCGTAGCAGTAGTGGCTGGTGTAGGAAGATGCAACCGGCACCTCAGTGTAAGGAGCCAACGGCACCAAGTGGTGGTACGATCTGGCCAAGTGGGTGGACAAAATCAACATAAGGCCACACACCGGGCACACTGTAGGAAGATTCACCACCTTGTTTTTACACTGCGGACACTGGTACCCTACTACATTATTTGGGTTTACCAAGTCAAACTCAGTAGAGCCCGCAGTAGTACTGTTGGACTTGACATCGACGGCCTTGGAGTCGTCTGGAGCCGGGTGCGATGCGCTAAGCTGGGGAAAATCTACATGGTAGTTGGAATTGTTGAGTGACATTGTGAGTTTAGGGTGGATTTTCGATGGAAAACCCATCTTTATTAGAGGAACACCATTAGTCTTTTCATCTGGAGCTTTTTCTTTGGTCGGTATAGGCAACGGCACCACGCAATCCATGAGCAACTCGCGGAAATGGGTCTCGTGTATAATGACACCGTAGTTTTTGGAGGTGGCGTTTTTCGGCTGGTTGTTGGTACGATTGACAAGTTCCTGGCAGATCGATACTTGTGCCGAAAGCCCAATAACTTTGACCTTGATTTCGTCTTTCACCAAATGGTCAATAGTCTTGTGGATGTCGCCCGGATCACTGGTGAATAATGCGCCAAATATCAATAAGATTTCCTTGGAGTTTTTGCTGTTGCCCGAGTTGCCTCCGCCAAAGTTGTAGCGCAACAAACTGCGGGCCATCTCCAAGGCGTTCTGGAGCGAAGGATCACCTTTGGGCTCGTACTTGTTGTGCTGTCGTGCCTTCAACTGCCTGATCTTGTCGATATGGTACTGCGGCAGCCCGCTGACCTCGCTGATCAAGTTGGCTACCCCGTTTCTCATCATCACTATACCCATTTGCGAAATTGGGTTCTGGTCGAAAAACTCCACTACAAACTCCTGGAGAAGTGTCAATGTCATGGCAAATCTAGTAGGTCTTAGATCCTTTTCCAACATCGTCAGTGATCCATCAATAATCACTATAAGCGTCCGTATAATTCCTCTTTGAAACGGCGTCGTGGGGTTTCTCATAATCTTCTTCTTTCTGTTCTCAATCATGTTCTGAATAATCGACTCCAATGAACGGCCGCCGTCTTCATCGTCCTTGACTATATCCCAAGATCTTTGGATCTCGTCTTCCCATGCATACCCATTGGCACCTTTGAGTTCACTTATGGCTCCGCCTTTGCCTCTGTTGTCGTTGGTCTCTTCCTCTTCTTCGTCGTCGTCATCGTCGTCTCTGTCTCTGGCGCTTGACCGTGTTCTACCGGAAACACCAGCCCTTTCAGGTTCATTGGACGAGGTCCGAGTAGAAGGTGTCACGACATTCGGACTGTTGTACTCCTCGTCTGAATCATCCATGATGTGATTGATGAATTATTCGCAGTCGATAGAAGAGTGAAATTTAGGGAGAAATAGCGAGCGAAAATAGTGAGAAAATAGTGGGAAAATAGTGAGAGAAAATAGTGAAAGGAAATAGCGAGAAAGTGTGAGAGTAGCGAGAGAAAAGAGCGAGAGTAATGAACTAAAGCCAGAAATAGCGAGCGATACAATTAGGTCCAGTGATGACATTTTTAAGTAAGGTACAGAGTGTTAGGTGGTCTAGTAAGCCATTCAAAGTGTGTAATGTTTAGTATGCTAATATCAATGTCTGGCGAGTGGCCATTGAGTGTATATTCCTTGAGACAAGCTCGTTAAAGTCTCCGAATAGTCTCGGTAGAGTCTCGGTAGGGTCTTGGTGGTGGCTGCGGCCGATAAGAACTAGCGCGACATGTTTAGATAGACTACAGTATGAGATGATCTTTGATAAGCTTAATTGTAGTTCTATATAATGCAAGTTTCTCTCTTTTTCCAGATGATATTGGAACCCCTCTTCATTGGCAACACCACCATGGACAGGTAGTCCGCAGGAGGAACCCTAAAGCCTTCCTCCAACGTCCAGCTAATGTTATACACCATGGTAGCCAAGATCACTCCTAGCTGAAGATGGGCAAATTGCTCGCCGATACACCGGTGTCTCCCACCGCCAAACGGCAAATATGGAGACGAAACACTTTTAGATATTTTGCCAAATCCGTAATCCACCGTGTCGTTCTCTACTTGTTGAGTTAGGTTCCACCGGTCCGGATCAAATGTCCTGGCGTTGGCAAACCACCGGTCATTGGTCATGGCGTACGCTACACTGGCAAGCACATAGTGACCCTTGGGAACCACCCAGTTGGTTTCTGGAATCACCATGGTCTTCTTGACCTTGCGAAATATAGAATGGAGCGGATGGTGCATCCGCAACGTTTCCTTGACCACATTGGTGATCAAGGGCAATTGCTGCAAATCGTCATACGTAAGTTCAGTTATATCTCTACCCTGCAATACCTCCATGAGCTGGTGGTAGATCTGCTCTTGCAATTCGGGCTTATCGCCTAGGTGTAGCATAAACCAGGCTGATGTGGTAGCCGAGGTGTGTTGGCCGCCCATCAAGATCCCAATCAAAAGATTGGCAATCTCTTGGTCAGTCATTTTGGTACCATCCTTGTAGGTGGAGTTGGCCATGAGCGAATCGACCAAGTCTCTTTCCGGATCAATGTCTCCACTGTTACGTCTCTGGTTGATGACAGACACAAATGTGGAAGAAACGATGCGCTGGGCCCGGTCTCGAAGCCTGTTATGCGGCAAGGGGATGTTGGGAAAGACAAAGTTTATGGGAACAAATGCTTTGTCTAAGTCGGAGTACAATTTGGCAAAATCCTTGTTGTTGCGGACCAGGCCTCCCAATAGACTAGCTGATGCCGTCAACATGGTGAGCTCGGCTTGTGACTCCAACACATTGGTAGTTCCCTTTCTCAATAACTTAAGATTGAAGTTGCGCGAATTGGCCAAGTAATCAACGGTCTCTTGTCTGATTTTATCCACATAGCTGCGCAACGCACTGGTGGTGAGCGCGCTTTTGGCAAACTTCTTTTGTTGCACCAATTTTTCGTTGGGGCAATCGTAGATCACGCCTTTTCCAAACGCTGGTGTGGTCAAATGGTGATAGGCGTCTTTGGCAGAAACATCACCACTTTTGGCGTTAAACACAAACTCGTGACCCCGAGGTCCAAGGTACACCGTCATGATTCTTCCAAAGAGCATAAACGCAAACACGTCTCCGTGCTGACGGCGGCACTCTTCAAAGAACTTGTACGGCTGCATACCATATACTATAGCTGAACCCACCCAAGGGATCCAGTGGTGGACCAAAGGGGCTCTGTCGCGGCGGAGCGCATAGATTCGTTGCCATACAAAATTGGCTGCAAAAATCGTCAACACGTAGCACGCGACTCGAATCAACATAACGAATAGCTAGAGAGTTTATATACATTGACTTGTATGCCTCTAATACTCTATATATACATTTTCTACTTTTGCAGCACCGGTCTCCTGATTCTAATGCCAAAAACATCCAATCGTTTGCGGTACGAGTAAGCCATCGTATAAAATACTCGCGGTCGTTCGCGTCGCTCGCGCCGCTGGCACAGTCTCACCTGATTTTAACGAGAACGACAAAATGCTGCAAAACTCGTACCTCGTAAAAAGACGTCGTTCCTCGGACTTTTCATTCCTCAAGAGGTCTTTTCTTGGGATTAAACTTTTGGATATCCTTGGCATAAACTACCTCGCCGGTGCTCGACACGTCGTAAAATAGCCCCAAAAACTCTTTCACCTGCTCCTCGTTTACCGGCCCCAACTCCTCTTCGAGCTGCGGCACCTCCCTCAACTCGTCTATGCTGATAAAATCACGTATGCTATACCCCAGACCCACCACGGGCGTGATTTCCCGCTCAGTGCCTCTATATATATCGAGTCTCTCGGAGCCGTACATGGTAACAAACTCTTGCTCGCTGAGCGTAAAAAAATTGTCCGGATACTCTTTTTGGTCTATATCTTTATTCTTCTTTGTCTTGGGCTGCGGGGCACTGGTATTTTCCTGGATGTAGAAGTTGCGAAGTAATTGAATGGCCTCTGTTCTCATGATGCCCCCGTAGCTGGGATACGGCGGGTGTGTGCTAGGGTCCTTATGTACCGATAGCACGGTGCCATTTCCGCCAAACCGGTCGTTCCCACATCCATATATCACCTCTCCGATCCCCATCTGCCTCACTAGTGACGCACACATTATGCACGGCTCTACACTCACGTACATGCGCAATTTTGAGAAATCGGTATTTTTGTCCAACAACTTCTTGATGGCTATGAACTCAGCATGCTTGGTGCCATTGAGCGAGGTGTTGGTGTAGTTGTAGCCTATGCTTACGATCTTGCCGGAGGTGATATCCTGCAAAATACACGACACCGGTGTTTCGTTAATGAGCAACGCCTTGTACCCTACAAAGAGGGTCTTGGCCATCTCCCTGAAGTGCGCGCTAAGGTCTGCCATAATTACCTAAAGGGTGCTAGTTCTGGTCTTCATCGAGATGGCCCCAAAATATGGGGAGACAAATCGCATCATGTGTCACGTGGGGAAACATATACTAGGACAATCCAGTACGGCACCAATAAGCACCCTAACGATGTCGGGGATCCACAAAGCGATGATGAAACGGATGCAGCACGGAGCGGCGCTGCCGTTGCGCGACGTGGCCTCCACTGTAGAAGAAAACGAAGACGACCAGGTGTCTATAAAGGAATTGGCGCAGCAATTCGAAGAGCCCCGTCAGAAGACGAAAGACGACGCTAATTCTAGCAAAAAAGCTGATAATTCCGATGATCCAGAGCGTGCTAGGAGTGACCAGGCCATTAGAGATGAATACAATACTTTTAAATCGACGTTTTTTCCATTTAGTGAGGTGTACTCTAACGGGATAAAGACATACTTCGTACCACCAGCCGACAAAACGTCCACGATCTTGGTGTGTTTGCATGGAGCTGGATCTTCGTCGCTTACTTATGGAAGATTTGCCCAAGAAGCGCGAAGTTCCGATCTGTCGTTGGGGATATTTGCTTATGATATTCGGGGCCATGGCGACTCCAGCCAGCAGGTCTTGGACTATACGCTAGACGAGCTAGTAGAAGAGCTCAAGCTTGTATTGGATGAGTTTCGTAGCAAGCACGATGTCGCCGAAAACGGTCTCTACTTCATAGGCCATTCTCTAGGCGGTTCGATCATGGCCAAGTACTTACAGTCACAACCCAACCACAACGTCAAAGCATTTATAATGCTTGATATAGTGGAGGAAACAGCGGTGCGTTCACTTGCAGCCATGCCTTCTTTCATCAGAAACAGACCCAAGAAATTCGACTGCCTTAGCGAGGCCATAAATTGGCACATGAACTTTCTCTTGTACAACGAGCTGTCGGCCGAATTGAGCATTCCCGACTTGCTCCATCCCAACCATACTTGGAAAACAGACTTGCTGGCAACTCAGCCGTACTGGGACACTTGGTTTGTTAATTTAACCAATAACTTTCTTGCGTTCAAAGGCCCCAAATTGCTCGTGCTATCGACCCACGAAACGTTGGATAAGAACCTCATAATTGGCCAAATGCAGGGCAAGTACCAGTTGGTGGTGTTTAACAACAATAACAAGTCTGGGCACTTTATCCATGAAGATTTGCCGAAACAAATAGCTATTTGTATCCTAGACTTTGTGCAGAGAAACGAGGCTCCTGGTGAGTATATCAAGAACCAGTTGGGAATAGTACCAAAGTGGGGAGGAAAAATAAACAAGTAGCCACTACTACATATAACTACGCTACTCAAGTGTCAAAGTAACATTATATGAATATACTACTAAGAATTCACACTACTAATTAAATCTACACACTTTTTCAACTACTCAATAATTACATGAACTATCTACTACCAATCTTTAGTTGTTAACAACTATTGTTACATTCTACTTTTTGGTATCTAATTCAGTTCATTCTATTTACTCAACGCTGACGTTGTTTCTATAGATCTCCTGCTCTCTCGCCTTGATCACCTCTACCACCTCGTCGATCTTCTTGCTGGCGTATGGAAACCGGGGATTGATCAAGAACGGTCTCAAGTCAAACCTGTTATCGTCAGGCGAATACTGTTCGGCATGGTATGCAGGTGTCATGGTAGTCATCTTGTGTCTGTTTATAGCATAGAAGAACCAGAACCTCTTGACCTTTTCGGCCACTTGCTCTGCTGTCAAGTTCAAAGGTGGCTGAGACCATTCGTGGTACAACTTAATAAACATGGCCAAAGGCCCACATTTATCCACCTTTCTCAACTTACCAAACTTGGACAACTCGTCGTAGGTCATTCCCATGTCGATTTCATCACTCTGGACGTAGTTTTCGGTGATAGGCTCCAACTCTGCAGTAGGGGTGGCAGTCAAAAAGTCGTTCAAAATGGGGATTTCAAAGCTAGTTTCGGCCCACGCGATAAACCTTTTCAAGTCTGTTTTGGAGATTCCTCCAATAGGGTTGACATCGGCAGAAGAACAGTCGTATTTGGTCAAGTAACCTCTCAAACACTCGTCCACATTGGCACTACCCAACACCAATAAACCGCCATTCTTGGAGTTTCTTGACCAAGGCAACAACTGGGCAAACAAGTAGCTCAACACCATTCTAAGACGGGCCTGGATGTTCTGCAACGCCAAGTTTTCAGTCTGAGACCCGCCAAAAATCTTGAAGATCGGCTTTTTTCCAGTGGCCACTTCAAATACTGACACAACCGCAGCTACAAGCGTATCCATATTCATGTCTACGTGATACGATCCGATTTTGGCAGCCAACTCTTTTGCTCTGGACCTGGTTTCTTTGGACGAGTTTTCGGTTCCCATGAAACAAGTGTAGAAGAGACGAGCTGCTATATCCTGAGGAGACTTGGGAACAAACTCCGGGTCGTGGGTCAAAGCCCGTAAGTCTTTAGCCACTTGAGCATCTTTGGAAAAAGCGTTAAAGACTAGTCTAGTCATGGAGTGGACAATAACTGCCGTAGCACATGAGTCGATTCCGCCACTTAACGGAAGGAAATACCCACCACATTTGGATCTTCTCAAGTAGTCCCAGAGCCAGCACGCTGGGCCCAATGCAATCTCCTCTTCAGGCAAGTGGATTCTAACGTCAATTGGATGAGTAGGCGCAATTGAAAAGTTGGTGATGTTGGAGCTGGGAGACAATTCGATGCTGGTTTCAATGGCTTTGTATGTACTGGTTTGGTTGACAGCCTGGTTATTGGCGGATCTCTGGTTTCTGTACGATCTGACGTCGTCCAAGTCGATCGTAGCCACTACAACTTCGACTTCTTGGAGTGAAAACTGCAGGCCCTGGGCAACTACTTCACCGTTCACTATAATACAAGCACACCCATCGTAGTACAAACGGTCTCCGTCACACCCTTTTTGGTTCGAATAGAGATAAATACCCCCGCATTTGTTGGTCGCTTCCTTGATCAAACTAAGTCTGGTGTCCAACTTTCTGAGCTCATGGTGCGAGCCACTGGAGTTGGTAAAAATCTCCACACCGTCCAAACTCATGGCGATATGTGGCGACTGAGGCGTGAACAACTCCTCACAAGTCTCACAACCTAATCTGGTCTCTAAAGTCTGGATAATACAGTCTCCAAAGGGACACTTTGTCTGGCTGGTGATTTTGGCGATTGCTTTGGGTAATCGATACTCTTCGTAGTACTTTGGGCGATTCCAAGGCGTAAAGTATCTCATTTCACGGTAGTTTCCGTCATTTGCCAAGTAAAGTTTAGGTCTAATCAACAAGATCTGTCCATCGTACGAGATCAATCTACAGTTGTACTTGATAGATTTGTGAATAATTGGCATTCCGATATCCAAAAGAATACCGTAAGTTGACTTGTCTTGTAATATTTCACCGTAGATGTCCCAACAATGGTCATAAAGGTCATTCTCTGAAAAGTGATCCAAGCATCCGTACCCACAGATCTCAAGCTCGGGTCCCACCCTGATAGATGCGCCCTTTTCTTTGGCTTGTTTGATGGATTCAAGGATCCTGTCACGGTTTCCTTCAAAGTCCAATGCCCATTGATTAAGATTGCATGTTGCAAGTGTGATGTAGTGCCCCATCCTTGCTCCAGGACTTATCTTGATTACTGAAAGACAAAGATCAGTCAGAGAGATGGGTCACGTGAACGGGAAGACTACATACGGGGAGATAGCGCCAGGGTAGGAGAATACAGGCACAGTGATAGAAAAGATAAGTGGGACACCGAGACCTTGGAAGTCTTGTCGGTAATCGGCGTGGTTCCGACCCATGGAGTTGGTGCCACCGCTGGAGCTAGGTGCCATGCTTTCTTTATTAGCGAGAGCTGACGGAATTGCCTCGGCGGAGTCGCGCGGGTGTGGCCGTAAATTTGTCTCTTCGGGAAGTTCCACCGGAGTGCGGAGAAACCACCGACAAGAACTACCGAAAGAGTACACCAAAACTAGGGTAAAATAGTGTAGACGTGTATAGATTTGTAGAGAAGCGATCGAAGTAGTGTACTTTCTGGTGGAACGGGTGGGTGCAAAATTCCTACAGCAAAATCAATTCATTTCATACTTTACCACACACAAACAGAACGACGGCCCTCAAAGATTACAATGAATCTAACTTAATAAGGTTTGTCACAACAACCGAATTGGTTAAACCTTCAACGACGGGCTCTTTTCTCTCGCATGGTTCCGAATCAAAACATTTCAATAGATCACCTGGTTCTCTCGCATGGTTCCGTCGCTGTGCTCTTTTGTCGCCGCGCGCACTTTGGGCGCTCGGAACCTCCGCGGAGATTCCGCCCCCAATTTTGCTTCCCTGATAAGCCTTCCTGATAGCCATTCAGATGGCCTTCCTGATATAAATATTGCCCCAAATCACAAGAAGTGAAATAATCATCAGATAACAAGTACACCATGCCTAGCGCTACATTAAAAGTCACCCCATTGAAAGATACACCATTTGGTTGTTCCATTGAATTACCAGCATACGCCAAAAACGACCCTATCAACTTGAACGATGCAGACTTCAAATTATTATTTGATGCTGTCCACACTCACTTGGTAGTGGTAATTCCTGGTTTGGCCGATTTGGCGCCAAAGTCGCAATATTTGTTGACCAAAAGATTTGATCCCACCATCCCTGAACCAAAAGACGAGAGCGGCGCGGGTTACGGACATGGTAAGGAGTTTAGGCACGAAAAATCTGTTTTGAGAAAAGACGGGTGCACCGTCAAATCGCAACCTCAAGTGCAGATTTTGGGACAAGGAACTTTCGAAGCCTGTGAGCCGGGTAATGAGAATGGAGAGACCATCACTTTGACCCATCCTTCCCACACTACATTCCACCACACCCCCTTAACGCAGGAACAAATCCAAAAGGAACACCAAACCAGATTCTACAGATGGCATGTGGATAGTGCGTTGTACGACTTGTCCCCACCGGTCGTGACAACCTTGCTTGGAATCAAAGTTCCTCCCTCCAACCATACCCAGATTATCAAATATGAAGATTCTGATGAGGTTTTGGAATTGACTCAAGGAGCCACCTGTTTCCTCAGTGGAGCCAGAGCTTTTGATCAATTGTCTGAAGAAGACAAGAAGTTTGCCCTTAATACGACTGTAGAGTATGCTCCACACCCATACATCTTCATCTCGCCTGCTGGAGCCACCTCAGATGGTTTGACTATGGTGTCCGAAGGAAAAGAGTATGCGCTTGACAAATTGCCTGAATGGGAAGAATCCAAGATCAAGAAGTTCCCTATGGTGTGGACCAATCCTGTCACCGGTGGCCAACATCTTCAAGTACATGGATGCTGTTTGTATAAATTGCACACCAAGAATGACGATGGATCGGTCACTACGCTAGAATTGGCTGAAGCCAGAGAAAAGGCCCACCAGATGATGAGACCAGCCATTTCCCCCCACAATATTTTGGCCCATGGCTGGACCGAGGGCGATTTGGTTATCTTTTTCAACAGAGGTGTGTTGCACTCGGTGACAGGAGAGTTCAAGGGAGTCAACAACGGTACTGATGAGAGAAGATTAATGCACCAGTGTAATATTTCGAGTGGATACGATCCTAAATTAGTTTTATAAGTAAAAGGTACAAGTAAAGTAAAAAAGGAAATAAAAGGTGAAAATAATTACTGGAAGTTTGAAAAAGTTGGCTGTAGTTGCTTGTAAGTTGCAGCCAAGACTAGTTGTTCTCATTATTTTCAAAAATTTACAAATACCTGAAAAAATAATGAATGCTCTCTGTATAATGTTTTGCCGTTTAAACGAATCTATACCTCTGAGTAATTCATGTCAAGCATATAGAGATGTCAATATCAGCCAATTCGAGATAATATAGAGGTGTAAGTCTAGGAGGTATGTAATTTTAGGAGAGATGTAATTCTGGAGTGACGTAACCATCGGAAAATGGCTAGTGCGAACCGACAGCGAGCAGGAAACAGATAGCGAGAGAGCTTCAAAATAACAAGAACGTAAGCACGCGAGTGTGCGAATACATTGAAGAGAAGGTTGAGAATTTCTGAGTATGTTACTTTGATTATGTAGAGGATCAAGCAACGAGTGGTACATGAAGTGAACCAGCGCCTGTGAAATCAATGACCCCACTACATTTTGCTAAAGCCTGGTCCAGTAAACCCTGCTGCTTACTATATTTAACTCTGTTGCTTTTTCCCCTAATAGGCATTCAGTTGCTATACAGGCGATGTCTCATAATTGCTTTACGAGAATTGCACGTGCTACTGACATCTAATTCGCCTAAGCTAGATAGTAAGACTCCTACAATAGCCCAGTCTTCGCCTCTATTTCACTCTATACCCCGCAGCATCGTCAGGCTGCCGTCTCGCCTTCATTTCTCTTCATCGCCACCTCTCTTAATCTTTCTTGCTATCTCTCCAGTACTTCTTTCAGATTCCTCGATTTTCACGTGACACCTTTCTCTTCTAGGTCCCTTAATTTGTAGCCACCGCCCGCATACGCCGTTAGACACCTTTGATTCACCAATTGCATATACCAACACAGTCCGATCACTCTACCAACCCTTCTTTCAGTATCCAAAATGCAATACGTCGGAAAAGTAGGAGGTTACATGTACAACCAATGGAATTCGTTGAATCCCGCCACTCTCTCGGGAGCTATCGATATCATAGTGGTAGAACAACCCGATGGATCATTGCATTGTTCGCCATGGCATGTTCGGTTTGGCAAATTCCAGATCATCAAGCCGTCCCAGAAGAAAATAGACCTTTATGTTAACGATATCAAAACAGATTTGCCCATGAAGTTGGGTGAAGGAGGAGAAGCCTTCTTCGTGTTCGAGACAGAAAACACCCAAGAATTGTCTCAGTCTGTGTTGACTTCTCCTGTGATTTCGCCTGTGAGCTCTCCTGGTGGTTCTCAAGGTGGATCTCCGCTCGGATCTCCTCGGGACTCTCCCCAGCCATCCCCCTCTAAAAACTCAATAGGAGACGACCTAGATGCATTGGATTTGAATGCAGATATCGAGAGTAAGATCGACTTATCACCCAAAGCACCCGGCTCTCCTTCCGCCTCGCCTGCTCCAACCCTTAATTCCCGAAAAATAGCGTTTGAAAAAGCCAGAAAAATCACCAAAAAGCTCAATATCTCCTCCAAAATAGACATCAATGGTGATATGGTGCTTGATATGGATGGGTACAAGACAAATGCTCAGAAAAATATCGATAATTCCGACGAATTCTTCAAGAAGATCTTCTTCCAAGAGATCCAGGAGTTGAACAAGAACGCCAACCATGTGGCCGAAAATAGTGGCGACGAACAAGAGAACATGGACGAAATCAACTTATGGGACCAAATCATCAGCAAAGACGAAAACGGAAATATTCGGATCAAAAATAAAGATCCGTCGGTGAATATGGGAAGCGACTTGACGCTCAACGAAGATAGCGTGACTCCTTCTCCTGAACCTTTGAACGACTTGTATGAACCATTGAAGCAGAGTACCGACTCTGTTTCTGATCTTCGTAATGATACCGAAACTACCCCTAATCCTAATCGTACTGATAGCGACAAAACGTACTTCAAGACACTTCGATTAACTTCAGAACAACTCCAGAAAATGAACCTCCACTACGGAGAAAACACTCTTAAGTTTAAGTCAGCCGAAGGAACGTCTCAGGTCTTGAGTAACTTGTACCTCTGGAAGTCCCATACGCCTATAGTTATATCGGATATCGACGGTACCATCACCAAATCCGACGCCTTGGGCCATGTTCTCAATATGTTTGGCAGAGACTGGACCCATCCTGGTGTGGCCAACTTGTTTCAAGATATCAGTTTCAACGGGTACAATATTGTATATGTCACTGCCAGATCGGTGGGACAAGCCGACACAACCAGACAATACTTGAGGGGAATAACGCAGGATGGAGGTATCAAGTTACCCAAGGGCCCGGTCATTTTGAGTCCTGATCGTACGATGGCTGCCTTGAAAAGAGAAATCGTGCTTAAGAAACCAGAAGTCTTCAAAATGGCATGTTTGAACGATATCAAGAGCTTATACTTTAGCAAGTCCATGCAGAATAGACTCGACTACGATGACTTGACACCTTTCTATGCTGGCTTCGGTAACAGAATCACCGACGCTATCAGTTATAGATCGGTCAAAATCCCCAGTCACAGAATCTTTACTATAAATCCCAATGGTGAAGTTCATATGGAGTTGTTGGAATTGGCAGGTTATTGTTCATCGTACTTACACATTGGAGAATTGGTAGACCATTTCTTCCCTCCCATAAAAGAGGTTTTTACTTTGGATACCTACTGGAACAATAACCAATTGAACGAGTATATGAATCACAAGAAAGATATGGATGAAAATAGTGGAGATTATGATGAAAGCTTGCCCCTTGATGAACTAGAATCGCCTAGATCACCTGATACTTTGGGCTCTCCAAGGTCCCCAAGGTCTCCTAGATCACCGGGATCTCCTAGACCAAGAGAAGAGTTCTTTGGAGATGTTCTCAAGACTGATGAGAAGTACAATGATGTCAATTACTGGAGAGAGCCTATAAACTTCAGTGATTTAAGTGACGAAGAGGACGATGAAATTCCGGCTGGTCCACCTGATGTACCACCAGGTTCACTTAAACTTGCAAGTGTTGCACATTCGAATCACGAACCTGCATCTTCAGGCTTATTATCGCTTCTTGGGTCCGATAGTCTTACATCTGATACGAATCTTGCGAAGGATATAGTGGATCAAGACCAAGAGAGAGGTAGAAGCAAGAGTCTGGCTTCTAGTATAAGCGAGAGACCAGTTTCTATGAGTTCTTTCACTTCGCCATTAAAGAATTTCATGATGTTTGGCACCAAAAGTCAAGATGAAGATGATGATGAGGAAGATGACGGGCAGCTTGAACGCACCAAAAATCTTCTTAAGAAGGAGGGCTTAAACAGCTCGGACTATCCAGAAGACCACGATTGGGCTGATCCCGATGCTAGCTTGGCTACAAATGACAGCGACTTCACTGCTGGCGAGGAAGATGATGATGATGCTGACGAAGAGGATGACGATGATTATACTGATGACGACGAGGACAACGATGACTACGATGAGGACGACGACTACGACGAGGATGACGAAGAAGAGGAGGATCTAGATGAAGAAGAGGATCTCGACTATGGAGATGATGCAATTCCCGAAGAACTCAAACAATCCATAGTGGCTCCAAAACTCAATCAACTAAATTCGGTTCCCAACAAAAAAGAGCCACTGACTCCACAGGTTTCCAAAGGTCTCCAAGAATAAATGTACTGCATTATGTAATTACTAGAATACTTGCTTAAACACATTTTCATAAATCGGTTCTATCGCATTGATTATAGTAAGCATTTCAAATCAATATACAAACCGTTAGAACTCATTACCCAAGGGTACTTCTATGTAAGGGTCATTCTACTCACTGACTTGTTTTCCATGATGAGTAAGCGCGCGCCAACGCAGCTAACGGAGAACTGCATGGAGCGCGCACATCTGAAAGCATTCGTTGCTGCAGCAATGCGACATTGCGATATGTCCGGTTGCTTAGAAATATGTCAAACTCTATATATATCCGGCAATTGACTGAAAAATGTGAAATATCTCTCAATCACTATCAATTGATATCCAATACACAATGAGCAAATCTGTTTTTATCACTGGTGCCACCGGTTACATCGGAGGCCAAGCTTTATACGAATTATTGAACAACAAGGAAGGCACTGAATACGTCGTAACTGCCTTAGTCCGTTCCGAAGCCAAAGGTGAAAACCTTAAAAAAGCTGCTAACAAGTCTTCCAACACCAACAACAGTAGAGTCGAAACTGTGGTCGGATCCTTGGACGACTTGGACCTTATCAAGGAAGAAGTTGGCAAAAACGACATTATCATCAACACCGCTAACGTCGACCATGTTCCTTCTGCTGAGGTTTTGTCGGAAGCACTTGTTGCTTCTAAGGAAGAGAAGATCTTGATCCACACTTCCGGTACTTCCATTCTCGGTGATGGTGTGAGTGACAACAAGGGCCCAACCACTAAGGTCTACTCTGACATCAAAGATATTGACGAAATCAACTCTTTGGAAGACAAGCAGCCACACAGACCTGTCGATGTCATTATTTTGGACATCAACAGACAAAACCCAAAGATCACCACTGCCGTTATCTGTCCTTCCCATATTGTAGGTATCTCCGACGGTTACGACAACAGACTCTCCATTCAAACCCCAAGTCTTATCAGAACTTCCAAGAAGCACGGCCAAGCCTTCAGTGTTTACTCCGGACAGTACATTTGGAGTCAAGTCCACATCAAGGATCTTGGTAATTTGTACCACCTTATTCTTACCAAGATCATTGCCAAGGAAAGCATTCCTCTCAACAGAGAAGGTTACTACTTCGGCTCTTACTGGATTGACAACGAACCTGAAGTTACCACCAAGCCTACTGACATTGAACACACTTGGAGATCTCTTTCCGAAGCTGTTGGTAAGGGTTTGCACGCCAGAAAGTTGATTGACTCTCCTGAAGTTGTTGAATTGGATTCTGAGACTATTGAGAAGCTTACTGGTGACCCATTCGGCCCATACTACTGGGGTACCAACTCCAGATCCAGAGGTGATAACGGTAAGAAGATCGGCTGGAAGCCTAAGTACACCTCTTTGGATGACTACTGGAAGACCGTTGAAGAAGATATTGACTACCTTGTTCAAAAGGGCGAATTGAACTAATTTAGACTGGTTAGACTAATTAGTCTAAATTAAATGTACGACCAATTATTTTGCAGCCAAATGTAGCGTAGGGCTCAAAACAGCGAGGAGCCTATTCTGGTAATAGTAATCGTTCGCGAAGTTGTTGTGAGCTCGCTTCTTCACTTAGCTCTTTACTTGGGTTTATAACTTACTAGAATTGTTGACCGTCATACGAGTTTTCTAGCAAACTGGAAGACACGATGAAGATCATTTATTCTCTTTTTTTGATAAATCATACTTTAAATGAAAAAATAATTAAAAAATAAAGATGTTATTAATTGACTACTCACAGTTGCTTGTTTAAATCCTCCTCTCAACGCATACTCTGTTCTTTTGTCATGACTGGTTGCAAATTGTTAGAGTATAGGTTAACTGCCATTTCGCACTACTAAATATAGGTCACTTGCAGAGCAATCTTTCAAGAAAAATCCGATGTAGTGTAATGGCTATCACGGTTCGCTCTCACCGAGCAGATCCGGGTTCGATTCCCGGCATTGGAGTAACTTTCTTTTTTTGTTGATATTATCAATAACTCGAAATAGTTTTGCTTGCCATTCTTAGACGGGGCCCCTATTGTCTTATGGGATCCTAACAAAGATTGACTTCTAAAAACACGTTTTTTGGGTTTTTCAACTTTAAATACTTGCACTCAATATAAGCAAAACAACTTTTTTTCAAGTTTCTAGCTTCCGATATGCTCAATCTTATTAATTCTAGGACGCTCTACTCTACAACGGATGTAATCTATTGGTACCGTTCATTATAAATATATAATACAAAAGAACTATTCTTGCTTCTTCTTCTCAATCGCGTCTGTATAGTTCTTCAACTTGTCCAAGTCGATACTGACTATGTGGTCTTTGACGAAAACTTCATACTCTTTAGGATTAATGAAAGTCTCACTGAAAGTTTCCGAGTAGATTTTACAGAAATCTTGGGATCCTTTCATGGCACAAGCAACATTGTCATTGTTAAATCCGATTGAAGCCGATTTTTCAGACAGCTCGAGTTCTTTCAAGCCTGGGATAGCCAACTTCTTAATGGTCTCTGCCTCACTTAATTTCGAGTTCATAAATAATCTTGGACCCTTCAAATTGAGGATTTGATTTAACAAACCCTGGACGTTCACTCTGTCAACAGTTATATCACTAATCGATACCATTAACGTTAAAGAGTCTTTGGACTCCCAGATACCGTCCTTTGATTTCAAGCTTTCGATGTTCCAAGTCGAGATACCGTTTGGAATGAGAACATTTCCTTCCTTGCATAGTTCCTTAGGATTGTTCAATTCCCATCCGATAATGGGCACATCGAAATCTACTGAAGAACTGACGTGCGTGAGCTTGTACATGTGCTCCGTTACACCGTTTGAGGCAATGACTGCGTCCTTTGTTATTACCGCCAAATTAGGTCTGTACATTCTAGAACCACAGCCACATTCATCCAAATGGGCTCTTGGGAAACCAACCCAGATTTCACGATTTGGCGGGATTAAATCTTCAAGTTTTACATCAGTTTGGGATTGTATCAAATCTCCAATGTTGATCATTTGCGTACCTCCTCTCAATGGACCAACAGCCTCTGTAGATTCAAGATTACCGCTCATACGGTAATCAACTACACAGGTACCGGTTCCATCCTCGATATTACACTTCAACACTTCAAGATCATGCCACCTGTAGATTGCATAGATATTTGAGTCGTAGCCTCTTTCTTTCCTTTCATGCTGACTGATCATAGGCACCCAGTTCTTCTGCTTCTTCTGAAGTGCCTGGCCCTTAAGTTTCAACTCCAAGATCTTGGTGTAAAGTCTGTTATCATATGTTGGATCTGGCTTTCCGTCAGTATTCATTTTGCCAGTCTGGAATTGGAAGGGCCATCCGACGAACATGGATCTGACAAACTCTGTCTTATACTTGTCCTCTTCTGAACCTGGTTCCCACTTTGAGTTGGCAACAAATTTACGATTATAGGCATTGAAGATGATGAGAGGCTCCTCGTACCCGAGCTTGTTCTTCACAAGCGATACATGGGCGTCTTCAGGACCGTAGTACTTGTTCCTGGCATTGTCCGGATCGTGCCAGAATGGGATAGGGATGAACTGAGGAAACGTGACGGGCTTGAAATGCAATTCTGTGTCTACATTGACCTGTTTTGAAACATCTGAGTTGGTGGGAACCATCAAAGTGTGGTTGTGCAATTCGTTCCAGTCTTTATCAAAGATCTGGGCATACACGAGTGAGAAAATAGGCTGGTTTCTGACGGCACGGTCGGAATACACCACTCTAGAAACAGTGTAGTGAACACCAAAGTCAGCAAGCCACACGGAAGAGCCGGCTAATCTGAACCAGAAAGCTTCCACCACCTGGTTTTCCAACTGTAACTTCAAATCATCAATGAAGAAAGGCGCTATTTCGGCCATATATCCCTCTGGATTCTGCTCGATATCGTTCTTAACCGCAGTCAACATTTGATGCAAGTCGGCGCCCACGTTGATGGTCTTTTCAACCAGCACTTCAAGTTCCTGTTTCAACTTGGCATCGCAATCTTCAAGCTTCATGTTGATGTGTTCGCCACTGCCAAATACATCGAATTTGTGTTGCTTGACGGCAGAGGAGCCAAACGCCTTGGGCTGAGGTTGTGGTGAGTGGATGTGGGTGACTCGACTTGGGTGAATCTCTGGATGGTTGTGCAAGAACAATATAGGGTTGTCGTAGTTCAGCGGGAACAACCATTTGGTGTCTGGACTTGATGACTTGTGTCGAGAAGGACCATTTTTGACAGGCTCTATGAACTTCAAATCGTCGTAGTAGTACAAGTGGTAGACCAAGAATGTGGTGGTGACGAGTGCCGCCGCTAGCACGTATTTAAATGTGTATTTGTGAACCATTATAGAATAACTGGCTACACAGCAATGCAGATTAGTTTTATTATAAGGAGTGGAGTCGTGCGCGAGTAGGCAGATTAGATAGCTCAAATTGGTTTAGAAAACAGGGAAGTGTAAAGGCTTTATATCGATAGGCGGGGGCTGAGTAGTTCGCAACAGAGGGAAGACTATTTTGCACTAATTTAGATGGTCGCTTTAAAAAATAAAAAAATGTCGCCTATTTTGGGAAGGATCCTCGTAAAGAGCGCATAATCAGCTGTTAACATAAGGTTCAACGGATAACGCGGTGACCTCCAATGATAAGCTATACTGATAGATATGGATATCACTGGTCCGCACGGACTACGGTGTTTGAGCACAGTCTAGGTTCCCCTGGTGCAAGATTGCTTAAACATAGGGGACTATGACAGATGATCTTGAGCGAGGGCCCTCAGGAGAATAGATCGGTTGAAGCGACGGTGTGTCCGCGGCGAAAATCGCGAACACATTTTGCGCTGCGTATACATTTAAGGTTTGGGATAATCATTTTCGAATTAAACTATAGCAGAAATTTTGTATATTTATTAGGATGCCCGTAACTGCCAGACGGCGAGACCCGCCCCTTGGAGTCTGTAAGATAAGAGGAGAAGTTACGGCACCACAGTTTTTTAGGTGGTTCTTTGGGGGATTACCTTGAGCATCTACAAACCCAACGACTGTTGCTGGCCCACGGGGCCCCCATGTTGCATATACGGAATTACACCACACTGTGTTTTGTGTAAGCTTTGGGCGCCGTGGATGCTATTTATAATCCTACTAGCTTTTTCTGCCACCACCGCAAATCTTCCCTGCGTATATTTATGGTGTCAGCCGTGACTCTTGTGCAGTTATTTTTTTACAGCTCTCTATAGAATCCCTTGGCAATCGTATTAATTCCGCCCAAAGGCTCTATAATCGTATATGTGCTCGCAATATATCTATCTGATAGACCATCAAAGGCTTGTTGGTACCATGAGACACGCGACGCCATACAGTGTATCCCGACTCTCGAATCACAACAAATAGATTGGTTTGTATCTGAAAATAGGCTTAGCTAGATTACAAATTTACAATAAAGTTTTCCGGCGACACCAAAAAATTTCGCAAGACTTTCCCAAAACGGTCTCAAAATAAGTGGAAAACTTTATTTTACCTGCGTCTGCAAGGTGAGCCTGTTCTGTTTGACTGAATACAACGTGATTTGCCCCTAAAGCAGATCAAGTTCGCGACTAAGCATTGTTTTTATTCTCTTGTATTTCAAGGAACACAGTTCACAAAATGAGCCTTCGATGTACCGACGACTGTGTTGCTTTCACTTGTGTGTGTTTGTTTGTGACTCGCGGACCCTAGAACGTGGACTGATGCACGCACTGATCGTCGGAATGTGACACACTCACTCCACGGAAAGTTCTACTAGAGAATTAGAAGCCCGTGGACTCCAACGTTAGCAGCCTCGGAGACTGACACACACCACCTTACGATATACACGTGGATTCGCTGTTTATCTGTAGAATGGCTGTAGTGCACACGACCTAGCTACCCTGTTCGTGTATTCAACCAGATCTAGGCACAAGTTTTGCATGTGTCTTGGTGTGGTGCACTTTGTAGCCAGAGATACGTATATAAATAGAGCCACAGCGCCTTTGCGCATCGACAAAACATTCCCACTTACTTGAAACATCCCATTTCAAAGTTTATCGTCAATTCTACAATCTGACTGTCAGTATGGCTTAAAAGATCGTAGGTAAGCCCTTCGCTTATCATAGTTTCGACGAAGCTCACCGCAACAAGCTGCCTATTTCTACAATTACATAGTTTAGTCTACATATATCACGTGACTGACCCCTCGCGGGTACCGAGAAGCGAATTGTTCTCTGGCCCATGCACGATTATCTATCGTATTACCCGATTCGTACGCGGTTCCGCTAAGAAACCACTTTGACGGAAAACGAACCCCAGAATTGGACGCAATCTTGTCGAGAAAAGATCTATATAAGCCAATAGTTGCTTCAAGTTCAGTCACCAGCCAAAGAACTCAACCAAAGAAATGCTCCGTGCTTCGAGATTACGCTTATCCAAATATACCCAAACTAGATCATTAGCTTCGGTTGCTGACCAGTATTTTCCGCAAGAACCCAAGTCTCCACAGATCATAAGTGAATCTGTTCCAGGCCCAAAATCAGTTGCTTATAATGAAGAGTTAGGTAAGGTTTTTGACAATCGCGCCACTTACTTTGCCAGTGATTACACCAAATCTCTTGGTAATTATATCAGTGACCTTGATGGCAACATGTTGTTGGACGTTTATGGGCAAATTTCGTCTATAGCTATTGGTTACAACAATCCCGAACTTCTCAAGGCTTCCAAATCGGATGAAATGGCCGTGGCTTTATCTAATAGACCAGCTTTGGCATGCTTTCCTGCTTCGAATTACAAAGATATCTTGGAGGAAGGTATATTGGCAGCCGCACCTCCATCGATGAACAAAGTATGGACCGCATTGAGTGGATCTGACGCTAATGAAACTGCTTATAAGGCTGCATTTATGTATCAGCACAGTCAGAAAAGAGGGGCTTTGGATTTTTCCCATGAAGAATTGGAATCTGTGATGGAAAACAAAACCCCAGGATCTTCAGATATGGTGATCTTGTCATTTGATAAGGGCTTTCATGGAAGATTATTTGGATCCTTATCAACCACACGTTCCAAGGCAATCCATAAACTCGACATACCAGCTTTCCCATGGCCAAAAGCACCATTTCCACAATTGAAATATCCTCTTGAAGAGTTCAAACAAGAAAACCTTGCTGAAGAAACGAGATGCCTTGAAGAATTTGAAAACGTCATTAATTCGTACCCTCCACACAAAATAGCTGCTATTATTGTAGAGCCAGTTCAGGCAGAAGGTGGTGATAACCATGCTTCCCCTGCATTTTTCCAAGGTTTGAGAGATATCACCTTGAAACACGATATCTTGATGATTGTAGACGAGGTTCAAACTGGCGTAGGTGCCAGTGGTAAGTTCTGGGCCCATGAACACTGGAACTTAACTACTCCTCCAGACATGGTCACTTTCAGTAAAAAGTTCCAGGCAGCCGGTTTCTATTTCCACAATAAGGACTTGCAGCCCAACCAGCCATACCGTCAATTCAACACCTGGTGTGGAGATGCCTCCAAGGCCATTATTGCCAGAACGATTTACCAGGAGATTGTCAGGCACGATCTTGTAGAGAGAACTGCGCAAGTAGGCGATTATTTGTACAAAAATTTGGCCAGTTTATTCGCCAAGCACGAAGACAAGGTCAAAAACCTCAGAGGTGAAAATTTCGGCACTTTTATCGCGTGGGACTTCAACGATGGTGCTACCAGAAACAAATTCTTACTGGAATGTCGTGCCAGAGGAGTCAATGTAGGCGGATGTGGTGATTTTGCCACGAGATTAAGACCCACGTTGGTCTTTGAAAACAGCCACGCCGATGTGTTGCTAGGCGTGGTCGAGGATGTGTTGAAAGAGTTGTAATTGGCATTCGCAGCCAAACGGTATGGGACAATGCAACGGAGCCCTGGGCCAACGGTGCGCTGCCCTGCACAAAAGCAACTGACGATCTAGATTCCGGCAATAAGCAGAGTAGAAGGGATGTAGACCAAAAAGGAGTCCGACGGGGATTCCATGTCCGAATATACAAAACCAGAAACAGTAGTAGAGGTTGTAGTCTATAAATCGTAAACTGAGTGACCTTTAACGTTTGAGGGGTACGCAGATGAAACATCCAAACAATACAACGTCCGCATTACTAATTCGTCTACGCTACTGGCGTGACACCCGTCGCGACGTGGCGACGCCTCCACGCCGCACCGCCCTAAACCGGCCTAAAACGCTCTCTCTCGCCCTGTACCTGCTGCAATTCCTTCCGGTCACATGCTTAATGTCTGTGTAAGTTGGCAAAATCGCTCGCTACGCCGCCAATCCATCTACACATCACCAACCAGTACCAGAAGCACCTGTTTATTCGTCCCACAGGCTACCGTACAACACCCTTGCTGGACCATTTGAGCCAGAGCCACAACAACCAAAACACTAGACCAAAAAACACTGGCCCATTTTCTGGTTCCTTATCGCTAGCATATAAGTCTACAAGTCTTACACAACCTTATCAGCAGACCATATTTATTGGATTCTTACTATTTCAACCTTCAGTTCCCTGATCACTAACTGTTCAATGGCTACATGTTAGGACGTCTCTTCAAACAAAATAACGGCAATCAGGCGTTTAATGCGCCCCAGTGCCCGTCGAGTGGTGCCAGCATCACCAACAACCCGCCTATATCACCATCACTGATTAACACATCCAACTTTAATTCTTATGAAGATCCATATACAAGAGAGATTTTGTACGGAACCCACAATTCCAACCAGCTCAAACCATTTCACTTCAACAACCAACTATTTCGGATCGTGATATCCCAAGATGGAGGCAACCTTAGGGCGAAACAAGTTCTTTACGATTCTGCCAACGATACAGAAGCTTTACACCCCAAAACTTCGCCAACTTTCAACAATATGCACAAATCTCCTCCACCCAAGCAGTCATTCAAGAGAAACATCATGAGCTCAAAAGTCCACCACCCCTCATCAGAACTCAACGATTATATGTTCGGCTGTGGATTGCCCACCACACAAACGCAGTCTTCTGTGAAAATCCACGTTTTGCCGTCGATAAATAGCCTGGTCTACGGCAGCTCGCAATCGGTGCTTATCACCAGACTCTTTTCAATCACCGACTTGGAAACCACAGAACCGGCTATGGACCTTTCTACTCTGAACTATACACCTACCTGGAATCCCACCCCAACATTGTACATTAACGAGTCTTCGCTCCAGAACTTTCCCTTCATGAAAAACTCCATACTATCGTGCCAGAGCTCTACTCCTTCCGCTCTGTCTACCAAATCCTCAGCAAATAGTATAAATAGCAGGTTTGCAGCAGGTATTATAATTCCTTTGGAATCTTTGCATGATATCAACGATATAATATTTAATAACTGGGACGAAATTTCTCACTACCTTATATTGTTGCAGAAATTCACCATCAAAAAGTTGGTCCACGAGTTGAATGTGGGAATCGCCAACAATATCAACTCGCCAGACTTTTCTTCGGGATGCCCGTGTCCTTATATCATCAACAAACGTATCCAGTTTCCGAGCTACTTGTTACAAAACGACCAAGATCTTCATAACCAGCTCCTCAGACTAATCAAACTCGTGCATTATAACGCCAATACCCCACGCTTGATCTGCTCCAACAGTTTAATCAAGCATTCTATATTGAACCACAATTCTAACTACAATTGCATGCTTTTAAATTGGGTCTTGGAGGTCCTCAACTGGCTCGAATTTAAAGATGGAAAAGTGCAAAACTACTCATTCTCCAATGCATATCCTGGTGAGTCTAATTCTATGTCATCTCACACTTTTTTGGCTAGTCTTTTGGCGTTGATTATTCCGCTTAGACACCAATTAAGTATCAAGCCATTTTGTAACGTTACGGGCACCAAAAGCAGGGAAATCACCAGAGTGGTGATCATGACAGGCAACCCTGTGGTGGCCAAAAAACTCATATTTATTATTAATGCCATTATACCCAGTGATATGTTCACTTTTGATGTGAAATTGGATATCGACTACGAACCCAAGCATGACCATCACGAGACTAATGATTATGAAGCCGCAAATGTGCCTACTCCCACCAGTAGGTCTTTTTCCAATTCTCCAACGGCTGAGTCTTCTCGGTCGTCTCCTGTCAATACCAGCAGCACCAAACCCATTGCGATCCAATCAACCAAGTACTCCTACCCTTCAAGCAGTACTAGTTCAGCTGATAATTCAGTGCGATCGTATTCTTCAGCAAAAGGCTGGGAAATACCGAAAAAATCAGGTGCGAGTGTTCCGTCTCATACGCCAAGCAGCTCTAGAGTAGAGTCCAATACTCAAGTCATTCCTATTTCGGTGACCAGTAACTCTTCTCGTGAAAGACAAAACCAATCAGGCTCATTATCGAAGTCTACGTCGTTATCGCAATTGTCATCCTCATTAAACTCCTCATTATCGCTTTCTTCATCGAATTATTCGCTCTCGAAATTCGGAGTGAGTTTCATGGAAAAGTGGAAAAATTCGTTCGGAAGCTACAACAGTAACAATTCTACCGCTTCCAATACTTTTACCAACCAGAGCCAAAACTTTGGATCCTCCTACACCTACAGTTCGCTTGACGATTACGTACAGCCTCCACTATTTGGAGGAGCATGTGCCGGACCAGGCAGTTTGACGAAGCGCAATTCTATCCAGTCACTTAGGACTCCTTCGCCGGCTATTGAGCACGACGACTTTACATGGCAAAGTAACCCTATGCACTCCAATGGCTATTCCAATGGCTACTCAAACGGCCATTCAGGAAGCATAAATATCAATAATAACGGTTTCAATGGTCATCATTCATATGGCTCCAATATGCTGATGACTCCCACCAAGTTGTCTCGGACACAATCGATGTTTGACCTCTATAATATGAACAATAGTCAGCAAAACTCAGTAAGCGAAGAAACGGGCGAACCCAGAGTTATTGACAAGATAAGAAAGTCCATGGAAATCAAAAGAACAAAGACAAGCACATATATTCCAATCATTAAAGACAATATGGTGAAGAATATCTCGGAACATAATAGGGAAGTAATCAAAAAGAAGTGCGCCAATATAATGAAGACAGAGGTTTCTTTGATTAGAGATCCCGATTCGAATATTCTTGAAGTCACTCCGTTAAATTTAGAGGATGAAATCGAGAAAGAAACGCGAGATGTAGATGGCTTTGAAGATATGGAGGAAGTCGATAGCTTCTTGGCTGACCAGTGTACAATCACGTCCAACCATCCGAAGAAGAACAAATGGATGGAATCAGAAGAAAAAGAAAAAAGGGCCAATTTCAGGCAAAACTCTATTTTAAAGTCTAAACCTTTACTACCTAGAATTGCCATCAGCGACGAATTCAGACCTGAATTCAATGTTCAGTCGTGTCCGATTAACCCCAAACTAGAAAGCCAAGTAACAGCTACAATGAAAAATGACTTGCTCTTTTATCAAGGAAACAGCAACTATGACCAAATCACCTCAACCACCATCTTCATCAGTCTTCGAGCCAGAGAGATAAAGTTGATCGAAATGAGCCTAAACGAGCATATGCAGGAGAAGTGTGCTTCCAATTCTGCACAGAACCTCCCCATGTCACCACCATCGGATTGTGCCCGCAACCGAAATGATTCCGTGCCGAACGGCCACCCTTCAGGCAAAAATACGTACAAAACCAAAATCAAAAAGGTTTACACCCCGGCTAAAAATTCAGGTAATCCGGATAATATCAACAAAGTTGAAAATGTCTTGGATGAAATGAACAAACTCTTCATCGAACAACAAGCCAACTACAACACCATCGACCGAAACGGGCACAAAACAAAATCAGGCAAAATCGCTCCTGATGAGATACAACGGTTAGCAGGACTTGAGTCGTTTACCAACAAACTATCGAACTTGGTTTTGAACTTGGTGGACCGAAACTTCCTAGACTGATATTTTTTTCTTCTATCCTAAGAGCACTGCCTCCTTTTACGAAGGCTCAACACAAGTTATTGGTCAACCGTGGGGTGCAAAGTAGTTTTAGCCGAGTTATATTTGGGTCTCTCGCATCCCAGCACATCAGCGTTAAAAGCGACATGAACTCCTAACCCAATATTTTGTGTGGGATGAAATTTCGGTATAATTAGAAAACACTTTTATTACCGAGAAGTTTATGCACGACTCATGGAAGGTTCGAATCTACGAGTATCTATTGTAACCTTAAACTGACAGACTTTTGCCTAGCGAAAGCTGGATTAAACCAAGTCAACTTTGAAAGCTTCTAGAGCCGTTAAAAGGGTTTGTGTATATAGGTTAATGATGAGCTTGGCATCTACATCTGAATCGATCTCAGTGTATATTCTCGTAAGATAGAAGGTTTAGCTTCTAGATTGTAAGTTCATAACCAAGAAAAAATATTCTCAGTCTAAAATCCGCTATAATTTCAGTAGTCGCCGTATATTTGCCAGAGGTGCCAAAATAATCTGTGTGTCGAGGCGACTCCGATAGTCAATCCGTGGAAAAACAATAAGATGTAGAGCGATGAAAATTGGCAATGGCCGGATTACCGAAAGGGGAGTTCCGCATGTGTAGCAGTCTGGAACAAAGAGAAAGAGATAGTGGTACTAGTACGAAAGATTAGGATGTGTGGCGCGAGTGGTGGGGGTGAACATTGTCAAGTCACAGCGAATATGGCACTTGATAAAGGCCAGGACTAGTTTCTGGCTTACTAGCCCAATTGTTCGTAGAAAATAATAGCATTGTATCGATACAGGTAATTACATAATGCGGTCGATTTCAGAATCCGCATCTGCCGTCCACGGATTTACGCTGCGCAATTCCACGCATGAAGATTATGCGCGCCAGGCCTCTCCTCACCTTCACCTTCAGTTCGGCGCTTGTCCAATGATAAATACTAAGCAGAGATGACATGCCTATTGTGTTACAATGCACCATTTCATGTATCATGTCATGTATCTCTTCAAGCAGAACAAATGTAGCATTCAAAGTCCGATGCTTCTTTGAAATTACTCTGAAGTTTAAGTTTGCACAGAGTACCGCCAAAGCTTCGCCATTGCTTATTGTAATAGCTTAAATAACCTTTGTCCGCAGTGCAGACACTTTGGTGGTAGGATGTTCAATGACCCAGGAACATAGCCTTGTCACGGATGGTCCCAACAAGCCCAACCGTTTTTCCAGCCTTTCACCCGCTCGTTCTCCCAACACATATTTTCGTGAGAACAAAGCCCTCATCTCGTTTTGGAACATTTCTCCACGCATTTTTCAACCACAAATAGAACACAAAGCGACTCAATTAGTGACCTTTTTAGTAACCTTAACAAGTAAAAAGGGCTAGATTGATGAAATTTCCCAACTGAGGCTGATAACAAGTCTTAGTACCCAACACAAAGCCGCCAAGACAGTTCATTGCATTGTGTAGGGCTAGTACCATGATTCTATTATATGAGGACAATCCGGCTTTTCTTCCCCTTTTACTATATCTTTTGGTCAATGTATTTTTGGATTACTGCTTGCGCTAATCTTGATTAAGTTCAGTTTATTTTATAACTTATAATTAATTGGCTTGGAAGGCATTTCGGAGCTAAGGGTCCAGACTATCAATTTGCCACACCTTGCTAAACCAGACACTTCATATCAATGGCACTTTGTAGAGCTTGTAGGGCCTTGTACTCCCCATATACGGCTGGATGTAATTATAGCCGATAATTTTTACAATACCACGCACTGAAAGTTTCTCCTGCCACACAGCTACATGGAACAATTAATTATTGGTCTGTATTAAAATAGAGTAATTAAAAGAAAATCACTAGAAATAAAAACTGGAAAACCGTAACTCCGTCGTACATACAAATCGTAACCCATTAAAAAACCAGAAATCGTAGATTTACAAATCGTTGACAGTCAACAAGATGTCATTCAACCCAGTGTCGGTGTTGAAGTTGTCCAACAACTTTGTAGAGTAGCCGTTCTGGGCATTGGAGTAGTTCATGTCCAACTTGTTGTATGGGTTGATAGACAAGTAGTCTTCGTCGACAACTGGCATGTTGATGGCAGCAGGGTTAGCAGCAGCATTGTCAAGATCCACCATCAAGTTGGAGAAGTCATCAATGTCATTGCTGCCCAAGTCTTGGAACAAGTTGCCTTCGTTGAGGTTAACACTGTTGATGTTGAAGTTGTCGCCTTGGGTAGTAGGAGAGAAGTTGCTCAATGTAGGCGAGCTGTCTTGTTCTTGTTTTATTTCGAATTGGGTCTTAGCTGGCAGTTCTTCGATTCTTTGGGTGTGGTTGAACAAAGAAGCCGAGGATTCTCTTTCGAACTTGGTCAAGTCTGGAACAGAGAATGTGCGGTTGACATTCGAGTTCAATTGGTTTTCAAACATATTGAAGTTGTTGTTGAATAAAGACTGGTTGAATTCGAAGGAAGCAGCTTGTGGAACAGCGAATTTCTGGTTTTGGGTCTGGTTTTGATTGGCTTGTTCGTACACAGAGTTCTCCAATTGGAACTGTTGAGCGTAAGCGTTGTTAGCATTGATGTTGAAACTGACCTTTGAAGATGGCGATATCACGTCAGGAGTTTCAATCTTGACTCTCTTAGCAGCTGGCTGGCCAAGTTCCGGGGTGGTAAGAACTGATGGTTCGCCGTAGTTAGATTGGTATGTCATAGAAGAGGTCTTGCTTGCAGGAACAGCTTCAGGGCTCGAGCCAAAGGAGGTGTAGTTACCAGAGTCCTTGAACTTCTTGATGTATTCCCAACACTTGTCACCGTAAGCCTTAGGGGTCAAACCTGTAACCGACTTGAAGACTCTGTGAAAGTGCCATGCAGACAACTTGGATTTGGCAGCCAATTCCTTGAATCCCAAAACACCGCCTCTTCTTCTTCTTCTCTTGGAAGCGGTGTTTGGCGATTCTGGGCTGTTGCCTTCTTCAGGAGTGGCACTCTTGGTGGAAGGAGTCTGGAAAATGCTCATAGCAGCAGCCAATGCCAAGTGACGACAAGCGAGATCCACCAACCTGTAGTGATCAGAGTCGTTTTTGGACAAAGGAGTGGTTTCCTTGGCAAACTTAGAATCCACATGGATGTTTGGAAGAGAGCGTCTATTATTTGGGGTACCACTGACGTTGTTAAGCGTCTTGAGGATTTGCTCTTCGTTTGCTCTTTTGGATTCGATGATGTTTGCTTTTATGATTTGGTTGTTTCTTTCTTCGTTGACGTCCATAAGTGGAGGCAAAAATCCAATCTGGTGATTGATTTCGGCGACACTCTTGATCAACAAGTTGACGTCAATACTAGGGGCACTCATGGGATCACAAGACTCACAAGATATGTAGCCCAAGCTCAAAGCATCAGCTGGGGTGTCTACAAACTTGATTTCCGACTTGAGATTGGTGATGGGGCGAGCGTCACAGTCTGGACGGCAAAAGTGCTTGTTGACCTTGTTGCAGACGTAGAAAGAACCAGCGGCAAAAGGGTCGCTAAACTCGTAAGCTTTCCATCTAGCAGCTTCTGTAGAATATACCATTGTGTAGTGGGGTATTTGTATATGTGATAGGTATGTGTAGGGTAGTCGCCAATATGTATAAGGCTAAACTAGGGATGAGTTAATTGATTAATTGAACTCAGTGATAATGTGAAACCGGATATAGAATAGTATGTTCAACTATTAGATGTGTTTAAGTTTGAAACAAATAAATGTTAAGTAGGGGGATATAGAATTACCTTTATATGAATTTTCTAGACGATTTCTTACTCCGGTTTTTCACACAGGAGACACACATCACACCTTCTAATTACATGTAGCAGGAGGTGAGAAAATAAAATTTACTTTAAAATATCGGCAAGAACAAGAATAGTCCATAGGATAAAAATTAATAAATAGATTACAAGACAATAACAAGACACCCTCAGCGCAGTGCATAAAAAATAAGTTTAGGTTTTATGCGCACCCCCCCCAAGTTGAATTTCAATTTTGGGCTTAAACGTGAGCCAATATGCATGTGGGGTGGTCAGTCAAATTCCAATTACGTATGCAGCCACGCACACATCATCCGGAGTTCCGCCGCTTGGCCACTTGTGGATAATGCGAAAAAATATTCGAGTCTAGAAACCTACAATTTTAAACATCCGATTCTAACACTGATTATATCTTGGATTACATCACATACTACTATACAGTTCGCCACATACTACTATTGACGTAATATACGTTGGGTATAACAACTATTAATTGTGTAAAGGCTAATGAAAAATTAATTGGGGGTGTCTCAGACTAACATTGAACGGAGCTCCATCCTATGTCCCAGACATCCACATTTTCGTATTAATAGTAAATACGCTGTTAAAATCCCTCGTTCCTAGCGTTTATAACTCTAATTGCAATCTCATTTCGCTAACATGTATGGACCGCTTAGACCCTACGGACCCTAATGCAACAGGGGTAAGTATCTTTCTTGAAAATTCATCTTCATCAATCTCCTATTCTATCTGTTATCCAAGTACAATTTACTATCCACAATTTTTATTTTTTAATTTTTTTTTCATGGCTGGAGGGCGCACCCTTAACTCGCCCCGAATTCTAGTTTGGGCGATTTACTAGCCACTGTTCGGAGCCCTTTTTCCGATTGTCAAAATATAACAATGAATCTGCAATTTCAAGCTAATGCTTATTGATGTCTGGAACTATGATGCGGCAAGTGGAAACATTCACGAGCATTTAATTTTTTTTTCTATTAAGATAACTAAGCATTATTAATTTCCTTTAATCTATTTTTTTTTTCCAATCTCAAGGCAGCGGAGACGGGTGTTCATCTGCCGTTTTGAACCATGTGCTAAAACGGCCCCCAACCATTAGTGCCACCACGCCTGTATTAGCTTTATAACGTCCTCTACGAATGTCATGATTCTTACATATATTTTTCTTAGGTGTTCTATAATTAATTATCTTAATAATATTTGTCTCACCAACCACTTCATTCGCCATATATGCCCGTTTCCCGCATTCAAGCCTCCTCGGAAGTTTAATTGGAATTCCATGAATTAAATTGTAGTCCAGAGGCGGAAAGTGTCGATAATTCTCCTAAATTATTTTCGTTGAGGCGGTGTAGGAAAACTTCAACATCCGCTACATCCATTAATTTACAATAGTTTATCTCACCAGCACGTCGAAATTCTAGCACTCCGTAGGGCCCAGACGTAATGATGTCAACATGAGTGATTGGTGGCCAATTACATTGTAACTGCTCGTATAAATCGTAGTTATATTTTTTACACCAAAGGCTGGGCGCGCCCAAATGTCTTGTAAATGACAGGCCTTCTATTTTAAATTTTATTCACGGTTTAAAAAATACGGCTGGTGCCGTGGCGAGTACTGCGCTAGATTTCACATCAAGTTTCAGATCACATGAAAAAGTCGATATCGAATTTACCAGAATTTCTTTTTTCAATCAAAGCTTTATCGGAGCTTCGCGCTTATAAGCCAGACGTCTTAAATATTGGAGAATGCAAATATCCGATATTACAGACGAATATAAGCCCCGTAAGTCCAGTTTGATACCTTCTTGAGCGCCCTGCCATGTAGAGTTAAGCGCTCCACCTCTATTGATACATTTATCAACAAGGTGCTAGCATTTAATCCCCGCTCTTTCTGGACGAAAATGCGCCCCCTAAAAGCGACTCAATTTTTAAACGCGACTTTCAGAACGTTTCGTACAGCCTTTTGGAACAACGGGATTCCGAGAGTGGCTCGGTAAAATGTAACCTATACTGTATTATATATCGCTTACCTAGGTAAAACCATGGAATGCTGCGTGGAACAGCTGTGGTGTAACATTCGCTTGCTAAACAATATTTTTATCATGGACCTCCGATGTTACACAGATGTTCTTATGAAAAGTTTGGGTTATTTTCCAGACATCATGATTAGATCTAACTCGTAATAACAGGAACGGGTAGCCTAAATCAGACTATAATCATCTTCAGATATTCAGGTATGCACGATTGACGGATAATAACAAACTGGTAAGAGATAAAAGTAGGATTTGATGCTAGTTCAAAACGTCATCTTACGATTTGCGCCTACGCAAAGAGTTTTGCAGAAATCGCTCTTAAGCTCATGTTTCATTACATCATTTGGTTGGATCAGAGATCGTTAACTATGATTAAGTGTTAACTTATTCCTACATAGATCATAACTAAGCCGAGGAAATGCACCCGATGATGTAATTTTTTTTTTTCCCAAGCCATTTCTAGAGCCTTCTTCGGCAAAATTCTGGAGAGTTCTACGAAGTTTGTTGTTGTCTTGGAATCGAATGTCTAGAAATGATGACTACCACCTAACCTTAATTCAAACTTTGTCTTTTATCACTTAATTGTAGATTATGAAATTGTACACCCACACCCAAGACTAATTCTTCCATTGGGAGGATGATCTGATATTTCAGACAGTTTCGGCTCGGAATGGTTGATCAACAACCGACTCTCCGATGAAATAATTGAGGCGAGTGAGGAACAGATTGAAGAGCCAAACAACAGCTGTAATACCTGCATAGGTCATCCCTTTGAGATAGAATTCTTGACTGCACCCTGAGCTAGTCATGGAGAAACATCCGATTTAGGGACTAAGACATGGCTCGTAATGCCTACAAATAATAAAATGGTTGTGAAGTTGCATCGTCGCGGGCTCGTTTCACACAACAAAAAAAAAATTGGGAAAGCTTGAATTTCCATGCACGGGTTTCAGAAGGGTTCCGTTCCGTGCATTCTGGGCTTGTGTACTAAATTCATATTGACGACCTCTTCTTACATGAATTAGTAAATCTGCCAAGAATAGACTATCGACGCCCTCTTGTCTTGTTAGGATCCATTGTCTAGCAAAATAGTGAGGGGATGGATGGAATCTGGCTAATACAATTCATCGACCTTCCCGATAAGGTATTGTTGATATTTTCTCCGCCCCCAAATATTATTTTTTCCATGAATTGTATTTTTTTACTAATCAAAGATGTTTTTTTCACACGCCGTTGAATTCAAACGTTTATTACATCTTGGTGAGACCCAGACTAGTCGAGTAGCGAATTGTATCGGACGATGCGTACGTGTCATCTAGTAGAGCACAATTGCAACGATTCCAATGAAACCCACAAGACCAGCCCAATTGAGTCTAGGTTTGGGTCTCACCCCTTGCTACCCGTGCTAAGAACGATGTCTCGGAGACGGTCCAACTTTTCCGTGCGTCTTGCCACATAACACGACTTTTAGCAACATGTCACAAAACCATTCTGAGACATCCCCTAAAATGCAATGCACCTCACCTGTGGCAACCTGCAAAAAAAACACGTCAGTGGCTTTACGAAAATGTTTCGCTGTTACATCGCTGGTAAATCGCTGGGAAGTGCCAAACATCACTACTCGTTTAAAAACTCTTTCTAAAGCAAATCAGTTCGCTTGTAGCTAACTGGTGATTTCATAAGCACCTGTCAAAAAAAAAAAACGGTCGAAAATACTAACCAATCGCTGTGCTTGTATAGAAATGGATTTCGCCGCGGACTTCACAGACGTGTCTGCAAGACACGGAGGACACCACCATACTGTGAATATCAAGTATGGCTACGTAATTCTCGGGTTTTCATTGGTGCATATATTGGCGAGAACAGCTATACATTTCTGCTACACTAAAAAGTGGAATCTGCTAGGAACACCGTCCAATAACTTGAAACCTCTTGCCAAATTTCCACTTTGGCTCACTATACTATTGTGGACCGTAACCATCTCATTGGTCAGTATTCACCATGTCCCGGAGTTGTCTGAGAACTATGTAGTTGTTGTCAAAAGATTCGGAAGAATCTCGTATGCATTGATCCCGTTCAACATTTACTTGGCTTTTCGTCCTTCCAATTTGTTTAACTCATCTTGGGGTTATTACTTGGAGTCAATTGACCTACACAAGTGGATTTCTCGGATTATCTTTGCATGTGCTGCGATTCACGCATTCGGTTTTGCATACAAGTGGATCACTGAGGGTGTCTTGGTAGCGAAATTATTGAATGTTGACAACTTTTTGGGGGTCATTGTATTTCTTTTGGTTGTCGCTTTGCTGGTATGGTCTATTCGGTATATAAGAAGAAGATTCTATCGTAGTTTCTATATACTTCACCAGGTGTTGGTCTGGTCATTTGTGATCCTCATCACCTTCCACGCACGGCCCGGAGTATTTTACATTGGTATTGTGTGTGGATTATTCTTGGTGGTGCAAGCGGTTCAGAGATTCAACTGCTACTACGTAGGTGAAGCTGATATCGAAGTGTTTCAAAACGCAGCCATATCGTCGCTTCAGTTGGTCACGATCGCCAAGCCGCACAACTTCCCCTCCTCCTACCTAGCCGCATCCCACATTAGACTCTCTTACTCGAACCAGGGCTACTACTCCTGGCTACTCCCCACACACCCATTTACGTTATTGTCGACAGCTGATGACGATTCGCAGACCCTTGACTTGATTGTAAGACAGGGCCAGCACTTCACTTTCAACCCCACCTACTCATCCTATGCTCTTACTGGACCATATCCATCTTTACCAGTGGCTTTTTTCAACACAGTACAGTCATTGGATGTGATCTGCGGGGGTTCAGGGATCTCTTTTGGCGTGCCCTTGTTGAAATATGCATTATCCAAGTCTTTACCTATTTCGATCATTTGGTGTGTTCGCAACAGAAACGATGTCCATGTCTTAAAACATCTCAGCTCGGAGATCCAAGACAAAATAGACATATACGTGACCGGCACCGAAACCCCTATGACGTTGGGTGACGAGGTTAACGAGGTGTTATTGAATCAGCAGCAGAGTGACATAGAGATGTCCAATATAGAATCTGCACATAAGTCATTCAACCAAGGAAGACCCAAGCTAGACACTGTTTTCTCGGCGGAATCATCAGCTAACCATTGGACAATTGCTTGTGGGCCCGAAACGCTCATTGCAGAGGCCAAAAAGTGGAGTTCCGACCACCAATGTCACTTTTTCTCTGAGCACTACGAAATGTAAGTATATACACTATTTATTCAATCAAATACTGAGCCTCTAACCAATATCCACACAAGTCC
>JAJMGM010000007.1:120708-389577 GCA_030568675.1 Suhomyces xylopsoci
AAATGTTGAGTCGACAACACCTATGATGTCATTTTGCTGCAACCGAAGAATCCGTTGTGTGATTAATCTTGCATGGCTTAAAAAGGTCAGATGTTCAAATCGAACTCATCTCAGCCACCATGCTATATCAGCTGAAATTTTCAGCCAGCAGCATTGTCTCGGAACTGACCCACCTACATACAATTAATCCTAACTTGTATAAACGGGAAGCAAGTGATTTTTCCAAATTAACAGCAATTGTATTTCTTCTCGGTTAGCGCACATAGGAAAAATTAAGCGGGTTGATTTTTCTAAACTTTTCCAGCGCAGGTGACGCATCTACTCAGGAGTGTAAAGATATCAAACCCGTGCGCAAAAAAAAGAGAGCTCGCACTCAGGTTCGAACTAAGGACCAACAGATTTGCAATCTGCTGCGCTACCACTGCGCCATACGAGCTCTTTCTGTACACATCCGGATACGGATGTTAATATGTCTATTTCCGTCAAAACTAAGCCTTACTATGGAAGTGTTCCAGATGTCTCGAGCTCCAGCGTTAATTCCCCGAAATGTACAGATGAGCCATGTTTATTGTAGTGCTCTCTTGCATGACCCAACAGGTTTGGCTTAGGATACGCTGTGGCTACGCTCTAATCGGCTTTGCCCTTGGCCCCACATAGAGGCATCTTAAGTGCATGGAACGATTTTCGGTAAATATGACGTGTTTGAGACACAAGCAGGTACACCGATTTCCGGCTGCGCAACTCCGAAAGGCTGGAACTATTGCTTGCCTTACGGCACCGTTTGACAATAATAAGTCACAGAGCTTATGACATGATTGAACTGATAACAGCGCATAATTACGTTAGCCAAGCTTCCAACATCGAAAGGAGCCCGATCTATACTCTTTCTGGGTTTGAACACTGATCGTCTATAATAATCTAAAATAATCTAAATTTTTTCGCAAGTGCTCGTTTCCATGTCTAGGTCTTGTATACTTGGGTCACGGTATTCCGTTGAACACACCCCCTACACATTCTAAGAAAATATCAGCTGAGGTAAAGGCCAGATTTACATCGTGGGGTTGGATCATAACATCTTGGAGATTGATCATAACGTCTTAGTTGCTAAGATGTGATCATGACACCACTATCTCTTGACATACTGAGTAATCATGCTCTACAAGAACAATTCTAGACTCACTGAACAATTGCATCATTACTATATACCTGGTCATTTCCTTGGCCACCGTAGCTACTCTTTGCGCACTACAAGCTCATCGCCACCAGAAACCTTTCAGGGTCTACCCGCGAAGACATGTGTTCTGTATCACGCGCCGCGACATCCCTCACTTACAAATGACCTCACGATCAGCTTCCCAGATTGATGGCCCTACATGTCGGTGAAACAGGATTCGTTTGGAGATGAGCCGTTGGGGACGAACCATGGAGGCAAGTCCCAATACTCCGCTAGAAACTTGCTAGATTTGAACGATCCAGCCCGTGCGTATGCGCTGCCACTAGCCGTGATTGTCCTAGTGGATCTAAACGCGTTTTTTGCTCAAGTAGAGCAGATACGATTGAACGAGTCGGACGATTCACCAGTCGTGTGTGCGCAGTGGCAGTCGCTCATTGCAGTGTCGTATGCAGCTCGTAAATTCGGTATTAATAGAATGGATACTATCCAATCAGCCAAGGCCAAGTGCCCCAATCTAGTGATTGGTCATGCCGCGGTATTTAAGAAGGGAGAGGCACACTGGTCGTATGTTCCAGGACTTCCTCACCAGGCATACCACAAAGTGTCTTTAGATCCGTATCGAAGAGAAAGTCGTAAGATTCTTAGGGTGTTGCAGCAGCACTGTGATTTAGTAGAGAAGGCTAGTGTAGACGAATCGTACTTGGATCTAGGTAGATTAGTATATGAAAAGTTAGCAGAGGCATTTCCTAGTATTATAGCGACCATAGAAAATGGTTCTCCTCTGGATCCTCTACCTCCAATCCCATCTACATTGCCAGCTTCTTTTCAATGGGTAGGTAGAATATACGAATCGGAGCAGGAAGCAGCCGAGCATACGGAACAAATGATGAAGGGAGGGGAGGAATCGGCAAGGATACCGACGTATATTGAGGACTGGGACGATATTGTGATGTTGGTAGGCTCACAGATATTGCATAAAATACGACAAGCTATATATAGTGAATTGGGATATTATACATCTGCGGGACTTGCCAGGAACAAGTTGATAGCGAAAATAGCAGGTGGGTTTATCAAGCCCGATTTTCAGACAATTGTACGTAACAAGCTGGTGCACAAGTTCATGATTAACTGCGAGTTGAACGACTTTACCGGGTTAGGAGGTAAACTAGGCGATGAATTGCTTCGAAAGTTCGAGGTTCCGCCGAATTCGAATTCTATCAGCTATATTCGCGAGAATATAAGTCTTGACATGTTGAAAGAGGAATTTCCTAATGACCCCAACCTTCCTCAAAAGATCTATGAAATAGTACGAGGAAATTACCAGCTGCCATTAACCCATAGAGTAGATGTCAAGTCAATGATGTCACGTAAGAATTTTATGAATGGACGGCATGTAGACACGCTCCAGGATGTGCTAGACTGGATCAAGGTATTTTCGGGTGATTTATATAACCGTATGATAGAATTGGATGACGAAAGTCTCAATCTTCTGATGCTGCAGCTCGATTCCAAGGACAAGGGTGCAATTAAAAGACCTAAAACCGTCAGTGTCCACTTCACCACTTCAAGTTGGAACCGGCACTCGAAGCAAACGCCTATACCGCTCACCAGATCGCTACCAAAACTCAGGGAAATGGTGGAGCGTTTGGGCTTCCAGCTTATTCAAGATTTATTAGATAATTCAACAAGCTCTAATATGCTCAACAAAGGCAAAAGCATTGCAGAATTGCGCAAGCAAGACGTTCCTCTTGAAACTATAAAAATCACACCACTAGCCAATCTTTCACTCAATCTCTCCAATTTCGTCAAGACAAACGATTCAAGTCTTATAGACTCGTACGCCGGAACAAAACCCAGCGATAAAGACAATATCAAGAAGATGTTTGAAGAGGTGAATAATGAGCAGCAGTTGAAGCAAATCAAGCCTGAGCCTGTAAAAAAAGACATGACGATCAAGGATAAGGAGTATATAGCCAAGCTCTTCAGCGACTTCGAGGCTGCTCCGAAGATAATAGAGAGTAATTCTCCGAAGAAAGAAACCAAAAAAGACATAAAAAAAGACATAAAAAAAGATACCAAACCGAAAGGGCCCTCGAAGGACGATATCAAAAAGATGTTTGACGATTACTCGCGTGAAGTTTCCGCTACTGCTCCAGCTTCTGCTCCTGCTGCTCAAACCAAACGCAAGCATTCGCCAACCCCTGCTCGTCCTACTTCTGCTCCTAAACGAAAACACTCGCCTGATATCTTACAATCTCTTAAAGTTCAAAAACCCGATTCGTTCTTTCAGCAACTCCAGAATGGGCACTGTACAAAGTGCAATTTACCTGTTGAAGACGCTAACGAACATAACGACTATCACATAGCACTCGAGCTTTCCGAACGTCTCAATCAAGAGTAGTAATACAGACTCGAGCTAATAGATTAATAAATTATCTTATTTAACTTTTACTATAACGAATTAATAAATATCAGAATTACAAGCTCTATAAAAAATACATAGTAGACGAACTACCAACTTTATTAGAGTAAAAATTAGTAAAATTACGAGCTCTATTAGAATAATAAGTAAACCTACGAGCTCAATTAAAATAATAAATAGGCTAATTATTCATTCATAGCAAGAACTAAGTTCATGATCTTCTGCTTGTGCTGCTTCTGGTCTTCCCGCTCCTTCAAAATGGTCTCGGCAAACTTGTTATCCGTAGGAATATTAACCTGCTTGACACCTGTTTTCTTACCGCTCTTGGTCAACAACTTGAACGACATGTTGGCTCCTCCTGTAGGAGCAGCTTCGGTATCTTCGTTCTTGAGATTGGCGACATTCGGCATATTCAAGCGACGGCTAACGGCAGTGTTGCTTTTGCTCATTTCGTACGAATCTGATACCATACGCTGGAACTCTCTTTCCATTTCCGCTTCGAAACTGGTCGTTTCGTCGTCAATGGTGCGCTGATATTCAATTTGGTGTTCTTCGTCGATGTCCGAGTCAGAGTCGGAAGACTCCGAAACACTATCTTCAGAAGCATAGATATCCTCATCTTCGTTATTATCAACGTCTTCGTCGTCTTCATTATCCTCTTCATTAAAATCCTCTTCATTATCTTCGTCTTCATTTTCTTCATCTTCGTCGTCTTCATTATCTTGTCTTAATCCTTTTCTGACAATTACAGCCTGTAACTCAGCAATGGTTTCCTTCAAACTGTCGAAACGACGCACCTCACTCACACCCTCATACTTGGCGTAAACGTCGCTCAACTGGAACTCCACTTCAACCGGAAGAGGCAACGCTTTACAGAATATATAGTACTGGAAAAAGACCAAAAACACATCTAGGGCTTCCACATTCTTGGAGTTCTTGCGCTCCACACTCTTGACCATACGAGGGGTCACATTCTTGACCACTTCAAATGATTTCTTCTTTGACTTCTTGGGCGTTTCAGCCGGCTGCCCAAACCCTTCAAATACTCCATTAATGCTCATCAATACACAGCAGCACATCTGGATTCTGAAGTAGTTATTGAGAAGATCAGTTTCTATGCCATTTCCTGGTAATGGCTGATTATTAGGATGGCCGTAGCACAATATTTTATAGAGAATATCGACCAAGAGCTTGAAACTGACGATTCCAAAATTGTATAATTCAGCAAGATACTTGACTTGCGACATACGTATTCTATTGCTTCTGTAGTCGTTCAAGTCCAAGCCGCGCTTGATGCTTTCAATCACCGTATCTACAACGTGAATCTTAAGCCATCTATGGTACTTGAACTTCTTTGTTGAGGCCAACAAATTAGCTAGCAGGGGAATAGTGTCGTAGCTGAGCAGTTCAGGCGTGGAGAAACTGCCGAGCATAACACCACGAAGCTCCTCTGAAGGCACTCCCAAGTCTTTAAACACGCTTTTTACGGCCGTGAGTGTACCAGGACTGAGCTGCAATATGAGCTGGTGCAAGAACTGCTGGTGGGGTGTCAACTTCTGCTCTTCGTTGTTTGTCTTTTTGACTGTAATCACAGGGGGATCTACAGTAATGAGCATGTTTTTGATGGTCATTTTGTCGTTGATGGAGCTAATCTCCTTCTGCTTAGTTTTGAGCAACTCGATCATTTCTTTCATCAACTCACCATGCTCTGGATCCCTCAAAAGAAACCGGCCAATATTATCATACACAAGCGTCAAGATATCCAACGAAGTGTTGTCGCCGATTTTCAAGGTCAAACTACGAATCTTGTGGAAAATCAGATGCTGCGGCAAAAGCTTGAACTTGACCAATTCCACAAAGATGTAGATATTTTTGAAACTTATACTGTTGTGGTAGATCTGAGATCTGAACCCGCTGTCGACCGACTCTATTACCTCATTAAGTACGTCTTGAAGTGGCTCTTGGTTGATTCTGAGGAACTTACAGTAGTACTTGAGATTGGATACAGAAGCTTCCTGAATAGACTTGAAGAGCTTGTTTCTAGTGGCCTTGTTGTTGATATTGAGCGCATGGAATTCTACTGCGAGCTGGTCAATGTCGTCGTACGAAGCCTTCAGGAGTTTCTCCAAAAACTGAGTCAGCTTCTCTCCATCGCTTCTGGTATCTTCAGTGGAATCAGTTTCTTTTTGTGCCGCCAAGAGTTCATCAAGACTCGAGATTTTGGTATAGAAGTTCTTTTCCTTGACTTCGCTCCAGATCCCGTCAAGATCGTCTTCGTTTAGAGACTTGCTCTTGACCAATTCTACCGTAGCTCCAGTTCCGTCATTCTCATCTTGTTTCTCTTCTAGCGACGGAAACTCTATGCCCAATGTAGACGCAAGCTGCTCGCCAGCATCCTTGAACTTTTCAAACAACGCTTGCAACTCTTCAAGCTCGTTCAGCATTTCTTCGCTGATTCTTCCCGTTCGAATCGACGCTTTATTGGTGTCCCTTTCAAGCTTCTTTGTCTTCTTGTATAGCTGCAATGTAGTACTAAGCACCGCCTCGGTATATTTCGTAAGTGTAGCTACAAGCTCCTGGCGATTCTCATTCTCGAGAAGTCCCAATTCCGAATCTGCCAAGAGCAAGTGCTTGAAGCGCTTCACAAACGATACTGCGAGTGCCAAAGAATGGCCCTGTTTGAACTTGTACTGTAAATTCTCGCGCAATATATCGGCAACAGGGAATTTGATGGAGATCTTTCTCAAATCGACACCTTCCTGGGCGCATTTAGATAAATCTCCGAATAAGTCTATGAGACAGAATTCAAATAGCAAACGTATCAAGTTCTTCTGTCTGACTTTGATCTCATCCGAGGTCTCTGCTGATGACATCTGACGGGTTGACAAAGCCGCAACAAAATTGCGAAAGAGATATGGCGTGAACAGGTATCTGAACCGCTGGTGCAATGCCGACACAATTTCTAATGCAGCAGCGATATCGTCTGATTTGGATACCTTAAAGAGTCCTTCTGTTAATGCAGCAATGATCTCTTCGAGGTACTTTTCAAGACTAATGGTCTGGATATCTTTGATGATGTTCTTGTACTGATCTGCATTGATGGAGACCCTTACTTTTTTGATAAAGGCAGTATTCTTTTTGAGCGAAGAATCTAGTTTGTTTGAAGTGGCAAAGACGCCATCTACGGACCAGGCCTCATGATTGAGTTGGTACAATTGTTGTCTCCGCTCATCTAGTTTGGCACTCATTAAAGAAGAAGATTCGAATTTCGCATTATGCGATCGTTTTTTACTACGGAAAGTATTACTGGGAGAAGAGTGGCATAAAGAGTGGAACGTGGTTTAGATAATCTACGATAGGATACTAATACAAGTGAAAGTGAGGTGATACTAGAAGTGCTATTAGTCTAACAATTGATATCAATCGTCATATAATAGTCTCTTTGTTGATAGTGCCAGATAGCCTCATTAAGTAGGTATTCGCTAAAGAATTGAGATACTGCATAAGAGATCAAAGTATGTTGGCCTAAAGTGAGAGATAATAACGTGACTATTCACGTTTTATCATACATATAAATCATCTTTAGTTCGTAGAGATTCTCGGTTCGAGTCCACAGGATGAACTCACGCTTGTTAATGGTGAGGCACTAGTTAATTTGCTCTAAAAATAGCATATTTGAGCATATCTGATTGAAACGAAGTATACGGTAGATGACTCTGTAGTGATTTAACATTCATACTGGCTGTCTGAAGGAACCATTACAAAGCAATACTAGATGAAAGCGTAAGATAGACAGTGAATGCATGTAATTCATCAATCTAAATCTCTAACGATTCTAAAAAGTCAATTTTTAGGATAATCGGAAATTTTTTACAAATTCCGAACAATTCTCGAGAATGAAAGACCTTTTGCATTGTACAAATTTGGCAATCGTATGACTTTTGAAAGGAATTGTTTACATGTAATTGAATTAATTTGAAAGGGATTGTTCGTATGTAGTTTCGTAGCTTGGCATTGACACGCCGCAGCGAACAGTACCATGCAGCTACATTTTTTCATGGTACACCGCAGAGAAACGGACCATGCAGCTGCAATTATAGTAGCTTGGACGGTGTGCGGCAGAGAAACGGACCGTGCAGCTGAATTGACCCATTAATTTTCCACAACCCGGACCATGGTTGCATTACAACCCATTCATTCTCCACAACCCGGACCATGCAGCTAGAATACCCTTTCAACAAATTCATTTTCCACATTTTGCAGGCGGCGAACCGGACCATGCAGTTGAAATACACCAGCAAAATATTCATTGACCACATTTTGCAGACGACGAGCCGGACCATGCAGGTGAAATACACCAACAAAATATTCATTTTCCACATTTTGCAGTCGACGAACCGGACCATGCAGTTGAATTACAACACAACAATTGCATTATCCACATCTTGCAGTCGAAGAACCGGACCAAGCAGTTCAATTACAACACAGCCATTCTCCACAACCCAGACCATGCAGCTGAAATATACACTCACAACACTTTCATTATCCACATTTTGTATACGATGCAGCTGCAAACCCTCTGACAACACATTCTCCACATCTCGCAGCTGTAAATACGCTTCTTTCTATTGAAAATTATTTGAAATTCGGGTTACATGCAATTTATCATAACTTGGACGCATTTGACAAGCCGCAGAGAACCGGACCATGCAGCTCAATTACAAAAATTTTCATTCTCCACAATGCGAACCATGCAGTTGAAACACAACAAAACATTCACTGACCACATTTTGCAGACGACGCAGCTGCATACAATATTAATTCTCCACATCTTGCAGCTACGTAGACCTCCTTAGTGTTTACTATTGTACATAACCTGTCGTACGGCATCCAACGTGCCATCTGAAATTACCTGCTAAAAAACCCGCACAGGGCCTGGCCATGCGCAAACAAATGCGGAAATTTCTCGTCAAACCCTGATATTATATTTAATTTGCGCCATGCTTGACATCATGTGAAATAGCTTACATCACACTAGCCACATGAATAGACCTGAGGCGCATATTGTTATTTTCCGTTGGTGCACAGACTTTTCCATGGCTTATCTGGTCGACCATACATAGAATAAAGAAAACGGATTTCCCTGTGCATAGCACACCCCCACCCCTAATCTACATCTCAAGCAGGATCATAATAAGGCTAAGACGACTAAATGCAAGGTCTCGCCCTGACTGCGCCCTAGAGCCTGACAGGGTTATCTATTGTAGTCCTTGAGCGTAATTACGCGCGCCCTATGACCGGCTAATTTGCAAGAATATAAGATAGTATATTTTCTAACTATGTACAGAACTATCCAGACACATCAGACCAATTTACAATAAGGTACACCCCCAATAGTTGTAGCCGCCCAAAGAGTTTCAGCTTGAATTTCAGTCGACAACTCTACTTGAGCAAGTGAGGTTGACGCACTCTGTGGAATACTCTGCCCTTTTCCAACCCATATTGAGCTCTGACATCATTGACACTTCTGTCGAAATGCTGTCTCCATACATGCGCACCAACAGCTTCTAACCCGTTCAGTTCGACAAATGCTCTTATGTCAAATTCTCCGGTGATTCTATCAGTTAAAGCTTTGACATCCAATGGGCCAGCTTGTCTAAACACCCACAAGCAAGCACGCTGGTTCTGAGCATTCTTTTCGGGAGTCAATGGCAAGTAGTTTTGGAAAGTCCACTTTTCACCGTTGGCCAAAATCTTGCCGGTAGAGATAGTGTTGTCTACATTAGTCAATGGAACGTTGGCAAGTCCATAATGTAAGGTTGTGTTGAAAGAATTAGTTTTGGTGTTTGGAGTGTCTGGGTTGACCAATACCACGGTATAGAGCTGGTCTTTAGGCACGTGATCGAACTCTTGAACTAATATAGTGGGGGGTTGAGCCACGGCAAATGCTGGAAGAATCTCGCCTGGGGTAACCCAGTCGCTGAACTCGTCATTGACATTGTGAGGAAACTTGACCTTGACATCCACTTTAGGCACCAAGGTAGGCAAAGTGTCAGGTATCACATGCAACTGTTCTAATCTTTGCATAGTAACCATAAGATCAAGCGATTCCCATTTTTGTTTCAAGAGTTGTCTGTAGACTGGTTGGGATTTGTCGAGCTTCTCGGCTCCGTAGAACTCGCTGTTGTACAAAACTTCGGGGTTTTGGATTTCTGCTTCCACCAATAAGTCATTTATTTGCTTGGTTAAACTTTCAATCTCGTTTTTATCCGTGGCAGCGTCAAGTTGTTTTTGCAATTCTTCCACCTGGGCATATTTGCTGGCGCTATCTTGCTGTAAATACTCGTAGGCGGTTTTGAAGGTTTCGTCAATTTCGTTTATACTGTGGTATGCTAATCTTCTGGAGTAGTTTTGAATCGATGCTGGTCCTTCTTGAGGATTAATTCTGTCTAACAAGCCATTTTTGATTTCGGGATCAATGAGCTTCAAGCTAGCAGATCTTTTGGAAAAATCGCTCCACACGCCAGTACTGGAGCTGTTAAGTCTCTTGGAAGCTAAAAACAGAATGGCTTGCGTTCCTCTGGCCCTGGTGCTGTTCATCATCTTGCAATAGGCTACGACTCTAACGGTTAAATTTTTCATACTCGATATTTTTCAGTGAGACCCAGGCGTGCCCAAAATTACGCCGTGCGCGCATGTAAGCGGTACTACATTTACCGCGACTGCCTATCAAACACTAGTTTAAATGCTGTATATATATTTAACCTTACCCAAAACTAAAACCTAAAAACAGAGAATACACTCAAGTGATCTATAATTGAAATACTGCCCGCAGTTATTAAAAAGTACTATGTTTCATCTATCTATTTTGAAACGTACGATGGGGTGAGTGGTAATGTGTCAAACTTCATAAACTGCAAATCGTCATTAATCTGCATTTGAGGGAAAAGGTCCGGAACGATGGGGTTTGCAGGGTCGTCCAGATTGGATGTGAGGATTGTATCAGAGTTGGTGTTGCTAAAGAGCAAGGCATGGGAACCAAAGTAGTCATTATCATTATCATTATCGTCGTCGTCCTCTTCTTCGTATGCGTAGTGTGAAAAGTCCGCGTAGCCACTACTGTGGCGGTGTGCAGGAGAGCGAGAACAGTGAGGAGGCTCGAACAAAAGATCGGGATTTGTAATTAAACCGAAGGAGTCGCATAGATCGGGGCCGTGCGACTTTGGAGGATTTTCCAGATTAGCCTGATGATGGGTTTGAGGAGTAGTCTTTTGTAGTTGTTGATATAGGAACGCTGAGGGATTATCGTGGAACTTCCCTGGATGTAGTAGTTTGTTGGGCCCCAATATGGAGGGGCTTTTGAGCGTATCCACTTGCCCTATGTTGTGTGTAGTGTGATCGGAGTCATTATTAGATTTGGCTTCAAGGGTATTATTAGGGAGATTACCAGACGGCGAGGAATCAAGACTTAAACGCCCATCTAAGTATTGACCAGACTCCATTTGAGTCAAGAACTCACCATAAAGTTCGTTCATAGTGGAGCTAGCTACTTCGCCTGTGGCACAAGTACCTATATATATAAATATAATTTTGCTCGTAAAGTTGCACAGCGATTTATGGTATAAATATAAGTGATATGCGGCGTTGAAAAATACTCAAGGCGAAATTAAGGACGCTGCAAAATCAACTGTTGCGCGGAGATAAAAAGAAAATATTACGACATACGTAACCCACAGGCAAGGGAATACTGGAGCGAGAATAAGTTCGGCCACCCATGTTCACTGCCGTGACTGAGCGGAAACGGCTAGGGTACCCGACCAGAGCCAACACGCCACGTATTTAGGTATTTATGTTTAGTTATTTACAATAGAATACTAGTGGTTAACAAGATGAAAGGCAAATAAAGTTATATCGGCTGCATGCAGGAGGCATTATCGCCGTTCCTTGTTTCACGCAGTAAGCTTCTATATAGGTGACAAAAGACAATGCGAAAGAAGTAGGGGCAGTTATGAGTAGTGTCAAATAGGCAAGGCACTGGCGAGAATCCACGGAGCGCAATTGACGTAGGGTTTTTGGCAAGTACAAGAGGAATACGAGAGATCTAGCCACCAAAACCCAACAAAGTACTAGGATGGTTAGCGGAGAGGGCGGAACATGCCACGGCGAGCCACGAGTGCCTGCGAAGAACGGCATTTTGCAGTTATTTCCAGTGCGCTAGGCAGGGGCACGTGAACACCCCCACGGTTCCGAGCAGCGGCAAATACCTGCGAGCCATATAGATTGGCGGCACTACAAGGAGTTGTTCCGACAAGATTGGCGCGAGGTGATAGATTGGAGCGATTGTATGTTTCAATTACAGATCAGTTCACTTGTGCGCTTGCCCAATAAAAGGCTAGCCCCACCTGTGGTAACTATTGCCCCGTTTTGCGAACTATGGAGAGGCATCTGAGCGAACAAGAAAAATTATGCGAGCCTTAAAATGCGAAAACCTTGAAAATAATCTACGCTGCACCTTCTTTAATCGCTCCAACCTGCGGTATAGAAGTATTGGAGCATCTTGGCAGTTAGCAGATCTCGGAGATCTCCAGGCCAAGTCCATACTGTGGCTAGGCAATGCCTTGGCCATATTCATGCCATTGCCTCTACTATGTCCACTACATTCATTGTCGACTGGAAGGTGCAAAAGGGTATGATTGTGCGAGGGCGCATTTTTTTGGTTCGGCATTTCTGATATTTTTGGTGTTCTCTACGGCATTCAAGAACGGGCTTGCATTAAAACATTTAAATTATTCGTTTGTTACTTATTAAGACAATAGCGGCGCTAAACTAATCTCATTTATCTTTGAGGTTGGAAAATACCGCTGGTGCGGTGGGCATTATATTACTGTCGTTCTGCACGTTACTGGTGTTGTTGACCACGCCAGGTCCAGCGGATGGCGAGAGCTCGATCACTCTGCTTTGTAAGGCTAAAGTGTAATCTCTTAACTGCAAGTTTTCCGCGCGCAACTCTTCGATCGACTGCTTTAAGTGCTCAACCTCCGCCGCTTTGGCCTCCAATTCCTTGACATACTTCTCCTTCCTCTGCCTAAATGCTCTTTGGGCATTTCTATTCTGTATGGCACGCTTGGTACCAGTGGTACTTCCCATCCTCACTATCTTTCCGTCATGGTCCCCCTCTATAGGCGACTCGCCCCCTATTCCGCGCGCGGTTCCTTGTGCTACCGCGGCTGCCAACTTTTGTTCCTGTGTGTACTGCTCCTGTTGCTGCTGCTGCTGATGATGCTGCTGAGATAAGCCGGCTGCGACAGCTTCCTGTGCTGCACGAACTTGGTCTTCGTGAAGTTTTACATCCTCTTCATCATCGCCAACATCAGTGCCTCTTCTGCTTCCTCTGCCCCGGGGTCTACCATTAGCAGCCTTGCGAGCATTTTGCCTTTGCGCCGTTGCAACTGCTGCCGCAGTCACATCTTCTACAGATGGGTACGCATCGCTGGCTTCGTTGGTGGGATGCCTGGCGAACGAGGGATCGAACTTCTCGTCTACTCCCCCTTCGTTTTTATCGTTGGTCCATGCCGTGTAGTTGGGGTTCATGTTGTGATCGTAAGCTATTATGTAAGATACTTTGTAATTGATTACAAATCTTCTTTACGTTTTGCTTGGTAAGTTTGTTGATACTTACCAAGCTTAAGCGGACCGGGACACGACCGCACGTGATACCAACCGCTATCGCATAACTGCTAACTGCCACGAGCCGATCTGGTGAGATACCGTACTACACAGCACCCACAGGGCTCCAATCTGGTACTGGACTGTGGAAATTGGACTAATATATGGCGCCAAGTGCTGGCTAGTGTTTCATTTGTCTGTTTCCCCTGTTTTTCGATGTCCAACCCAGCAACGCCCCAGTTTCTAGCCCCAGGAGGCTTTGGAGGGCCCCAGAGAAGAACATCCAACTTCTTTCCAGTCACAGGTGGCTCAAAAAACGACTTTGATTTGAACTTTCCTCCTGAATCTGCCGATCTGCCGTTTCCTGACACTTCCAGACGTCATCACAGTTCGCCGTTGATTGGTGGATTCAACAAGAAAACAAACGGCAGTTCACGGTTTTTTGGTAATAACTACCCGAATGGGAACCCAAATGGGAACCCGAATGAGTCAGGACCGTTCTATTCGTTAGGAGACTCCAATTCCACTACACCTACGCCTTCTTTGGGTATTAGTCTTACGCCCTCTTATGACTCAAATCGGGCAGGATTGACTCAAAGTACCTTTAATGACACTTCAGCCATAAATATCAGCCAAGAACTTCAGGCATTAAGCATATCATCCTCACCAAACCAGTCTTTAAATTACATAAAGAGGGGCCCAAGTTACATGCCATTAGAGTCACCTGTGGTTTCGTCAGGCTCTTTACTCAATACTTCCACTACCACCAGTGAAAGCGCAACACCATTATTGGCACCTTCATCGATCTGGAACGATAACTCGATATACTCTAGCACGTGCAAACTAGGAACATTGGATGAATACTACAAAGAGAAGCCGTCCTCTCCTATACTCTACTCACCCTTATTGACTAAGGATTTTTCCGTAGAGTACGAGTTCGATCCCACTAGAAAGTTTGAAGATGAGGACGAAGTACCTCCGAAACCGGTCAATATCTTTCTGCAAAAGGTGAACAACCCTTCGTTTGTACCAAATCAAAAGCCGGTAATAACGAAGCCACTTAAGCTAGAAACCAGATCAAAACTGGTCGGTTTAGATGAAGAACCCAAAGACACGAAAATCCAGGTTCGTTTGCCCAGTAGACAACCCAAAAGAGAATTGGGTTACGGCAGAAGCCATTTTTCAAAGGACATGGTGACTTTCAACTTCAACCGGTACTCAGAAGACTACTGCTCCACATTCTACAAGCGCAATGCCCATGGTTACATGTTTATAAAGGAGCCGACCAACTCACTCAAGGTCAACAATACTGGTGGAAAATCATGGGTACAACTAAAGATAAAGCTTCCTGCAAAAGAACTAGACACTGCCCACGACACACAATTGCTGTTGCGCAAACTCAGGGTAGATATCAAGCGATTGCCCGTGTGGAAGCCTATAAATCTCAATGGAAATGGTCCAAACTACAAGAGCGTTGCGATCAAGAAGAACAAGAGAAGAGACAAAAGGAAGGGCAATGTTTCGAGGAGGTTTAGAAAGGACGACAAGTACAAGATCTAATATACTAGCCTCTCATCAATAGCCCCATACTTCATAGTAACACTAGCCTCTCACTTCGCCGCATAGCCCAAGATTGGGCTAATGTGAAATAGACGAACTCTTTGATAAGTATGGTAATGCCTGGATGCTTCCATACGAGTACTAGTGTTTTTGTTCTAGACTATTTCAGCCCCCAATGTAGTGCCCTGGAAGATAAGGAACAGGCGCATTCTAGAAGCGAAAAATAGCTTCTTTCGCACCCATCTCCGCAGGTCTAGAAGATCTAGAGGCAGTGGTTGGCGTATAGGTAATTCAACAGGGGTGTATATGAATATACGAGTTTCAGGCAATAATACAAATCACCAATAACGTTAAAACACGGATATTTAACAGTTAATAAGTAGTTTAAAGCAAAATCTAATAGAAAGAAAAAAAATTAAAGAAATGATTCCATCGAGGATCGAACTCGAGACCTTCTCTGGGTGAGAGAGACGTCATACCGCTAGACCATAGAACCTTTTCTTATAAAACTTTGCTCTGCGCGCACTGAGATGGTGTAGGCTGAAAAGGTACACGTGAGTGTCTGACGAAATTGCCGTGCTCTCATTGGATGTACTTTGGCCAACCGGGGTTTGTACAGTGTAAGCAAGACTAGACAAGGGTACCAACAGTGTACCTTTCCACTACATATGTAGATGTATCATATAGCCCAGTAATCACTTGCCTCCCTCTACCCGAACGCCCCGCTCTCCCGAATCGTATGATTTGTAGCGCCTTTAGTGACTTCTCAACCTGAATTTTTTTCGATGTCCAATCAATTTTTTTGTGAAAGACCAAACAAAAGTGAAAACTGTTGATAAGACTACACTACAATAGAAAGACAAGATGTTTACCAACACCATTCGTTCAGCTTTGAGATCTAGAGCCGTGGCCACTGTGCCAAGATTGGCTGCCATGACCAGACCAACCATCATGAGAATGTCCGTCCCACAAGTTAGATCTTACTCTGACCACCACGAAGAGACCTTCGAAGAATTCACCGCCAGGTATGTAAATTGAACCAGAACCTGCGTCATGGCATTGGTTCCTACGTGACATTCTGTCACTTTATTTCTCTGTAACCATACTAACATCTAGATACGAAAAAGAATTCGAAACTGCCTACGACTTGTTCGAAGTCCAAAGAATCTTGAACAATTGTTTCTCATACGATTTGGTTCCAGCCCCAGTCGTCATTGAAAAGGCCTTGAGAGCTTGCAGAAGAGTCAACGACTACCCTACTGCTGTTAGAACCTTTGAAGCCTTGAAGCACAAGGTTGAAAACAACCAACAATATGAAGCTTACTTGGAAGAATTAAAGGACATCAGACAAGAGTTGGGTATTGATTTGAAGGAAGACTTGTACGCTGACAAGGCTTAGGACAATCTGCATATTCATATCCATGAATCATATAATGAATAAATACTACAATAAAGAGTAGACTGAAGAATTGTAGAACACTGACTCAGTGTAAAGTAATATCAAGTCCCAAAGTGTGAGTGATTAAGATGTGAAGTTTTAATTCTCAAGACTTGGTGTTTACATTTAGCTCTTCAACTAATGCCCAACCAAGTTTTCTGTAGTACTAAATAATCTCTATACTGGTCAATTGAATAGACAAAGATTAAGATCGTGTTACAGCGAATTCTCATTACTGTTGAAAGATACCTGAAATATTGCATTATTGGACCCAGTATACGAGGTTTCAATAGTGGAATCAATTCGGCCTGAATATATAGAAACGCATCTGTTGTATTATGTCTTAAGATTAGCAACTACAAGCAATCTTCATGAATTACAAGTGCAAAAAACCGAGCACAACTCTACGTCTACCCCTCCACGCTATACACAATAACGGTGGCTAACAACTAAGTAAGTAAGCATTGATGTCCATCAGATACAAAGGAGCTCAGAAAGTGGGCAAATACAACCTAAATTGGCATCCTTACCATACTCATAGTTGCTATTGTTGAGGGTGACTATTTTTTTGGATGCAAAAAGAGGATTCAATCTGATACTAAAATCAGAATATCAAATTCGACTGACAACATTGACACCAAAGAAGTCATATACACATGTGTTAATCTATGGATATACAAGCTCATAAGTATATAAATGTATAAGTAAATTCAAACACATGCACGCAATAGCGAGATTGCCTTGAGTAACGGGCAGGAATTGATTACAATCTTAGTGAAAAATCACCGATTTTAACTAAAGAACCACAATATCCAACTTTTAGTCAATAATTACCGACTAACAATTGAATTTTAGTAGATTTACTCCGATACTACCATATATCTATCCGTAGAATCATATAGAAACTTGTTATATTGGTAAATTGCTCAGGATGTCGCGCGCGCATATAACTCAAGCCAACTGAGATCATCAACTACACACAACAGCAATGGGAGTGTACATACCTCCACCTGGCGACGACGAATCCAGAGGCAAAGGAAGCAAAGGCTCTAGTGCTTCCAACTCCACCAATGGTGCTAATGAAGCCACCTACACTACAGGAGGCAGTCCGCTGCCACCCTCATCATCTGCATCTTCCTCATTAATCCAAGCATGGATTCCTCGAAATCCAAGCGTTGGACTTGTTTGGGGACCATTGGTGCCAGCATCAGACAACAGGACTGCTCTCTACTTCATGACGGGCCTCCAACTTATAGGGAGCATGTATCTCTTCCGCAAGGCCCGTCACATTTGGAAACCTCCCATGCAAGTATACGGGCAACCTCAAGGATCAATTGCCAAAGCATTGATACCTTTCACACTAGGAGCCGCTGGAACGTTTGGCGCCGGATTGGAGTTGACCAGAATGTCGTTACCGTACGATCCATGGCTCGAAGAAGCCAAGTACTACCGTAAACTAGCCACCAAAAACGGCGACAAACCTTCCACTTGGTTCGGTGCCTACAGCTACTACAGACCCATGGACATGAATACGTGGACCGACAAAGTATCCAATTGGATTCAAAGGATCGACAACGAGATTACCGTGGACGAAAACGGCAAGCCTGTATCCCTCAATATACCGTCTCGTACCAGTTTGTTGGCTAAACTCAATAACAAGGGCAAGTACTCTGAGATCTACCAGCGATTACTCGATTCGAACCGCTCGCGCCAGCAAGCCCTTCTCGAAAATGAACTCAAAGACGTAACTGAACTCAACAAGGCAGAGAGAATAGACTTGATTCTCGAGGGAAAATCGCCATATGTCAATCCATACTTTACCAAGCCACATATCCAGCTAGGAAACCACTCGATGGAATCAGACAGCGATTTCGAAATGGTGTGGTTGAACTTTGATCCTTGGGATGAGTTGAAGTTCGATACTGATTACGATATCAGGTTAATACCTAGATGGAGATTGAATGAGGATGAGGAGGTGAAGCAGAGAATGGAGGAGATCAACGGGCTCAATCAAGAGTAGCCATAACTAGATGATATTAGAGATTATTCTCTCGCATTACTACATCTAGCTGTCTATCTACTGACCTACGGGCCTTAATAGTAGCGACCTCTAGAGAACTCTAATTCCGACTCTCTACTCATAAGTGCAAATCGTTTTCCTTGGTATATAGAAATTAATTATAAGCATGTATGAAAAGGCTGTGTAAGTGCTTTCTTGCTTGGTACACACTCAATGAGTGCTAATTACACGCAATACTTTATATGGGGTGTATAATATAAATCGCTCGGCTAACTTTAATTTCAAGGATCCGTTTATATTTTTTAGTTGATAAGCCAATAAAGAAATTAGCCAAATTTACAATTATTATTGAATTTACATTACGATGAGAAAAATTTACTCAATGGTAATAAAGTACCCCACTTTCAAATGTGCTAGGACGGTTCCAAGAGCTCAACATCTACATTTCTACAATACATCTCTTACTATTTTATCTCAGTAGTCTTTTCCTACTTTTCGCTATTTACATTTTCCGGGAGGATCAAGTCGTCGGCCCACTTCAACCCTCTCTTGGCGTTGCCATCCAACCTTGGCTTGTTGTATACATCCAAGTGCTGCTTCCAGATGATATCGGCCGGGTCTTGGTCTGGCTCCACCCACTCGAACCCATCACCTCCACTCATCCAGTATGCCTGTAACTTCAAGTCCTCCAAATCGTCTCTGGTTTGTAACAATCTGATTTTCTGGCCGTCTCTATTATAGCCTGGCTGCAATGTGTGCTGGTCAGTGTATAAATCCTCATTGACACGGCACAACTCGTCTACAATCTCAGGAGTGGATTGGCCGCCATTCAACAGTCTGTCAGCTTCAATGATTCTAGACGCAAACATCATTTCGTCCGAATGCTTGAACCAGTTGTTATAAAACGTTCCCTTCTGCCACGTCACATAGTCTCCTCCAGCCAGTACAGATTGTCTGCCTAGCCTGACAATAGTCATAAAGAAAGTGGAGTTGAATATATAGGTAAGAATCATGGAGTTTATCGAGCTGAGATGTTTCCATCCATCACTTAAGCCTCCCATGTCCACAATCTCACTAATCCCCACCTTGTTGAGTGCCGTGATGGCCACGGTAGTTCCAATTAATCTCATGATTCCACTACGTAAAATCTGTTGGTTTTTCAAGATATAGTTGGGGTGTCCTACGGTGATATCCGTGAGCTTGATAGCCAGCTGGAACTCGCCGTTAAACAACGAGTTTCTCAATGCTATAAGCGCGGTTTCCTTCGGTATAATTGTAGACGAACTTGGGTTTTGGCGGTAGTATATGTTGATAAGGTGAAGATTTATAGGTGTTGGAAGCTTTAACAAGAAGATTTGCTTCAACAATTCGGGCGAAAACGCCCATGTTTCGTCCTTGAAGAGCTCATCTATTACGTGTTTAGTTTCGATAACGGAAGCGGATTTTTCCAGCGGCTTTTCGTTGGTTGCACTCTGGAACTGCCTGCATGACTTTAATGCATCTATAATGAACTTTTCCTGGGATTCTTGTGATTTGACGTTGGCTCTTTCTTGGTTGATCTTGTCAATGAGGTTACGGTAGTCCAGCACATAGTGGAAATTCAGACTCAGGGTAGAGTTTAATCTTATTGTATGGTTCAAAATAGGCTTATGGTAGCATGCCACCCTTCGCAAGTGGCTCCTTATGGCCAAACTAAACATCGTGGGTGTGAGAGGTCTCTTTAGTTCATCTAGATTTGAATTTTGTTGCAAATCAAAATTGAACCGCGCGCGACTTTTATAGAAACTGTAGACAGCACCCATAGACTGATTTGAGCTACAAGTCTCCATTTAGACGGGTCCTACTCCTACTAGACTGTAATAATGTACATAAGGGTATATTTCAACTAACTAACATAAAACAGGTAAAGTCTGGCGAAGTGAAGTATAAAACAGGAGAAAAGGTCTTTTGGATTTTTGGATTTTAAAGGAGTTCCATGAAGACGTATCCAATACCGAAAGCCAAGTAGGGATTGAAGTTGATGGCACCAGCCTCATTAGCTGAGGAAGAACTGTGCGTGGCAGAACTTGCTTGGAGATTTACAGTTGAGCTTGGCTGGATTCTGGAGGTGACAAATGACAAGGTTTTGGTTGTAGGATCGTCAACGTCGTTGGCGGTAGGCACTGGGCCAGAATTGGAGCCTACGGTGGGGGGAGGTGGGGGAGGAGGAGCGGCACCTGGTGCGCCACCGGCAGCCGCGCCAGGAGGAAGTGTGTTTGTGGTGGTGACGGGATTATTTGCAGCCCCAGGGCCCGGTATAGTGTCAGTAGTGGCAGTTCCAGTACCAGTAGTGATAGTTCCAGTACCAGTAGTGATAGTTCCAGTACCAGTAGTGATAGTTCCAGTACCAGTAGTGATAGTTCCAGTACCAGTAGTGACTCCAGTAGTGACCCCAGTACCAGTACCAGTAGTAGTAGCTTTACCAGTTGCAGTACCAGTAGTAGCGCCCGTAGCGGTTCCAGTACCAGTGGTGGCACCAGCGGCAGCAGCCGGTGTCGTGGCACCAGCAGCAGCTGCAGGAGTGGTGGCTTTAGCGCCTGCGGGAGTGGTAGCGGTGTCAGTAGCAGTGTCGCCAGCTGCAGCTGCAGGCTTTGTAGTGGTAGCTGCACCAGCTGCGGGCGTAGTTGCTCCAGCAGCAGCAGCAGCAGGTGTGGTAGCACCAGCGGCAGCGGGTACTGGATCGGCGGCCATGGCACTAGCTGCCATCAACAACACCAAAGAATACCTCATAATGATTTGTTATGGACGTGTTTTGGAAGAGTTTAACGAAAGTAGGAGAATCGATAAAAAGATCGAAACAGCGAGTATGACTAGTTATGACTATACCAAGGAATCTGTACTTTTCGAATAAACAAGCTATATAAACGATTGTCACGTAAGGGGTAAACAAATTTTTGTGTTGATTGAAAACGATGGTGGTTGGGAGCGTGTTGTGTGCCTTGCGAATAATAGTGGCACTGATTGTTTCCCCACGGGACGCGGTCGGAAACGTCAGTAAGGCGTTTTTCTACGAGGCTTTACAGGGAGAAAAATGAAAAAAATTGTGGGCGCAGACAGAGGGCGCAGGAATTCAGTGCGAGGTTCAAAACAGCCACGGCTGGATGGTAGTGAGCCCTCCAGGCAGTAACAGTAGAGAGCAGCGGGAGGGCTGTGCTGGCAGCGAGCAACAAAGTTGGTAGGTACAGTCTAAGTGGCAACCACAGATGTACAGACGCGGTGCACCGATGTGCATACCTCTGTGAAAATTGTTAGGGTAGGGTGGAATGTAGAATAGAGTTTTTCGCGGTAGTGAAGTAGCGGGAGAATGCGATTAGCGAGAAAAGTTACGTTCAAAACATTTGGTTGCAAGTTTGAATGCCATTTGGTTGCAAACCTATAATACACTATATACATATACTAGTACTAAATATTTCATGTCTTTTCTGGCGCCACACCGTATCGAAGACCTGAATAGTGCTGGTGTCTTTTAGTAGACCACAAGCTCCTCCGGAGCCTGTGTTCTCTATGTCTCTTTATGTCTTTTTCTTTTTTCTTCGTTTCTCCATCTTAGGCGCACAATCAGGACAGTACCAGATCTCGTCATCCTTGGGTGGCGACGTGATCCCCACACAGCTCCAGTGAAACCACTCGAACTTACAATCGTCATTATCACATCCAATCATCTCACCAAATGAAACACGCTGACACAAACAGTACAAGTTGTTGTCAGCATCCTCTCCGTTATTGGATGGCCCGTCTATATGAATCATGCCTAGCGGCGCACCTAGATCGCTATTGATGCCAAAGCTAAGTGAGCCCACCTGTTCGGGGCCAGGCGTGCGCAGCTGCGACGAATCGTCAGGATCCTCCGACTTCATTCTCTTGGTCGGACGCGCAAAACTGCCAGCGCCAGCGCTGCTCATGCTACGTACACCGCCAAGCGGGTGTTTTCTCTTGGGAACTCTCTTGATATCTCCATTACTGGTGCCTCTAGGAGTGACGTTTCCCAGCAAACTATCGCCATTTAGGGTACTGTTTATACGGCTGCCCCAAGACTCGTCTTCCCACGCTGTCTCCATGGGTGGCAACAACTCGTCCTTCTCCAACTTGGAAACATCGGTCTCGAAGTTGAACAAATGCTTAGAAATCAAATAAAGGGCCGTGTTTGCAATGAGGATCTTTTCCTTTTGTAGCTGCTGTACTACCTTCATGTCCTCTTCGATCTTGTGATAAAGTTGCTGCTCTTTTGGATGCTTAGTCAACGTGCCGTTGGCTCGTATAAACTTGTGGATTTGATTGTCTTTGGTCTGGTACCGCTTACGGGCTTCCATGAGCTGTATATCCTTGCCTCTCATCTCCTCCATCAAGTGCCTCACCTCAAGAGGAAGATTCGAAAGATCCTGCGTGTAGTTCTCTAATACCGTCGACGTATCCATGGTGTCGATGCTTACTCTATGTTTTGGTTCAACTTTCTTCTCATGTAATTTGTCGTCCTGCACATAAAAAATACTTTTGAATCAGTCGTCTTAACTAATCACTAACTATTTCAGATATACCAAGCATGGCAGCAGAAGGTAGTACTGATGTTCTGCTAGCTCAATTGACGCTAGATGACAAACATGATGCGTTTCAAGTGTTTACACCCGAATATGAAGTTCCCAAAAATGCTCAAAAGACTGTCTTTGACCAGCTTTTGCAGGCATCTCAAGCACCCAAAACCGCCAAAGAACTCTACGAAATATTATTAGATGACGCTGAGCGCTTCTTGCAGGGCATTTATAAGGTCAACGATACCAGAGGACTTATACTTATCAATACCATCAGATCCTCTGATAACCACGAAGATCTCATTGCAAGCTTGCTCAACACCATAAGAGCGATGTTGAGCCAAGGCGCAGACAAGTTCTACTACTTATCGGTATACTTGTCACTTATATCCAGCTTTGAGCATGTAAATCCACAGCATCTTGGGCTTTTTCTCTTGTACCTAGTGCCTAAACTTCAGAACATTGCTTCGTTAGTGTTGATGATTATCGTTAAAAATCTCAATTCTCAGAGACAGCAGACGGTCGATGTTATTCAAAACACACTAGAGATCTACCATGACGACGAATCGACTTTAGAATTCGATCAGTTCATCAACTTTGTCATGACAATGGAAATGCTTTATCCTATACTTCCAGAAATAGTCGAGCCGATATACTGTAGTGAGAAGACGAAGAAGCAAATTCTTGGCCAAGTTGCAGGATGGTGGAAGTCGGGGTTTGTAGGCGAGTATCCAAACCAAGTAGTGATCACCACCGAGATTTTGAAGTTAGTATCCAGTTCATGCATCACTGAATCTGCCCGCACCTTTAACGCCAAAGAATACTACGAGTTGCTCAAGGTAGGATGCAAGGTAAAATTGGCCGAAATCAGGCTTTTGGCCACTTTGGGACTAGTCAAAATATGGAATTTTGTCAGCAAAACTGATAAATCGTCTGATTTGACTGTTGACGATCTCTTCCACAACTTGATCCAATGCTTAAAGACAGATGCCCAAGATAACCATAGGTATCTCGAATATGTAATTGAAGGGTTCGCATACTTGACACTAACCCCTGGTGTTCGCAGCCTGCTTAGAAACGACGAAGATACTTTGGAAATCATTGTGTCACTCATCAAAAGAAAGGACGTTTCAAGCTCTCTAGTATATGGGTTGACGCTGATAATATCGAATCTCACCCAACTACAAGACCCAGCCCAGTCCAAAAGCAAAGAGACGGCCAGCTACCTCAAATCGTTTGCTAATCCTGGCGAATCCACCAAAAGTACCCAGGAAAACCAGCAGGATATCCAGCTTTTCAATAAATCGTTAATTGTCAACCACAAAATTCTCGACGTATTGACTAAACTCAAAACAACTCAAGATACAGACTCTTCACCTTCAGAGGTGGTCTCCAATAGTCTTGCCAACCAATTGGTGGTGATAATCTATATGATATCGATGAACCAGGAGAGATTGGTACGTAACGAGCTTGTCAAGCAAGGCGGTCTTACTTTTCTCTTGAGCTATCTTATTAAATACAGTGCCGTGCAGAAAGATAGTGGCGAAACAAGGCCTATAAACTCGGATTCTAAAATTATCGAAACCCGTATTCTAGCATTGAAAGCATTGGCCAAAGTCTTGATCGCGGCCAACCCCAAGTTGGCGTTCTCCAAGTACGATGTCCGCACGGCAGTGCCGTTTTTGGTTGAGTTACTAGGCGCAGATATATCTACGTACATCAGTTCTTTGGGGGGACAACAGCAAAGAGATAAGTACTTATGGGACATGACCAATCTTGACAAGTACGAGTCATTAATGGCATTGACGAACTTGTCGTCAGACGAAGCCAATAAAGAACTCCGACTTTTGATTATTAACAAGTCGTTCAAGTATCTTGATAACTTTATTATAGAAGTAGACAACCCACTTCTTCAAAAGGCGTCGTGGGAATTGGTCACCAACTTGATTAGCGAGCCCAGTTTGTTGGTTCGGTTCTTCAATATAGATGGAGACGACAAGAAGTCGATAGAAAACCGCAACAGACTCGAGCTCCTAGTCAAGTTGCTCAATTCACAGGACGAGTCGTTGCAAATAGTCATAGCCGGGTTGCTTGCCAATGCCACGTCTGAATTCGAGATGATCCCGCAGATCTTGGTCAAGCATCAATGTAGTCAATTGAAGACCATTATCGGCGATATCTTCTTGAATCAGGCCAACCAGGACGACTTGATACTAAGAGTAAGCTACTTGTTGATGAATATGGTATACTCTGTATCGGACGTAAGTGTTTTTTCTACCGATAAGAGACTTGTGACAGCCATTGTATCGGTGATAAAGTCGAGCAAGAACGCAGGGGTGTTGGAGGTATTGACGGATGTATTGAAGTTACTCAAATAGATTTTAAATACACTACAAATTAAGAAGTCCCTTGGTCAAGGTGGACTGGCTTTGTTCGGCATTGATGACCGATTTCCGAACCTTATTGGAGCTTTTGTCGTTGTCTAATTGGACCCGAATTGCTTTATGCAAATTGGACAAGTAATCCACGTAGCTTGGACCAGTATTGGCGCTAATGGAGCCAGCGAAACTGTCTTCTATCAAAGCTTCCTTGAACTCTACCACGGACCCATCAAGTCCTGGTCTTACCAAACGAATACCAGCACTTTCTACTGAAGGAATTCCCACCACCTTGGATTGGAAGTACGAAATGATATTTCTGGCCTGTTCAGAAATGGGCGTAGGCAATTCGGGAAGCTCGTCGATAAGAGGCAGGATTTCAGATACAGACTCGATTTGCTGGCCGAATAAATCCTTGATAAGCAAGATGTTAGATTCGGGATCAACCCACACATACACCCTGTAGCCGTCACACATGATGTAGACGCCGTGTTCCAAGCTCTTGACAGAAGCCTGCTTGAAGCGAGGCAATTTTATGAACCCATTACCCTGATCGTAGTAGCCATCAGTTTCATCGAGCAAATGAAGCTCCACAAGGGCCGGGTACAAGTGGAATACCAAGCTTTCAACAGGACAGTTCAACATCCTATAGACCTGAGCTAGTCTGGAGTCGGCAGCAATGCCGGTCGCTAATCTGATGGCTCTGGCTTTGGTGAAGGCCATCAAGTACATGGGCAAATGCTTCAATGAGTCAGGAAACAACAACTGGTTGGTCATTGTGCGGTTTTTGTTGTGGCCCAACTCACTCATAGCCCGATACTGGGTGAAAATATCGACCAATTTCTGGTTGACTGACTGGCACAACTCCGTCAATGGTTGTTTGCCGATAAACGAAAGGGTATCTCTCACTATGGTGGTGACAATGGCGTTTTCGTCGGCGAAATTGAACACGTCTTCGAGTCGCTCGCTGACGGCAAGCACCAAGTTGATGACTCTGACTTTTCGGATCCCCTGGGGGTCAGTGTATAGTAATGCAGATTGGAAGTGACAGTCGTATTTTGTAGACAACTTGCCGTCGTATTCCATCAAAACAGTGAATGTCTGGTCTTGGCCCAATATAGGCACCACTGGGTCTTGAATGCTTCCACCAGAAGTGGTTTCTGCTACTGACGATGACGTACCGTAGTATTGACTCACTTGCAACCCGTTGGAACATCTCAACTTCAATTGACCTTGGTACCCTCTAGTATTGGCCACTGATGCAACAAACGCAGCGGTGAATGCACGAGAGTCTCTTTCAAAGTCGAAGTTGGGCCATCGGCTGACAGTGCCTCCGCTTAACGAGCAGAGCCAACCAATGTTTGAGAGGTCTACAGCAGTAGGAGAAGCCACAAACACATCCAAACCCACACTTTTACCAATGAAGTCCTTGCCCAAAAGCTTGTAGTACTCTGAGTCAGGCAAAAAGACCTTTTGTTCTACCTCTGGAGCAGGCGTTCTGCCCACGGCCTTGTTGTCCTTGTACTTCAAGCCACCTGGACCCCAAGAAGGCAAGCTTGCTAAGACAGCAGTAATTTTTCCTCCGCCGACTCCCTCCAAACACATCATGGCAGTACGAAGAGCAGCAGAGAAGCACGGCTCGGCATCGGCAATGGTATCGCCTTGACTAAGCAGCTCCAAGTGATTAAGGGCGTCTTCGATAACGTGTCTGCTTTCTTCAGGATCAACAAACAAACCATCGTCGAACGGCACAAATGGGTCGTCAAGATCGGACGATATCACGATTTGAGTCGATTCAAGCCGGGCAGACAAGTTGTAGAAATGGATCCGTTTATCGAACGTCACAAGCGACACTTGAGTGACCCCCAGAGCGTTGTCGTTATACAAAGTGGCCCTTATAGCATCGGCCAACACCATAGGAAGGTTTTGCTTACGACTATGTTCGCTGATATCGACTAAGAAGAGGTGATGCAATGGCCGGGGAGCCTCTTTGGAGCCGTTAAAGTGATACTCTTCCGGCACAATGAGGTCGTAAACACCACGGTGTAACTCAGGACGCACGAACTTGTCGATTCTCTGGCCGTTGTTATCGAGCATGGCGGTGTAGTCGGCCGGAACAGTATTGTTGGGGAACTGGCAGATATTACATACAAACTTGCCGTAATGGGTGAATTGCATCGATGGGTTAATGTAGGTCCTACAACGACGGCACCGAATGGGTCCGTTGTCTGCTGTGTCGCTAGTGGCATATTCCAAGCGTCTCATGTCAACTACCGGTACAGGTTCTTCTGTGTCGAGAAGAGGAGAAAATGGCCGGACAGTGACAGAAACAGGCAACTTGGTGGCTTGACGAAGTTGTTCGGACTCAGGCACATAGTACATGCTCGAACGGATGAATTTGGACAGCGCTGTGCCTTGGTCGGTGGCATGGAACTGCACACTGGCGTCGGGAGGTGCTACATTATGGAAGGTCAAGAACGATGCCTGGGGATCAAGAAAGTCTTGTTGCGAGCTGAATCTGTATTCTGGAAGCGAAAGCAGTTCGTTTTGCGGCTGGCCCATTTCCTGTGGAGTGGAATGGGAAGCCGGAGATTGGGCCTGATGAGGTGGAAAGGCTTGATTTTGGGCATTTTGGGCATATTGCTGCTGCTGTGGGTACGTATTCTGCTGGGGATATGCCTGTGGTGAGCCAAACGAACCTTGGGTGGGCGTAGGGCTGAAGGATTGGGTGGGCGTCAGTGGAAACGTGCTGGGAGGCTGGAGATCAGTGTGGAAGGCTCTGGCGGGTCTCTTTTTGCGGGATTTCGAGGGGCTGGAGAGATTGATGTTGCTGATTCCAGAGGAGAGGTCGTCATGGCTCGGGTTGGCAGATGAATGGCCGTAGACCGCACCAGGGGGCACTGGCGCCTGGAAAGACATGTTGTTGATTTGAGAAAGTATGCGAAAAATAATTTAAAAGTGGAGAGTGAAAAAATCTGAATTGATCTCTGGAGGATAGAGTGTTTTTAAGATGTTTCGACGTTGATCTCTAATTATTATTAGAGTTAATCTCTTGAAAGTTCGTATAGTATTCCAGTTATGTAAGTACTTGTATGGTTCTTCTAACGGCTTGAACTTGTACCTGAACACTGTGACATATCTCACAGTGCGGTTTCAAAATCAGCTGAAAGTCAGTAGCGTATTGAAAAGTTGGTAGAACATATATAAGCTGTGTCTATTGTTTCCTAAGGTGTGAAAGAGTAACCAGAATAAAGACTAGCCTTACTCCCATCTATACACTACTTTCACACATTGTAGACAGCCTGATTGAATTATGTTTGATCTGACAGGCTGCAAATTTAGCATTTCTGTAGAATCTTACCATTTTCCATAAAATATACACTTCTCATTTTTACTACAGTCATAAAATTTACAGTGCAAGATACCGTGGTGGAGGGTGTTAGAAAGACAATAGGCTAGTGATCTGAATGTTTTACAGTTCGCTTGCTACTTAGTGATTTTCAGTGCAGTTAGCTGGTAAACCTTGATGGGAGCCCAGACATCGTAATGTTAAGGTACGGCATGTGAAACCACCAATATTATTTGCTGTCTTGACGTATCCATCAGATACATACAAGTGGTACAATAGATGTATTTATCATCGCCAAGCCAAGAGTTCTGTCGCTATTGTGCGGGACAGGGCTTTCACGCGCACCCAACGCTCGCTAATTTGCACCCACAGTTGCCCCGAGGACACTTCGAAGACTAACACACTCATACATTTACATAAGACAGCCCAACCCACCCATTCACACACACCTAAAGTTCCCCCATACCTCCTGAGCACTATTACGTCGTCTCTCTACTTCCCTCTGTACTCTTCCTCCTTCTTCTTCCGCTTCGCCTATCTTCGCACGACAAGAAAACGACAAGAAATTCTCAAGTCAAGAAATTTCTCTTTATCCATACATATAAACCCTGGCCCCAGCACTCACCATGGCTGATTTTCAGCAACTAATCATGGGCGACCAGCTGCTCCAGTACCTACAGGAGAAACTAATACCGATCAACTGCTCGGTCTACTCGCTTCCCACCGGAAACTTGTCGGCGGAGCCCTTCAACGCAAGCGGCTACGACTCCATACCGCCGGACCTTTTGCCCGCCTACTACGTCACCAACTGCTCCATAACGCGCTTGATCGACTTGGTGGCCGACCTGGGCGTCACCAACTCCTCGATGAACCTGTCTCCTTACAACGATCGTGACAACGGCGATACCTTTGTGGCGTTGTTGTTCACGCTATGCGCCTCGTGTGTGTCGTGCTGGATGCTCACGTTGCTTCTTTGCATATGCCCCAAACACAAACAGAAACCGTTTCTCACCCAGTTGGCCACCTTGTTCAGCGCCATCGTCACCACCGTCGTGCTAACGCAATTCACCGAAGGCTCCTCAAAGGAGTACTACCAGGGCACTTTGGATATTATCCGCCTCCACAATATTGTTTACGTCAACAACGTTTTTCGAGTCACAACCATCATAAGCCAGCTATTCAACCACTTTGCCTGGCTCCAGATCATCATACGAGTTTCCAAAGACAAGTACAAGTGGCACTCGGCGGTGTTTGGGTCGTGTCTCATCACTGCCTACTTCATTGTGTGTGTCTACTACGAAGTTGTCCACAACAAAAGCAGTTCCATTTTTGGTTCCAACATAGACCTGTCGGAACATGGCTGGAGGATCGTCCGTATAGTGATCAAGTTGTGTATTGTGGCGTGGTTGGCGCTCAGTCTTCTTTACTTCACCACCAACATCATGAACCCCCGCAAAGTGTGCTACTCCAAACGGTTAATGCCACTTGCCATTTTCAACTGGTTTGTAATCGGCACTCTTATCACCATCAATATCTTGGCGTTGAGCCGCTTTAAAGATAACTGGCTCATCAAATCGTGGCTCGAGCTCTTGCCGTTTCTCATAGAGGTCATTATCATAACCACTGTGTGGGAATGGATCTACAACATATGGTTTGTGGAGAAAAGGCTTGAGTTGATGGGTGTTTTGGGTAGACGTATCAGCATGGACGACGTGCTTAGCATCCACCTGAGCCGTGAAGACGACAAAAACATGTCCCCAAGGTTTCCAAAGGGCTCGGGACTCTTTCCCAATCGCTCCAAACGGAAACTTTCCAAGGCTGCATTGTCGTCATTGTTCAAAAAACGGGACCCAGAAGAGTCCAAATCTGACTGGACTGGCTCGTCTAAGGAAGTTGTCGGCACAAGTACTAATTCTAGTGACAACTCCAACTTGCGGGTCCATGGAAGCAGAACATTGTCGTTCAATACACTGTACCCCCATGAAAACCAACATGGCGACGAATTGGCCCCATTTGTTCTCTACGAAGAACCAGAAAATACCCAAAATAACCAGACTAACGAAACTAATAACGAAACTACTTCAACGCATAATGCGGAAAATACTGCTACTAACCAAGAGAATAATCCGCTCTCACGGGTGTCTAGCGCTGGAAGCTACGACGACGAGCTGGTCAATAACTACGAATTTTGGGACGGCGATGACGAGGGGCCATCAGATCCGGCTCCTCCGCCTTTTGAAGTTCACCCGGGCTTTAACCCTGGCGACTACTGGCCCTCCTCCAAAAACTAACCCAAAGGGTAGTATAGTTCACTTCTTACATAGACTTTAATGAATGATAGATTTGGTCACGTGAAAATCTCGAATGTTGCCGTACTGCACAGAACCTTCTGGAACCACCTGGAAAACCCGTTAAGACACCTTTCAAAGTATAAAAAGGTGTTGTCTTACGATAGTACTGCAGCATTTTATACATCTTAAGTTTGAAATGTTGCGTGTATCCAGAAACATGGTACGGTCTAGAGCATTGCTAGCTCTAGGTCGTATCTCAATGAGAAACATACCCAAACTCTTGCCACCAACAGCCCCAGTTAGTTCACGTAGAATGATTCACAATTCGATTCCAAGATACATATCTATGCAAATGAACAATGACGAACAAGATAACAGGCCAGCTCTTGAAAAATTCGGTAGTAATCTTACAGATTTGGCCAAGGATGGCAAATTGGACCCCGTGATTGGCAGAGACGAAGAGATCAGAAGAACCATTCAGATCTTATCCAGAAGAACCAAAAACAACCCAGTGCTTATAGGTAATGCCGGTACGGGTAAGACTGCTATCATGGAGGGATTGGCTCAACGAATATTAAGAGGAGAAGTCCCAGAGTCCATGAAAGACAAGCAAATCGTCACGCTTGATTTGGCCAGTATTATCTCAGGAGCTAAGTTTAGAGGTGATTTCGAAAGCAAGTTGAAGCAGATCTTGAAGGAAGTTGAAGAAAAGGATGGAAAAATAATTCTCTTCATCGATGAGCTCCATATTCTTATGGGTCTAGGAAAGGCCGAAGGTTCCATCGATGCCTCCAACATGCTTAAACCTGCCCTTGCCAGAGGAAAGTTGTCTTTATGTGGTGCTACCACTATAGAGGAGTACCGTAAGTATGTGGAGAAAGACGCCGCATTGGCCAGAAGATTCTCGCCTGTGCTAGTCAATGAACCCAGTGTGCAAGACACCATCTCGATCTTACGTGGTTTGAAAGACAAGTACGAAGTTCATCACGGTGTAAGAATTACAGATGGTGCTTTGGTCAACGCAGCTATTTACTCCAACAGATACATCAGAGACCGTCATTTGCCTGATAAAGCCATCGACTTGGTAGACGAGGCATGCTCCACGCTTCGTCTTCAGCACGAGTCTAAGCCAGATGCCATAGCTCAACTTGACAGGCAGATCATGACTATTGAGATCGAGCTTGAATCGTTGCGCAAAGAAGAAGACCAGATGTCGATAGACAGAAGAGCCAAGCTTGAAGACAACTTGAAGGTGTGCAAGGCCGATTTGGAAGAATTGACCAAGCAATGGGAACTTGAAAAGGCCCTGATTGACGACATCAAAAACGCCAAATCCGACTTGGAACAGGCTCGTTTTGACTTGGAACAGTACCAGAGAGAAGGCAATTACGGTAAGGCTTCGGAATTGCAATACTCGACTATTCCGCAATTGGAAGCACAGTTCAAAGAGATTATCGAGAATGAAACCAAAAACTCCAACTCTTTATTGCACGACTCGGTAACCTCAGACGATATTGCTCTTGTTATATCCAAGATGACCAACATCCCATTGAGCAATCTTATGAAGAACGAAATCGACAAGCTTTTGGAGATGGAAGCCACGTTGAAACTGAAAGTGGTTGGCCAAGACGAAGCTGTCAATGCAATCTCCGAGGCAGTCAGACTTCAAAGAGCCGGTTTGACCAGCGACAAAAGACCTATTGCTTCTTTCATGTTCTTGGGTCCTACCGGTACAGGTAAGACTGAGTTAACCAAGTCATTGGCCGAGTTCTTGTTCAACGACAAAGGAGCTGTCATCAGATTCGACATGTCAGAGTTCCAAGAGAAACACTCGCTTTCCCGTCTTATTGGATCACCTCCAGGTTATGTAGGATATGAAGAGAGTGGAGAATTGACCGAAGCCATTAGACGCAAGCCATATTCGGTTGTATTGTTTGATGAGTTCGAAAAGGCACACTCCGACATATCCAAGTTGCTTCTTCAAGTTCTTGATGAAGGTTCCTTGACAGACTCTCATGGTAAGCATATCGATTTCAGAAACACCATTATTGTCATGACTTCGAATATCGGTCAAGAGATTCTTTTGGCCGATAAAGAGACTAATGACGATGGAACCATCAGCAAGGGCACCAAAGATGCAGTGACCGAGCTTTTGAAACATTACTATCCACCTGAGTTCCTCAACCGTCTTGATGAAGTTTTGATCTTCAACAGACTTTCCAAGGACTCGCTCAGGAAGATCTTGGATATAAGATTGGGAGAGATTGGCGAGAGATTGAAAGACAAGAGAATTACGTTATCCTTCTCTCCAGAAGCCAAGACTTTGATATGTGATTTGGGATACGACCCAATCTACGGTGCCAGGCCCTTGAACAGAGTTCTTCAGAAGCAGGTCTTGAATCCTTTGGCAACGCTATTGATCAAAGGACAAGTAAGAGAAACCGAGACGGTATTTGTTGAGGCTGAAGATGGCAAGATAGTCGTCAAACCAAACCACCAGGAGTGATCAAAGAATTATTATAATAAAGCCAATCAATGTATATAGTACCATATGTATAAAGAATCATGAAATAACGAATTAATAATATAAATATCAAGCAAAATAGAAAAGTCAACGATTGTAGCCAAAGAATATGAATGAGTCAACTAGATTTGTGTGTCATTTCTACAAACATCTCTCAGGAAGATATTGTAGATATTGTAAGAAACGGCTCATGGAAGTTTAAGCTAGTCATGTGTTCTTTGTCTTATAGCTCAGCAACATGTCTCCAATTGAAATTTTATCCTCTACAGGCTAGTGTTGATCGCTACAGGTCATCTAATATATATTGTCTTAATTTATTTTATGTTTACAACACTCTACCAACAGTGGCACCGTCGGCAATACGTTTTTGGCTTTCGTCAACCTTTTTCAAACTCTTTCCACCGGTGATTTGTCCCAACAAAGCTCCAATATCTGGAGTTCCACCTAGACTAGGACCAGCTGCAGCAGGAGGTGGAGGAGGTGGCGGTGGAGGTGGTGGTCCACCAGGAATTCCTGGAGGAGGAGGTGCAAATGCCGGAGGAGGAGGGGGAGGAGGTGCTGCTGAAGGCAACGATGGCGAGTCCGACTCTGGCAAGGGAGGAGCAAAAGATGGAGGAGGTGGTAGAGGTGGAACTCCTTCAGTTGGTACAGGAGGAGGTCCTGGAGGAGGTGGTGGTGGAGGCGGGATTCCTGATGATTCTTGAGTATTTTCGGTTGGTGCCGGATTGAAATCGAACGTATCATTCTCGACTGACTTGAACGAATCAACAGAAGCTTCTCTGGTGCTTATCTGCTTTGGAGGTTCTTCAGCAGCAGGTGTAGTTTCCACACTCTTTGATGGCATTCCACCAAACAAAAGACTGGCCAATTGAGCAGCACCCGCACGGTTAGGGATGTCTTCGTCGCTAGAATTGTCCTTCTCCTCGTCACTCCAGTCGTTTTCATCAGCCAATCCTCTTTGAGACGCTCTTTGAGCAGCGGCTTTCTTTGGATCAATACCAGATTCTTTAGGCGCAGTGGGCTTAAAAAATGGATTGGAGTTGGTCCGTGGTACCTCCACTGAGGCCTGACTTGTTTGTTGTTGACCCATCTTAGCAAACGGGTTGCTATCGTGTGGAACAGAAGCTCCATTAGTAGCGACTGGCTCGACCGGCTTAGGCTCTTCCTTGACTGCAGGTGATTCTGCTGGAGTCGAAGGCACCGAAGGCACCGAAGGAACCACCGAAGGAACCGAAGAACTCTTCACTTCCTTGTTAGCACTGCTTGCTGAATAAGTTGGAGCTGCGGTGACTGGCTCGTCATCTTCTGAATCAGAGTCCTCTTTGTTTTTCATCGCTTCCATTTCCTTCTTGAGCCTGGCCAATCTTTCTTCCTTTTGCTTTTGTTTCTTCAACTTGCGTTCCTTTTCTCGAGCTTCCAACTCTTGCTTCTGTTTGATGAGAGCAGCATATTCAGCATCATCCTCATCGTCAGACGAAGATTCGGGTTCTGGTTGCTTTGCTTCAGGCTGCTTCACAGGTTCAGCTTTCACCGGTTCAGGTTTAACAGGCTCAGGCTGTTCGATTTGCTTAGGTTCAGGCTGTTTAGCAATTTCAGGTTGCTTTACCGGTTCTGGCTTAGCTGGCTCAGACTTAGGAACAGTGTCGTGTGATCCGGACCTCGAAATCCCCAACTTAGCTAATCTATCGTTCATCCTCTTTTGAGCTTGCTCTTTGATGTAAGCCTTTCTTTCCTCGGGCGTCTTATACGTTGGAGCAGGCGATGGGGCGGCTGGTGTAGATGTTGCCTGAGGAGAAACATAGTTAGAGCTTGGGGCCGAATTAGCAGGGGCCGAGCTAGTATGGGACGAAGAAGAGTTTTGGCTCGATCCTTTCTTTAACTCCTGGATAAATCTGCCCACTTCTTCACTAACACCATTTCCTTGTTCCCACTTGTTTTGACCAACTTCTTCTCTGCTGGTAGTCTGTAAGTTTACGAGAAGACCATCTTCCAATTCCTTGATACTGGATTCAATGTCTTTGATAGCTTCGGATTGGGCTTCACGCTCTTTATTGGTACGCTCCACCTCTTGTTTCAACTTGAAGTCGGCATCGGAATTCGACCCGCTTGACGAGATGCTTCTTCCAGTCAAGGCAGCCATTCTTTGTTTCAATTTTAGTTTAGATTCGTGCTTTCTTCTGTCAAGATCAGTGATCTCCCCATTTGGTCCAGTTCCTACGATTTCGGAATCGGCACTATCAGGTTTCCAGTTAGGATTTTCTTTGAGCAATTTTAATTTGGCCAATTCAATCTTTTTGTTAGCAATTTCTGAGTTCACCGAATGGATACTAGAGATCAATGTAGGTACTCTATCACGAGTAAGATGGTTGAATTTGTCGAGTAGTGCTTTCTTTTCGTCAAACGAACCATTCTTTCCGAGCGATTTATCGAGCTTGGCCTGCACATCCAAAATCTTGCTCTTCAAAATACCCACTTCCTCAGCATGTTTCGACTCTGCCCTTCTTTTACTGATCGACAGATCATGGTCTTCTGCATCGGCGGCATCCAACAAGATTTTCTTTTGGCGGATCAATTTCTTTAAATCATCGATGGTCAAGTCTGGATCAGAAGACTTGAGGATTCTCGACTCCTTATCCTTCAAAGCGGTGTTATTGGTAGATTCGTTTCTTCTTCTGTGACGAGAATTCGAAGTGTATCCAAAGTTTTCATCATCATTCTTGAATCTACTTCCATTAGAGGTTCCGCCGTTGCTATTGTTACTGGCTTTGTTTGACGAGCCAGCTCTCAAAGAGTTCTTCAAAGTATCCATCGAGTCCTGCAAGTACTTGCTAGATGGTGGGATCAACTCAGGTGGCAATCTGAGTGGAAGGTCCAAACCATTCAATCTTCTATAAACAAGATGCATGGCCACTGCGAACTCGTCTTTACTCAATTTACCTCTGTCACTGGTATCAGCCAAAGTCCAAATCGATTCCAAATCAGTTCTGTTCAAGCCTGATTTGCCGAAGATATTCAATGCTACGTCTCCATCGACATACCCTCTTTTCTTGGTATCCCAAGCTGCAAAAATACCATCGTAGATAGCCTTTTCTTGCTTGGTAATCGCCCAAGTGACGTTGGATTTTTGGGCTCCTCCCATGGCGTTTTGTAAGTTGTTGCTTGGCAATTGAGCATTGGGCAAGAAATGTTGCTGCATTTGATTCAAGCCTGGGATTCCACCAGTTGGAGTATGGACGAATCCCCATTCACCTGGTTTACCAGTAGGTTGGGATTGCAATAAACCAGTTGGCTGAGGCTGGAATCCGGTCTGCTGGGGCTGGAAACCTGTCTGCTGAGGTTGGAAACCAGTTTGTTGAGGCTGAAAGCCGGTTTGCTGCTGTTGAATACCAGTTTGTTGTGGTTGGAAGCTGGTTTGCTGAGGCTGGAACTGGTTAGAGTAGCCAGTTGTCTGAGGTTGTAAGGGGCCCGTTTTCTGAGCAGTCAACAGAGACTGGAGCCCAGTAGTTTGGGCTTGTAACGGTTGGTATCCCGTATTTTGAGCCTGTAAAGGTTGGAAGCCAGTAGTCTGAGGCTGGAAGCCAGTTGTTTGAGGCTGCAATGGGCCGGTTTTTTGAGGCTGCAATGGGCCGGTTTTTTGGGCAGGAATGAGACCTGCGGTTTGCTGAGGCTGCAATGGTATCAACGAGCCACCGCCAGTTCTCTGGCTGGAAAGTGCTGGTGTACCAAAGCCTGTTGGCTGAGCCTGGAAAGAAGTAGGAGGCAATTGGTTGGGAACATAGCCTGTTCCTTGAGGTTTCAACCAATCGTCCTGCTTTGGAGCAAACGGGGTGTTGGCCAAGATCTTGGAGAGGTCTTCTGGAACCGAAAAGTTGATTGCATCCACAAAGCTCTTGACTTCGTTCTGCCATTTTTCTGGAAGATACGAAGGAAGTTGCTCTCCACGCTTGGCCATACTACACAAGTGTAAACTCAAGGCAAACTCGGGAAATAACAAAGAGCCCGACTTGTTTGTATCAGATAAAGTCCAGATTTCTGCCAACTTGACAGAACTCAAGCCTGATCTCAACAAGATATTGCTGGCCGAATCGCCACTAATAACCTGTTCACCTTTGGGGACAGCAGTTCTGAACAAGTGCTCGTACTTCTTCTGTTCCTCGGCAGATATGAACGACAATCTGATGGTAGGGATCTTGAGTTCGCTGTTTTCAATCACCGTGGGCGCAGGAGCGCCTAACTGGCCGAATCCCGTGGGCTGGGCCTGGATGTAGCCGGTTTGCTGGGGCTGCAATTGCGGTTGTTGGCCGAATCCCGTTTGTGGAAACGACTGGTTTGGGTAGAACTGCTGCTGCTGCTGTTGTTGCTGCGGTTGCTGTTGATAAAAGCCGGTTGGCTGGCCCTGGAGCGAAGGCTGCTGAAAATAGCCAGGCTGAGGCTGGGCGCCAAACTGTTGCGGAGGAGGGTTGTAACCTCCGCCAAACCCAGTTTGCTGGGGATTGAACCCGCCCTGCGGAGGCTGCTGCTGTTGTTGATACTGATTATACATCTACTGATCGAATCAATCAGACACAAACGGTGGTGAAATACTGCTGATAGGGGAGTCGCTGGCCGATTTGGACGGTGTGTGGAGCGAGCGCGGCGTGCCGCTACCGGGTTGCATTAGCGGAAGGTCGGAAGGTAGAGGAAGAAGGTGAGAAGAGAGAAGAAACAGAAGCTTACAGAGTATAGCAACGAGGTGTGTCTGGTGCTATCATGGGGGTGTCACAGTAGTATCGTAGAGTAAAGGGATATAGAGAATAAAGGAGAGCGTGGAATCATTGAGCAACTGAAAAGTAAGATGCGAATTGAGATTGAGCTGCAGTGAGGTGCTATGACAAGCAGAATTTGAAAGAATGAATCAGAACGTACTGTAGTAACTAACGCACTAGCTAGCGAACGGGGATAACAACAAGCATTGATCTATTGCGAGTGGGCCATTCGATAAATAGTTCTGATAGCCTAACAAGTAGTCACTCCTCAACATATACTTTATGTCTACCATCGATCAAGCATGATTCCAGCTCAAGGACGTCCTTGCTAACCAAGAAGTGCGTGAGCATGGCGAGAAAAAGATGTCAGCTTTCAATCCTTCTATATATAAATAGTGCGACTCATTTGTTTAAATAAACTGCAAGAAAACACGAGTAAAGCTTGTGGAATGGGTGTGCATAATGAGTACTCTGCGGCTGCGCCATAGCTACATTGTAGGTACATAGGTACATCGCAAGTATATCTGAGCCTGCTTGCTCAACTATGTTGAGCTATACAGCAATTGCTAACTTTTTATCGAGCTACATATGGATGCGGGTGGAGATTTCATGGCTGCAAACAATCTATACATTTGAGGTTTTTTATTTCCTACTCTTCAAGAACCTCGTCCCAAAATGCTATTTCCAAACACGTAACTTTGTTGAATACATCCACCATTCTGTCCAATCTCTGCTGAGTCAAAGGTTGCTTCTCAAAAAGATCTTGCAACATTGTAGCTCCCTCTTTGTAGGCGGTTCCGTACCATTCAGATGTATAGTCATTTAGCCACGACTGATAGACTTCGGCCTGTTCAGCGGTGACACCTTCTGGAGATGATGAATCAACAGAGCTGCGAATCTTTTGGCCATAATGGCCAGCTTCGAAATACCCAAAGAGACACGGGGCCACTGCCACTTTAATACCGAAAAAGTCTTCGTTTTGAGCTGCCTTCAAAAGGTATGCACAGTACTCTTTGCACGCCTTGCCAGGTCTGAGCTCCACGTCGAGATCTATGTCTCTTTCGTAGCTGATATCATACTTGAGAGCCAACTTCTCTTTGTGCTTCTCGATCTCATTGACGATATTTCCTATCACCAATGCTTCGGCATGCGTTTGCTGGTAATTTGGGGCTATAGCAGCAGCAGATCCATGTACTTGTGCGTAGTTGACAAGATAGTAGTAGTCCTGCTTCAAAAAGTACAAGAAACGGTCAAACGGAAGAGTGTTCTCGGCCAATTTCTTCAAGAAAGGGTGCTGCGTATATCTAATCCAGTTGTCTTTTATCTTGGGATGGTTCTTGAAGTAGTCTAGAAGGTTGATATTGGTGGAAACCTTTGAAGACTCCTCCACCACCAAATCAGTATACTGTTCGGGCTTGACCAAGTGATTGAGAGGCCCGTTCCCATGTCCTATTTTCTGTGAAGAATCCATTCCCTTGTGGATGTAGTCAATGGATAATGCTACTGCTTCATAAAGATATTTTCCATGAGCCAAATTAGCTGCAATAGCACTCGATAAGGTGCAACCTGTGCCATGAGTGTTCTTTGTGTCGACGTATTGGGACTCAAATATGGTTATGGTTTCTGTTTGCGATTGGTAGAGAACATCAAGAAGTACTGAGTCTTTACTTGGAGCGGTGTCTGGCTTATCTGTGACTGGGTTCCATGGAATATGTCCTCCCTTAACCAAGATATTGGCGCATCCCAAGGATTTTTGCACCCAAATCACAAACTCAACCAATTGGTCTCTAGACTCAATTGGACCAGGCTTTGAACCGCTGGAAAGCTCCACTAACAGCTTTGCTTCTTCAAAGTTTGGTGTCACCAAGAATGCCTGTGGAATCAATTTTTCAATACATAATTTGAGCCCTTCATCGTCTGAGAGCTTCGATCCTGAAGTGCTTATCATGACAGGATCTACAACGATCTTGATTCCTTTACTGCTCAACAATTCTGAGTAGCCTAGAAGTGCTTCAACAGCCTCATGAGTCAACATTCCGGTCTTGATTGCTTTCAATGGGGCCTCGTTCTCGGAGTACCCGTGAATAAAATCATCAAAGTTCATATCGAGAATGTTCTTGACCAACTGGGCCGAAGTCTTTTCAAATCTAAGCACTCCTGTGGTGTTTTGGGCTGTCAATGCTGTAATACACGTCAATCCATATACGTTGTGAGCTGCCAAAGTCTTGAGATCCGCTTCGATTCCCGCTCCTCCTGAGCTATCAGATCCAGCAATCGTGAGCACTGCTGGAAGCGAAGCCGGAGCTACCTTCGAAGAACGGATTTTGACTACTTTCTGCACTGCCATTCTACTCAATTCCTCCTAGAATACTATGTTGCTTCCTTCTTATATATTATGAGAAGAGTTGGTTGGTCTTGATTACCCGAAGCCCTCTAAGCGCATGCCCTATGCGCATAAGTCGCAAAAAATCATGAGCTCAATTTTTGCACCCAAAGAAAAGTGGTTCGATTACAGATAGATGATTACCATTAACCATAGATTACGTATTTATTGTTGGTTGTTTGATTAGGTCTACTGTATATAGATAAATGTGATTCTTTACACATGTTCTTTACATTAATTATTTATTATCATTTATAAACTTTAGTTCTAGCAATCAGTGTAGTTGTTTCCATTTAATCTAGTTTTGTGTGAAGATGTATTGGTTTTTTCTTACTTTATCTATTTATTTGGTGATTGGTTTTCCTTTGGTATAGTGGTTGATCATATCGATTTCACTATTTAAGGTCTCTTCACGGTAGTTGACTCTTAGAGTTGGAACATTGGTTTTCTCGATATCATTACCAGCAATACCTCCCAAATAGTACTTTTTACCCAACCAATGTTTCTTGATACTGGCTTCCCAGCCAGATTGCCTGACAGAATTGTACGCCAATTCACACATATCAACACTAGACAACTTGTTAATCTGGGCAGCGACCGAGTATTCTTCGATCAATGGTTCCTTGGTATAAGAGAATTGAAGCGGATCGTCGGTGGACAACGATACGTTCAAACCTTTCTGGAAGAACTTGTAGAACGGATTCTTGTCCAAGGTCAAGAACAAAGCATTGTTGGATAATGGCGACATGGCAATACCGATTTGGTCCAAATAGTACAAGTACTGGATGAATGGCAACTTTCTCAACATAATACCGTGGGAGATGGAGTGGGACGTCAAGAAAGCAGAGATCAAGTGCTCAGGATCACCGGCCTCACCAGAATGAGGACGAAGAACAAAGGTGTTGTAGCCCAACTTTTGTCTCAAGTTGTTAAGAGAAGTGAGGTTGGCGTACAAGTAGTACAAGTAGTACGAGTAAGGTGGGTTGGTAGATGAGTTCCACTGGTGGGCCGGTGGGAACTTTTTGGATTGGAGGGACTTTTCACTCTTGGACTCGTCATCGACCGAGTCGAATCCAACTACTCTTTGCAAGAAAACATGGAGTTTGGGGTTGGACTTTGGGTTGATACTGACTTCGTAGAGCGGCTTGAACAAGTTGGTCAAAATGTCTTGGAAGGTGTTGACGTTGCCGTTTCTCTTGTACAAGTCGTACAATCTAGGAACCTGGATCAACCACCGCACATTGTGACTGAACAACTTGTTGTCGACAATCCAAGCAGATAACTTGTTCCATTCGTCAATGGACCTCCCATAAATGGAGATTCTGAGCTCGGTCATCTGGTACTTGGAGCTCTCAAGATCCTCAAACACCTGCTTGGTAAGCTCAGCAAGGTACTTTCCGTTGATGAAGTTGTCAGTTTTGAGGAAAATCTCTCTCAATCTGGACTCTCCAATAGGATTATACTTGAGGTTGAACTTATCGAAACGGTGGAAAGAATCGGTGTGGGCATGCATATCCAAGGTGTCGATCGACAAGTCATAAGCTGTAAGGTTCAAAGACTTGAACACTTCGGCCAAAGTCAAGATCTTGCCGTCTCTAAAGATGACCTGCTCATGAGGCTGAGTCTTCAACTTGTACTTGATGAATCTGAGCAAGTGCTTCTGGTTCATACAAGCCGAGTGGTGGATATGGGTGTCGACTTTACGGACATTGTAAAAATCTCTGTGGGGGTTCTTTTTGGACTGCTTGGTTTCCTCGAACTCATTCAAAAGATAGTACATGTTCCACTTGGCCTCCAAGTACTGGAGTCTTTTGAACGCAAACGACTTGGAGGGGCCATCGGACGACATCCGGGTGACGGTGTTGAGGTCCGAGTAGTAGTCGTGCAAAGAAGGAACCTCTACAATCGGCTTGCCTGTTTCGATGTCGATAGCCCGGTACAAATGGCCGTCGCCCAACTCATATTTATATTTTGTAGAGGCTTCTGGAATCACACACCGGTCAAGACTAAACACTTCTTCGTCCTCTTCAGGAATGGTGCTTGGCGCCTGGTTGAATCTATTTTTGGATTTGTAGGTGGGTTTAGGAGGAGGAGGGTAGATAGTCCACGAGTCCTGGTTCTTGGGGTTGTCCAACTCGTTTCTCTGGATAGATCTGTCCAAGTACTTGTGTCTAAGATCAAGACACGTCTTGACGTTTTGAAACAACTCGACAAGCTCATCGGATGGGTGTGGTGCAGGATTGCCCAACTTGTGCGATGGCAAGTCGATAAAAGACTTACGGCGATGGGTTTGAGCAGGACTGCCAAGGCTGGCAAGAAAACCACCTTGTTCTTGGTGGCCCTCTTCCTTTCCATGTAAAGCCTCAAAAGTCTTGACTTTCAAGTCGTGGTCCTTGATAAACCGTTCTTCCGTGGTGGAATAGTGTGTCGAGTTATAGGAGCCCGACAACATGTCGCCTTCCTCATCGTCGTCGCCATCGAAGCGGTGAGCGTGGTCGCCGTCTTCGTGCTCACTGCTCGTAGAGTCGACGAAGGGATGGTTAGGTTCTGCGTCGTGAAGATCAAGGGTGAATGGGGACATTCTTACTTAGTAGTCCCAAATCGTTTATCTCATCCGGAGTTTTTCGTTTCAATTTGATGGCCGTGCGGCGCCAGCCGCAGGGCGTCAAATCTCCGAACCTGTCACAGAAAAAGACAGTACAGTAAGGTTCAAGGTATATATTGGGGTGAGCCAATATCTACAATAGCTCTATAATAGATTATCCAATAGAATGCTTAGTAATGAGAGGTACTGAGTTATCAAATAATTATGCCAAGTAGTGAGTTGAAGCAACTAGTAGGGCCTGTGTGCCGGCCATGATATTGGGGCTGGCACGGGCTATTCAGCCTGAAAATATGAACTTATCAAGAGACCAAAAGAAGTAGAAGTTAGTCGTACTAGAATACTTGAAACACTATAGCTTTTAATATGTAATCTAGAGTCATTTTAATACTTCATATCCAACCATGTTAGGTTTTATATGAAAGGTGTACCTCGAAACTAGGAAAGTTTGAGACCCGATTCAGCCTCGCTGCGATAATGCCGTCTCGGTATTCACCCTGGCAAATCCCCTCGCGTCTATAAATAGTCGTACAATTCTGTCCTAGTTTATTCCCGCAATAAATTTAGTATCACTATCGAAAGACATACTACAAAATCTAACATTTGAGCAGGTCAGTTAAGTCATGAGTCTTTCTGAAATTTTAACAGAGAGAGCTCTAAATCAATTTCATGCATGGGAGAGGGCACAGCCTAATATAACGTATCAAGACATTGACTATGGGAGTAATCATTATTCCCTAACTGCAAGGTCTTACTTTGAGAACTAAACGTTATGTAGCGAGATAAGTCTAGAAACCTATGACAATGCCACAAAGTGGCTTGATGAATTAGATTCCAGCGATGAAGATAGGGCGTGCTCTCGAACGTAAGCAGTATAAACGGAAACAGCTGTCGCGGCAACACGAGGTGTCAACATTGAGAAACGGGTTGCGGTAGTTTCTGTGGCATAAACGTCGACTGTTTATTTCCAAGGTATGGGTGCTGCAGGTCGTACAAGCTTAACACTTGAAGAAAAAAAGTAATGCTAAAAAACTAACAATTCCTTATTAGAGAACTCGATTAAAAATTAAAAACTACTGATGCTCTTACTATTACTTCTACCTGTTGCTGCTCTCGGTTCGTACTCTCTGTTACTACTGCACTCCAGCGCTCGTGCCGAATGTAGCTGCAAACTTTAGTGCGGCATTCATAGTCCCCCGGTCTTAGACAGGATAAGGATATGGTGGGCTATGGAGTAGAATAATCAGTCATTGTATATAAGCTGGAAATGCGACAATAGCAATCTAGTGGTCATGAACTTTGTCTTTTTGTCTCATTTTCTCTCGCAGTATCGCTGCATGAAGTTTTAGGGTGAATTTTCGCAGCCAGAAATTACCATGCGAATTTAACCGAACTGAAAGAAACTTGTTACCAGCTGATATTCAGAAAGCTATTAAAGAAACTCTGATTTTTTTTTTGATATAACAAAGCAAAGGTATTTATTAATAGTAAACATAGAACTAAAGTACTCGATACCGGAATCGTAGGCGGCATTCAGTTGTTTCATTAGACAAATGCTACTGAAGCAAAAGCAGATGCTGTCAACACAGCATACATTATGGCCGAGCCAGACGACTTCAAGGTGATGGAACCGGCCGCATTGGTTGAGACCGGAACTTTTGCGGTGGATGACGATTGAGCGGCAGAAGATGATGAGGTATGGTTGGTGGCAGAAGAAGTGTTGGCTCTTTTGTAGAGAACTTCGTCATCGAGTAACCCGTACTCAAGAGCGACTTCTCTTGGAACCAAATCTCTGGCGAAAATCGTGCCGTTCAGAATCAAGCTGCCGATATCGTTAATCAACGCATGAAGAAGATTGGAGTCGGTAATGGCTCTGGTGAACAAGTGTTCCAACAAGCCTGAGTCGATGATATCACCAAGAATAGGCTTCAAGGCACTGTAGTTGATACCAGAAAGTGCTCCGTTGATATCACGGAAAATACCTTCAAGAATGATAGCCACTGAGTCCTCGAATTGAGGGTCGCTGAGAAGCTTGGAAATGGTCTCCTCAATCAATTGAGATCTCTCAACCGAGCTGAATATGGTGGTCAACAAGTCCTCGACGTTATCTCTTTTCGCAACATATGCCGGGGTTTGAGGTGCGGCCATTCGGGCGAAAAGCAATTCGCGCTCGGCCAAATGCTCTTCTCTTTTAAGAACACTGCTAATAAGACCTTCTGCGGCTTGCAAAATGCTGTCGAAATTGATCGCTCCCGATGCAATAACTTTTTTGATGACACCCAATCCGAATGGGAAAAGTTCAGGGTCTTCCAATATTCCGCTGATTAAGCCATATGCCAAGCCCGATCTGTCCAAGGCGACCCACACAGCAGTGGTGTTGGTGTCTCCGAGGATATTCAAACCTTCTTTTAATACCTTTCCTGCAATAGTCCTGGTATAGTTATGCGCAACGATAAACGAGGCCGCTTCAGGAAGAAGATTGGTGTCCTTTAAGCCAATCAATATGTCATCCAAGTACTTGACATTGTCGTCTTCAGTCAACAAGTTGTTGGCCCAGCCAGCAATGCCTTCGAAGTTGATTCCACTAAGAAGCTTGGGGATCTCGCCAGCTATACCTCCCACGATATCACCGACAATTCCTCTTTCTTGGAGATCCACTTCAAGCGGTGCCGATCTTGGCGTCATTACAGGAGCTATGGCTGCTCCTTGGGCCACTGACCCGGCAGATATTAAGACAGTGGAAGCTGTGATTAATTTCATGGTAACGAAAGACTTGTTTAAATAATTATTTAAACGTGGGGGGTTTAGAACGAATTATGCTGCTAAAATCGGGGACAGTAAACATTTATATATATTTATAACTGTCTCCACTGTATACCCAATTGGAACTCATGGAATGTGGTTACAGATCTGAATATGTGATAACTGTATTTGGCACTGCTGATCTTTTCGCAGCACTGTGATCTACTTATACTTCCTAATGCGGAAATTGTGACATTTTCCCCATTGGGAACAAGTACAATTACGAGTGCCGAGCACGTGAGCACGCTAGCCTAATGGGCAACATAGAAGGCTGGTTACAAGAACAATCGTGTGTGGACTAGGGTCCAGGCCGTTAGGCCCGTAACGAGACGTAAACAAAACACAGGCTCAAATGCACGCGGTTCCACCTTCTTTTCTACATATGGAAATTATTTTGCAACCACATCGAGCCATACTATAGGATGGGGAAATGTCTCACAATGGTAGGCACCAAGGGCAATTCGGGGTTTAACCTAGGGAAGTAATGCCAAGGGCAATTTGAATTTCAATTCGGTAGCGGCAGTGTCGAATCTGTAGTTTAGGATGTGTTGAAATCCCGCGCGTGACACGGGCTCTTCCAAAAGAGTCTCAGTTTGGCCATTATGCTCGTGGTTTTGGCTACGGTTTTGATACTCGCGCTCATCTTTGTTTAGTTCGCAGAGATTGAACTTAAATAGGAGGTAGTATTTGAGACTCATGAGCTTGGAGCTCTGGAACTGCTGCGTCAAGTAGCGTGGAATGTGTAGTGTTCCGTTAACTAACGAGGTACCGCTTTCGCTCTGGCTATTCCAAAGGGACGCAGCCAACGTATTGACTTTGTATTTGGGCGTGCACGGATAAACGTTCGTGAAATCTCCACTTTTGTTTGTATTGTTGGTTGCGTGGAACACTTCGTGCGCTTCCAAGTACACAATGGCACCTGCGATTTTGGTCCACCGACTATGACCCTCAGGGTTGATGTCGAGCGTAAAGTTTATATCTTGGCCAATGTGGTAGTATGGATGCGATAGACTAATGAGGCACAAGTGCACGTTGTTAACGCGCAACTGGTACTGCGTTTTGAGGTGTTCTGGCAATTGAGGCACCGAGTCGTGCACCTCAGGCTTGCATTGGCTGCCAATGCTGTCGCGGTGCTCGCTCGAAGACACTTTGGGCATATTGTAGAGATCCGATTCTATGAGCTTAGACAAGTCGCTAAGAAACGCAGCTCTCGAATCGGTACCATTCGAGTCGGGTGTTGACGTAGAATTTACGTCCGGTGTAGTTTCGGTGATGATATTCCATTTCTTGTCAACTAATGCTCCGTTCAGCAAGTAGTCTTTCTGGAGCCACCTCTTATTGGAGCATGCGAGTCTCTCGCCCTTGACAGTGAGTGGAAAGTAGACTGTGTGGGGCACCAATTGGGCCAAATCCGCACTGCTCAGAAGCCCAACAATTAGCGAGTAGCGGATGCTGATCCAGCCCTGGTCGCGCGCCAAGCCGGTCAGGCGGGCGTTGTAAGTTGGAGGCAAGTCTGGGTTTTGGGGGAACCTGATGCGAAACTTGCGCGACGATCCGGGCTTGATGCTGATGTCGGAAAACAATAGTGCTTGGGAAGTTGTATAGAATGGAACAATCGAGTCGGTGATATCGGAAAGTGGAAGCAATTCTTGGGGCTCGTGGTGGTCAGCCTCAGTTTTGGGCGGCCGGTGCGAGTTGAACGCGTAGAGCAAGTCGTGAAGAAAGTATTTCTGCTCTAGTGTAATGTTGTGTTTGGCTTTTTCCATCACCAAGTCGGCCACGCCTCCCAAACGGCCTCCCACGATCATGGGATGGGCCAAATTTTCAGATATAAAAGGCACGTTGTTCATTTTCAATTCTTTGACGTCCTCTGTATCCTCTTCCTCTTCGTCTTCCCCACCGTCATCCTCGTACTGGTTAATGTAGTCTCTGTTGTCCCACCACAAGGAGTTCTTGGAGCCACCAGCCAAGGCGTTCGCGGCGTTTCCAAGCACGAAATTGTAGTTCAATACAACGTACCCCACGATCTGGACGTAGCCCAAGAGCACCTTGATATCATTTCCACCACTGGTGTTGATGAGCTTGGATGATTCCGATTCACGCTCACTGCCCCCGAAAATCGACCCAAACCACCCTGCTTCCTCTTTTGGTTGTGTCTCAGGATTGACTACTATGGACCGATCCAGCGTGTTGTGTAGCTCAATCACACACTCTCTTTCGCGCCGTGAGTTTTCGACCCGATCGGCTAGGTATGTTAGGGATATACTGAGTAGGTCATTGACCTTCTTGCTGTAGTGGGGCGTCAGGTCTGGATGGGGCATTGATCCAAGATAGTGGTTGATTCTGAAAAATAGAAAGCGAGCGAAAATAAAATAAAGCCTGAGCGAAACAGATAAACCAGAGAAGACATCCACAATACCATGTGAATTGTTGATGACTATAGTATGTGACGAGCCATTACCATGTAACTATAAACTATCGTACCATTGAATGTAGAGATAGTGTACATGAATGTAGAAATAGTGTACACGAACGTAGGCTATTACTGTAGCTATACTCACTAGCATGTAACCACAGAATGCGAGTCATAAATGTACTATATTACAGCATTAGACTTCTCTACTATGCTTTGACTACCTATAGAGCAGCTACTATACTCACAGCCTATCCCATCAGTAGTCTACTTCAAACCTACCATAACTACTACTTGACTTGTGCTCACACAATTCGCGATTAGTTCATAATTCTTTAGTTCTTCTTTTAGTTCTTCTTTTAGTTCTTCCTTTAGTTCATTATTTTGTTTATTCTTCTACTTAATTATTCTACCTTCTGTTCTGGCTGAAACTGCTGGCTGTTATCTATAGGAGCTTGGATACCCTCCTGTTGGATCTGAGCCAATTGGTCTTCTTGTGAAATAGGCTGGCCCCCGTTAGAACCATTGACACCCACTATTTGATGAAAATCCAAGATCTCACTATACATCATCACTCTCCAGGTATCAACAGGCAAGTCTGCGTCGTTGAAACTCCAGTCGAACTTGGTTTCACAAACAGGTTCATCGGTTGGATCGTGGAATGGTTCCATGTATGGGTGCTCCAAGGCTTCGGCAGCAGTGATTCTCTTCTTTGGGTCAAAGATCAACATTTTCTCCAACAAGTCAATGGCTTCGGGCTCAACATGGTTGCACTGAGCAAATCTCTCTCTAAATGGTATAGGTTCACGGTGTGGCAAGGATTGGACGAATCTCAAGGTGTTTTCCGAAAGAATGGTGCTAATAACATCGGCAGGAGGCGAACCCAAAAGTTCGGTGATAATCGAAAACTGGTGGACGTGGTCTCTACCTGGGAACAACGGTTTGCCTTCGATTATCTCAGCCAATATACATCCGACGGACCACAAGTCGACCTCGGTGTCGTATTTCTGCCAGGTCAACATGATTTCAGGCGCTCTGTAGTATCTGGTGGAGACGTACCCGGTCATTTGAGGGTCTCTTATTCTGGCCAAGCCAAAGTCGCAGATCTTCAAGTCACAGTTTTCATTAATAAGGATGTTGGAAGGCTTCAAGTCTCTGTGAATAACGCCCGCAGAGTGGATGTATTTCAACCCTCTCAACATCTGGTAGGTGAAGTATTGGATAAACTGCTTCTCCAAAGGTCTGGATGTAAGCAATCTGTGGAGATCCGTACCCTGGAGCTCGTTCACAAAGTATATGTCCTCCAAAGGCGACAAGAAGATATCGTCCAAAGTGATCAAGTTTTCGTGTCTCAAGTGTTTCAAGAGCTTGAGCTCTCTGTAGGTACGTTTGGCTAGAACCGAAGTCAGGAAAGGTTTCATGATTTTCTTGACGGCAACATTTTGGCCCGTGAGCTTGTCTACCGCCGAACAGACCAACCCAAAGGCACCCATACCTACGGGATTGAGCTCGGTATACCTGTTGGTGACCTCGAAGACGGTACCAAATATTTGGGTTCTTGTGAATTCACCATCTGACGACATGATGAGTTTGATTTATAATAGGCTAGCAGATAGAATCGGCTAGATTGGGGGGTGGGTGAAAATATTAGTAGAAAAGCGGGGCTTGGACGAATGGAACGCTGGAACGCTGTATAAGGGACAGTTTGCTGGACGTAGAGCAATGATTGAATGATCAAGTTTGATAGGAAAAGTCTAACCCCAATTATATTGTATAACAAATAAGTGTTGTGTAGTAAAGAACTGGCACTTCGCAATGAAAAAATCCTATCAACAAATGACCCACCCACTACCCAGGGGAAATAGTGCGAAATGCAGGGAGATTGCTGTATGTAACGCCGCCGGCGAAAGAGCCAGCTAACCAGCAGGGATCTCTGTAGCTGGGTGGTCAGGGTTGTAGAGATTGTTTAAGCGGGGTCCAATCTGATTGTTGTTGTCTGGCAAGTAAGTTGCGGTGCATTGTGTTAGTTAATTGGCTTGTTTGGCCTCTCGGCCCCGTTACTAACTTCCCGTCCCGACGCGCTGTCCTTCGCACTTGTCGGTATTGCCCCTGCATCTCAACCCGGCATGAGCATGAAGCCTAACTCTTCCCGTTCGCACCTTCTGACATTTCTCACGCCCATTCGCACCATATTACGATTCCTATTATTACCCTTCCTCTCGTTGTATGTGACATCAATTGTACCATTGATCAACACTACTATCATTCTCATACACCCTACTCTCAATTACGACCTGCTACCTATACATATAATTGATACCCAGCTTGTTTTTCCACGTTACACTCTCTGTTCTTGCTACTCTACTGTCTCACTATTCTCCCACTACTCACTACTCTCTCACTACTCTCTCGATGTTTTCTCATTCTCCTTGTCGCACTATTTCGCTGTGGCTTCTCACCAATTGAAATAATCACCAACATGCCTTCTATCGAACCAGGTGCCTCGTCGGCATCGTCAATCATCAGTCTCCTCAAGACCATCGTGGGCGCGGGCCTTCTTTCCATGCCATATGCCTTCTCTACCGATGGAATTGTGTTTGGAGTCCTCATAATTCTTTTGGCAGCCGCAACCTCAGGCTTCGGCCTCTTTATTCAGGCCTACGTTTCACGCTACGTGCCCAAGGGCCATGCTACCTTCTTCAATCTATGCTCAGTCACCTATCCTGCCCTCTCAGTGGTGTTTGATTTCGCTATAGCCGTTCAATGCTTTGGTTCCGCTTTGTCGTACTTGGTTTTGGTGGGTGAAATCATGCCCACCGTGGTCCACACCGTTCCTTACGTGGAAAATACCCGCAACTTCTGGGTCCTTGCTTCGGCCGCTATCTGTGTGCCACTCTCATTCCTTAAAAACTTGGACTCTCTCAAATACACCTCCATCTTGGGCCTCGTGGCCATTGCTTACATGTCTTTGCTTGTGGTGATCCACCATGCAGTGGGCGATATTCCTCAGGAATTGAAGGGTGACATCTCCCTACTCCCAATCTCGGCCTCTGGCATCTTTTCCACATTTTCCATCATTGTTTTCGCCTATACTGGCCACCAAAACATGTTCTCCATCATCAATGAGGCCGCAGACAAATCGCTCGTGAACTTATTCAAAATCACAAACACCGCCTTGTTGGAGGCTACCACTCTTTTCTTGATTGTGGGCTCTGCTGGATACCTCACTTTTGGTAACAAAGTCGCCGGAAACATCATCTTGCTGTACCCTGGTGGGTGGTCCACCACGGTTGGTAGATTGTGTATTGTGTTTATGGTGATCTTCTCGTTCCCATTGATGCTTCATCCTGCCAGAATCTCCGTAAACAACATTGTTTATTGGGTCCGCTCAAACTTGTTGAAACCGGAGCCTCAGACTGGCGAATCGGCGCCTTTATTGGACCCTGAACACGAAGAAGAAGTCCACGGCAGCTCTCGCAATCTCGTCGTTCCTTTCTCAGAAACCTCATTCATTGTTATTACAGTCGCTCTTCTTTTGCTTGGCTACATTCTTGCAGTAACTATCAACTCATTTGCATTTGTGTTGGCTGTTGTTGGTGCTACAGGCTCCACAGCCATTTCGTTCATTTTGCCGGGTTTATTCGGTCACAAGTTGATTGGATCTGAGCTGGACGATCCTTCGACTGTAGAGGTGGTGCTTAAGAACTTGTCGTTAGCGCTTACATTCTGGGGTTTTGCCGTCATGTTCATCTGTCTCTACACCACATTAACCACTTAAATTCCCTCCTACACATATCTGATCAATACACATCTATGCTAGAACATGTACTGTAAAGAAAAGAGATGAGAACATATGTAATACCAGAAAAGGCTCTAGTAGCCAATCGTAGTATTACTACATCCTACACTCATCTATCTTTTAGTTTCCTATTACTTCCTCTTTTGTTCCTATTTAGTCAATTTGAGTCTTGATTTTCCAGTGAGCATTTTATATTAGCACGGGACAAATTCTAAGCAACCGTACTAAATTATTTTAAGATGTCTTGCGAACACCAACACACACACGGCCACGACGATGACCATAATGGCCATGGCCACTCGCACATAGCACCTGATCCTACCAACCAGGCCCAATCGCTTCGCAGCAAGATCGACTTGCATCACATCACTGGCCTCAATGTTGCCAACCAACCTGAACAATTGGCCAAGATATTCCGTCCAGCAGACCACATATATGACATTGATCCAGTGATCAAATCCGATTGTGGATCACAAACCATCATCAACATTCCATTTCTTAACTCCTCCGCAAAATTGTTCTCCATAATATTGAGAACTAATGGTGACAATTACTGTCCTAGGACCATCAAGCTATTCAAGAACGACCCCCAGATTGACTTTGATAATGTAGAACAGAAGCGTCCTGCGCACACTTTGGACCATCCTCGTATGGGCGTTGCTGCAGACTTGGAGGTGTCGCAACAATCCCTGGATAATAACGACTTTGTGGAACACTACTTGCCTAGACATGTCTTTACAGGGGTCCATCTCTTAACGGTGTTTGTCAAAGACGTCTACGATGAAGAGAACGAAGAAGATGAAGACGATGCCCAGTCGCGAATTCACTACATTGACTTGCGTGGCGAGTACACCGAACTCACCAAGGAGCCGGTCATCACCTTGTACGAGCTGGCTGCAAATCCAGCGGATCACAAGAGCCTCACCGCAACTGCCTACGAATTGAACTAAATAGCCTAACGAATAAAACATGTGTCACGTGATCTAAACCATGGCCCACTTTGGCTTCCTGTAGCAGGCTTAGGAGTTGGTGCAGCCGCTCCGTATTTCTCCGGCTGCCTAGCTGCCCCTACACCGAGGCCCTGTGCGATTTTCAGCAGAATCAGGCCACGTTAAAGCCATTATCAGAGGGGCTTCAGTGCCTGACCTTAGCAGGTCGGAACTCGTATATACACGTGTGGTCGGATATCGTTATCCCTCTCTAGAAATTTCCATGTGTGCGCTAGGAAGTCCTCCGGTCGTAGGGAGAGCCCCGGCGGTGGCCGCGGTACAAAAAACACACGTGATTGTGGCACACACAAGTCCGAAGAACCGGGGCCCCTCGACGTTTAAGAAGCTCCAATAACACCTGTTGTTTCTTTCAACTCAATTACATTACATTATGCCAAAATTAGTTTTAGTTAGACACGGACAATCCGAATGGAACGAAAAGAACTTGTTCACCGGTTGGGTAGACTGCCGTTTATCCGATGTGGGTAAGAAGGAAGCCCACCGTGCTGGTGAATTATTGAAGGAAGCCGGTATCAAGACCGATATCTTGTACACTTCCAAGTTATCCAGAGCCATCCAAACCGCCAACATTGCTTTGGACGCTGCTGACCAATTGTTCGTCCCAGTCAAGAGATCCTGGAGATTGAACGAAAGACACTACGGTGCCTTGCAAGGTAAGGACAAGGCCCAAACCTTGGAAACCTACGGTGCTGAAAAGTTCCAAATCTGGAGAAGATCTTTCGATGTTCCTCCTCCAACCATTGAAGACGACTCCAAGTTCTCTCAAGTCGGTGATGTCAGATACGACGACATTGACCCATCTGTGTTGCCAAAGACCGAATCTTTGAAGTTGGTTATCGACAGATTGTTGCCATATTGGCAAGACGAAATTGCCGGCGACTTGTTGGCTGGCAAGACCGTTTTGATTGCTGCCCACGGTAACTCCTTGAGAGCTCTTGTCAAGCACTTGGACAAGATCTCCGACGAAGAAATCGCTGGTTTGAACATCCCAACCGGTATTCCTTTGGTTTACGAATTGGACGAAAAATTGCAACCAACCAAGCCTGCCTACTACTTGGACCCAGAAGCTGCCGCTGCCGGTGCTGCTGCCGTTGCCGCCCAAGGTTCCAAGAAATAATTAGTGTAGTAGTAACTAATAAAAGCCAACATTGGTGTTTTAAGAATGTAGATATGACCCCATACTTGTGTAGCACTCGCCTTTAAGTCTCCATCCTTTTCTCACTAGAAAAAAAGATCCGTGCCGCAGTAGTCGCGAAAATCAACGTTTTTCAGGCGAAGAGTAAAACAACACCAGCAAAGAAACGGCTACGATTGCGGGATCCACAAGTGAAAACCACCTGATAAAATCGCCCCTACTGCTCCTGATCGGCCTAATACCCTACTGCCGACTTTTTTCAAGTGATATCCCGTTAAACACCCGTGCTTCTGAGTGATCATAAACAATGGCATCCAACAACCCTCCAGCGTTTTCGTTTGGCGCTGGATCAAACAATGCATCTGGCCAGTCCAGCTCGGCGTTCGGATCTAACAACAATAATAGTAACAGCACAGGATTATTTGGCTCAAACCAGTCACTGACTGGTGGCTTGTTTGGTGCCAAACCATCTACAGGCTTTGGTTCCTCCACCCAAACTACACCAGCGTTCGGCTCTTCAAACACATCTGCTCCAGCTTTCGGCTCCTCACAACCCTCCAATGCGTTTGGATCTTCACAACCAGCTGCTTCCCAGCCCACCAATGCCTTTGGAAGCTCCCAGTCTTCCTCGACTTTCGGCTCTACTCCAGCTGCTTCCAGTGGTTTCTCTCTAGGTGCCAAACCAAACGACTCGAAACCTGCATTTGGCTTTGGTGCCACTGCTGAAAAACCTGCTGGGGGATTATTCGGAGCTAAGACTGACGATAAACCTGCCTCGGGTTTTAGTTTTGGGGCAAAACCAGAAGATAAGCCAGCTTCTGGCGGTTTATTCGGTGCCAAACCTGCTGAAAAGCCTGCTAGTGGCTTTAGCTTTGGTGCTAAAGCAGACGATAAACCTGCTTCATCGGGATTCAGTTTTGGTGCTAAAACAGACGATAAACCTGCTTCGACAGGTTTTAGCTTTGGCGCAAAGACTGATGACAAACCAGCATCGACAGGTTTCTCCTTTGGTGCCAAGACTGACGATAAACCAGCTTCTTCTGGTGGACTTTTCGGCGCAAAGACCGACGACAAGCCTGCTTCAACTGCTTCTACCGGACTCTTCGGTGCTAAAACCGATGACAAGCCGGCTGCTGGTGGACTTTTTGGTGCTAAACCTGCTGATAAACCTGCTGATAAGCCTGCTACTGGAGGTTTCAGCTTTGGTGCTAAACCTGACGACAAACCGGCATCTGGAGGTTTCAGCTTTGGTGCAAAGACCGACGATAAGCCTGCAGCAGCTTCCTCTGGTGGTTTATTTGGCGCCAAATCTGATGACAAGCCTGCTTCTGGCGGATTATTTGGAGCCAAAACCGACGATAAACCAACAGCAAGCTTTAGTTTTGGAGCAAAATCCGACGATAAGACCTCTACAGCTGCAAAAACTGACGATAAACCTGCTTCCGGAGGACTCTTTGGTGCAAAAACTGATGATAAACCTGCTTCTGGTGGATTATTTGGGGCTAAGTCCGACGACAAGCCTGCCTCCGGGGGATTATTCGGTGCTAAGACTGACGATAAACCTGCTAGCGGAGGCTTCAGTTTTGGTGCAAAGAAAGATGATAAGCCTGCTGGTGCCGCTGGCGGTTTATTTGGAGCTAAAACCGAAGAAAAGCCTGCCACCCCCGCTACTGGTGGCTTGTTTGGTGCCAAAAAAGACGAAAAGCCTGCCACCGGTGGATTATTTGGAGCCAAGACCGAAGAAAAACCCGCTTCAGGAGGACTCTTCGGAGCTAAAGCTGAAGAAAAACCTGCTGCTGGAGGTCTTTTTGGAGCCAAGAAGGATGAAAAACCGGCCACTGGAGGATTTTCGCTTGATACCAAGAAAGACCAGCCAGCTTCTACTACAGGCACCACTGCCACAACCACCACTGAACCTAACTTGAAACCTACAAAGATAGAGCCTAAAGTGATTTCGATCGACAACAACACTTTGGAAGACCTTGTGGTGAAATGGTCCAAACAATTGACCACCACCTCCAAGATATTTGACAAATACAGCACCAAAGTCAACGACTGGGACCAACAGCTTGGCAAGAGTGGAGACGAAATATTAAAGTTAAACCAAGATACCTTGGAAGCCGAAGCATTACAATCTAGGGTCGACCAACATTTATTGTTCGTAGAGAGTCAGCAGGACGAATTAGACCAATTACTAGACAACTACGAGCAACAAGCAGATATACTACTCAACAACATTGAGATCTCTCACAAGACCAACAACGGAGAGGGGAACGACGGGTCCAATGCTATCGTGCCAGGCAACAACACCTTGAGTGTCACCGACAAACTACGTGAAAAGGCCTACCATAATGCCGAGTTATTGGACGAAAGATTGGATAACTTGGGCGACAACTTGAGCACGTTGATCGGCGAAATCAATTCTGTCAGCGATGTGTTCAACGAAATTCTCATCAATGATTTGGCACAGGCCGACGGGGAAACCAAAGCCACGGCCAAAAAGAGTACAGATGAAAACCCGGTGGAGGAAATCGTCAAGTTGTTAAACCTACACTTGGAAAACTTGAAATATATCGAAAACTCAGAGGAGAAGTTGAAAGAAAGGCTTGCTGTGATCAACAAGACCAAGAAGTACTAGCCTCTTCCATATAAAGTAAAAATGTATACTACTGTGTAAACAATCTGTAAATCAATGTACTGTGAACTTAATGTGAAGGCTCAATGTGAGTGCTCTCGGTTTTAAAAATTAACTTTATAAAATTTCCCCACCCTTTTTTTCAGCATGCGATTTTTGATCAAAGTTGACATTTAAGGAAAACAAAGCCTGCTGTACACCAGAATACCCCAATTGAAGTCAAAGTAATACTAAAGATACAAGCAAGATGAGTGGCCCACCGGTATTTACGCTTATCAAGATGTTGTTCAACCCTGATGTGTCGAAGAAGTTGATTCTCCAGATTGCCTATGGCCAGATTCAAGCCATTGGGTACGCCAAGGTGCTCGCAGCATTGGCTGGCGCTGGTATTGTGGGGGTTTCTTCAGTAATCAGGATTCCCCAGATCTTGAAGATTCTCAAGCCAAAGGACGTGCAAGGCAGAGTCGATGTGGTCAATGGCTTGGCGTTGGAGAGCATTGGACTCGAGACCTTCAACCAGTTGGTCCATGTAGTGTTCAACAGACAGAGCAACAGCTCGTTCATCAGCTACGGCGAGAGTTTATTGTTGGGATTACAAAACGTCGCCATTATTCTACTCATCAAGTTCTACAGGTTGCGTGCGGAGGGTAAATTAGAGGGCATTGAAGAGCACGATGGTCTTGCCAGAGCCGAAATCGTAGGCACCCAGCTTGCTTCCACCATTGGAGTCATATTGGGAACCTCTTTGTTCCTCACCAAAATCGCACCACCATCGTTGATCCTGTTGGTGCAAATCTTGGGGATCCCCATCTCTGTGATCTCAAGAATTCCCCAGATTAGACGCAACCATGCCCTCAAGTCTACATCCTCCTTATCAGATATCACCATCGGAGCCAACTTGTTGGGCTCATTGTTGAGAGTGTTCACGTCGGTGCAGGACTACAAAGGCAAGGCTGCCAGAAACAAGGCCGTCACTAGCGACAAGATCCTCGTTGCTGGTTATGCCACCTCGCTCATCATGAACGGAATTATTGTGGGGCAATCCATTGCTTATAAGAAGGATGAGAGTGAGAAGAGCGAAAAGACCGATTAGGCGCGAATCTTTGCGCACAAACATTTTCAGAACAAATCAATTTGGCAACTTCCTCAGACAATCAATTTGGCATTGATAGCCATCATTAATATACTTCAATTCAATTTAGTAAACATTAAGTAGTTAGAGTTCTACACTCGCTTATCGCCAATCGGCATAGTACCCGATTGAGAGTTTATATACGATGCGCCGATCATTCGGTCCTAATACATGTTTTCCCTTTCGTAACATCTTTTCTCAACACAGTAGCGAGATCAACCACCCATATTTACAACCCTTTTCAACAATCGTCTCGTTTCCGAACAATCGTTCTTGGCACGAGGCGAACAATCTGGGACAATCTGGGGGATCTTCTCCGCGGCTGTTGTCGCTGCATCACCCGCGGAGCGAGGGCGTCACGTGCGGCTTTGCTTCCGGTTTAAGCAATCAGCGGAAGTTTATTTGCCACGGAAGTTTATTACAAACGGTAATAGGGAACTGCAACCACAAGAAATACTGGGGTTTTGAGTAGTCAAATTGCATAAAAACGAGATAGCTGCGTCGTAACACTCGTCTCCCACAGTATACGCCAAAAAAAAATATGGTTCATCAAGCACAGTACTTGCCGCCCACCGGCACCGATATTTCCTCGGTGTTGCAAGGAGGGTACAATCACCCATTATCTCGAGAATGGCAACTGGAAAAGCAGCTAACCAAGAACATGTTCATCTTCCCCCTTTTTGTGACCGATGACCCCGACGAAATCACTCCTATTCCTTCGTTGCCGAATATCTCCAGAATGGGCGTCAACGCCTTGATCCCGTATGTGGGGAAGTTGGTCGCCAAAGGCTTGAGAGCAGTGATATTGTTTGGAGTTCCTATGAAGCCTGGCGTCAAGGACGCCGTGGGAACTGCTGCTGATGATCCCAACGGTCCCGTTATACAGAGCATCAAGGCGTTACGCAAGAACTTCCCTGACTTGTATATCATGTGTGATGTGTGTTTGTGTGAATACACCGACCACGGCCACTGTGGAGTGCTTTACGAGGACGGTACATTAAACAGAGAACAGTCTGTGCTTAGAATCGGCATGGTTGCTGTCAATTACGCCAAGGCTGGTGCCAACTGTGTGGCCCCTTCAGATATGATGGATGGTAGAATTAAAGATATCAAAAGAGGTCTTATTGATGCAGGCTTGGCCCACAAGTGCTTGGTGATGGCATACTCGGCCAAGTTCAGCGGCAATTTGTACGGTCCCTTTAGAGACGCTGCCGCCAGTTCGCCTGGCCACGGCGACAGAAAGTGCTACCAATTACCTCCTGGAGGTGCAGGGCTTGCTCGTAGAGCCTTGTTGAGAGACATGGAAGAAGGCGCTGACGCCATAATAGTCAAGCCCCTGACTTTCTACCTCGACATCATCAGCGATGCCTCTAGGCTCTGTAAAGACTATCCTATCTGTGCTTACCATGTTAGTGGAGAATATGCCATGTTGCATGCCGGAGCAGAAAAGGGAATAGTGGACTTGAAGGCCATTGCCTTTGAATCGCACCAAGGTTTTTTGAGAGCAGGCGCCCGTCTCATCATCAGTTACTTTACCCCGGAGTTCTTGGACTGGTTGGACCAATAATCTATTAATGTATATAAATAAGAAACGTCATACCCAATGATAGACTTGAGTAATATTTAGATAACTGCTACGTGCTAATGACCAATTTGTATGACTGCTAGGATGTTTTCTGTCTAGTTTAGTATGGCTTCGGTAGGGCGCTTTTCTGCTTCTGCAGGCTTTTCTTTCTCTTCGCTTATAGCATGCTGTGGTGCTTCCGGTAGTATATTGCTTGTAGGCACGTTAGGAAGAACATGTTCCTTTGGTGTTTCGGTCTTGCCAAGTTCTGCTTGAAGTTTGGCGAACTCTTCATCCACTTCAGACTCTTCTCCTGCAGTGAGACCCGATCCCATACCCAAAGATTCACTGACCTCATCCACTTTGAGCTTCTCTTCCTCCAATTCGTCCAATACCTTATCGATCTTATCAATACTCATTTCATTGTTGAGTTTGGTCAAGACCTGGTTACCTTGTTGTAAGCCGTAGAGCACATCTTTCTCTATAAGCTTAAATTCTATGGTTCCAATGAGCGACTCGAGATTATCTAGCTGGTCGTATGTCTTGAGAACAGTGGCCTGTTGTTGCTTTTTCGATTTGAGGTAGAACTTGGCTCTTTCTGGCTGGTTATTGTTGATTGCTTGTCTTGCTAGCAGGGACTGACGCTCTATGACCAGGTTCAAGCGTTTTTGGTACTGTTTAAGTTTATCACGCTGTTGCTTGAGTTGAAAGATAGCTTTGTCTTGAGCCGTTATCTTGGGCGCTGATGGCTGTTGGCCCATGCTTGATGTCTTGTGATAGGATAAGATAAGATTGATTTGTGCGCATTTGATAAGTGAGGATCAGAAAAGAGAGAGAAAGAGGGTTGGGGGAGGGAGACGACAAGCGGAAGGAAAGAGGGGAGAGGAAAAGGAGATGAGAAGAGGATGGAGTGCGGGAAGGTAGGATCTAGGGGAAATATTGTACTACTAGTTTCGTATCATTGATATGGTCTATAAGATATACTGTGTATTTGAGATTTGCGACTCGTTCTAGTTATACAGCCGAAAAGTGCGGCAGAAAACTGCCACACCATTAGTTGTATATTGCATTGATTTGCTCCACATAATGATTTGAGATTACCATACACACAGATAATCACTGAAGGTCCAAATCGGAGCAATTACCAATAATGTCACAAATGGTCCAAATAACAAACCGATCTAACCAATAAATTCAGCCCTAGAGGTTAGTGCGTTGCTGAGACAAACGGATCAAATGGCACTGAAGTGCGAGTGTCTCAAAAAGCAGCAATTTAGCGAGAGAAAGGTAAATTAGTGAGAAGCTACCAAATACACTACTCGCTCAGTGGTACTCAACTCTACTACTATAAAATAAACTCCTCTACAAACCGACTCTAATATAAGTATAGACTAGACTTTTAGTATAGACTAGACTATAACTGATGCAGTAAGTGTGTTCCACTAAACTCTTTCCAGTTACCTTGACTACTGTATTTTTCTACTATATTTTCTAGGTCATCTCACTACTTTTCTCCCATGCTCACTATTCGCACTGTCTCTTCTGTACCTCATTTTCTGTTTGTCTCTTACATAAGCTCATTTACCCAAAACGGCACTTTTGTAAACACCCCAGCCCATTTATTTCACCAAGACGGCAAAAATTCATATAACCAATTCATCACTTTAGCATATCTACTCTGGGACCGTAAACAAACATCGCAAGTCGGTTAGCCTTTGTGTCACTCGCAATTGACCTGCGGCACATCGAGTAACGAGTTTCATAGACTAGCCAAATTTACAGATCCATTCATTCTCCTTTCACTGCATTATAGCATAGCATAGCATGTCGTCACTAGTCTTTGGGTCGCCCAAGACTAACCATTCGTCTCCCATAAAGATGCCGGTGCTGGCGACCGAAAACGATGGCATCAACTCCAACATCATGTCAGACATGCTCAAGTCTGCCAACTCCAAAAAGAGAGCCTACATGACGTCGCCCGCTCCTGCCAGAGCCGACTCGTCCACTGCATCCATGTCTGCTTCGCCTAACAAAAGACTTCATTTGAGAAACATGAGCCCTAATGTGTCTCGCAAGACCATCTACTTGAACCATATTCCGTCTTCTTCGGGCCAGCCTTCTGGGAGTGATCCTATAGTCCCTGACTTTAGAAGAGAAATTGAGTCTCGTAGTACTTCTGGACCGGCCACTCAAAGAGCCCCTCCCCCTAGACCTGCATTGCTCAAAGCTTCTCTCTCCAACCCACGATCCAAGTCTTCCATTGCATTGCTGACTCGTTCACCTCCCAAACACAAACTCCGTCGAACAAACTCGTTGATCAGCCTGGGTCCTTCTTCCGATAGCCCCTACCAGGCGTCGGCCACGTCTTCGGACCGGTTCATTCCTTCACGCCACAATTCCACGTCCGGAAAACTTCAAACCACCTTGACCACTCCCCACCCCAATGCGTCTCCAGAAACCCACATCAAGGCCCAGACTTCTAAAATATACCAGCATCACGTCGCAGAGGCGTGCGGCTTGGACGTCAACCTGAGAGTGTTGTTGTACCAGCCATTGCCTCCAGAACGCAAGAACCCCATCAATATCTTCAGCGGATCCGTGCATGCGTCGCAGGCTTCCAGAAGACTCGATAGGTCCTCACTCAGACCGGCCATTGCCACTGCTCGGGCCAAAAAAATCCCTACCGCTCCTGAAAGAGTCTTGGACGCTCCCGGTCTTGTGGACGACTTCTACCTCAACTTACTAGCATGGTCTCTGACAAACTTGTTGGCCATTGGGTTGGAGGACTCGGTCTACGTGTGGAATGCTTCGACTGGTTCGGTGGGGTTGTTGTGTGAGCTCCCTCATAAAACGTTGGTGACGTCTTTGAGGTGGTCCGACGACGGTTCTTACATTTCCATAGGTAAAGACGACGGGCTCTTGGAGATCTGGGACATCGAAACCAACACCAAGCTCAGAACCCTCAACTGTGATAACCACCAGACTAGAATCGCCTCCCAGTCGTGGCACCAACACGTATTGACCAGTGGGTCTCGTTACGGAAACATCTACCACTCGGACGTAAGAATCGCCTCGCACGTAATCAACAAGTTGGAAAACTCCCACACCGCCGAAATCTGCGGCATTGAATACAAGCCGGATGGCCAGCAGTTCGTCACCGGTGGGAACGACAACTTGGTGTGTATCTGGGACGTCAGACAGTGCCACAACTCGTCCAACTCCAACTCCACGCCTGTGTTCACCCGCTCCAACCACAAGGCTGCCGTCAAGGCGTTGGCATGGTGTCCTTTTCAACCTTCATTATTGGCTACTGGTGGTGGTTCAAGTGATAAAACGATCAACTTCTGGAATACCACCACGGGAGCTCGAGTCAACACCATCGAAACCGGATCCCAAATCAGCTCGCTCAACTGGGGCTACGCCGCAGGTACTGGTATGGAAATCGTAGCCACCCATGGGTTCCCTACCAACAACATATCACTCTTCAACTACCCAACGCTTCAGAAAACAGGCGAGGTTTTGGGTGCCCACGACTCCAGAATACTAAGCGGCTGCCTCAGTCCTGATAACTTGACGTTGGCCACGGTAGCGGGCGATGAAAACTTGAAGTTTTGGTCGTTGTTCGAATTGTACAAGGGCAGAAGAGAAGGGGCCGGCGACAGGCTCAACGACGACTACGACGACGAAAATTTGATCAGCAAGGACGACTCTAAAAGTATCAAAAAAATGATGAACATCCGCTAGTTTATAGACTAATACACATTGCACAAGCACAATCACTAGTAAGACTTTTTGCACCCACGGCGATGCCGAATCTCCATACTTGACTCTTTCGGCGCTACCAAGCGGTTTCGCACTACCAGTGTCTAGCGAAAAACGCGCTACCATAGTGTTGCTTCGCTCGCGTACCTAATCAACTTATCATGCCTCCAAGACCACCTACAAACACACTAATAGCTACAAAGGTGCCGCCACACCTACTTGAGAACCCACAGCCATTAATCCTGTTTTTGGCGGCCGAAAATAACCACACCATAGAGGTGGTTGCTCTCCACCGGCTAGGCCGAATCATCATTATCTGCGACACTACAGAGACCGCCATAGAAGTCCACAAACTGCTCCAAAATTCGCCCGACTACAGTCAGCTTAGTCTCAGCTACAGCATAAAAGATAATCTATTCAGCCACGCCGATTCGTGGCAGCACAGCACCTCCAATAACGGATACTTGGAGTTGCCGCAAGACGAAGCGTCGCGCAGGTTTCTCATTTCGCCGCCACTCTCACCACCAGCAGAATGGGATCATTGGGACAAAGTAGAGGAAGGACCCAACCAAAAGGCAGTATACTCGCCCGAAGAGCTTTCGCACTTGTTGTGGGAACGTCTAGGAGGGTTTGAAAGCTCGACAGTACGCAAGTATCAAGACGAACAGGCTGGTCCTGACGAAAAACCTACAGCCGAGCCGGTTGATATGGCCAACAAACCCGAGATTCTTTTCGAAGATATAAACAACGGAGCACCTGCTATAGTGCTCGACAGTATCAAACATGCCGGTCCATCCAATCCTACACCTATCGCAAAGACAGCCATGCCCCCCATAGACTAATAGCCTCAACCTCGTAGCGCAGGATGGTAGTGTAGTTTTGTGCAGGAGCGAATTTTTTTTAGGCATCGAGATGAGATGAACCTGAAAAATGTATAGTGAGTATTACAGTAGCACCAATATACACCACCAAAATGGCTAGAACCAGATCGCAGCCTTCCACATCTCCTAAGACCCCCAGATCGGCCAAGGCCAAGAAGGTTGGAAGCATTTCCGCCGACTCCCCATCGGCCTCTCCTTCGGTAAAGAAAACCAAAAAGGCTGTGAGCGATGAGACCAAGAAATCACCAGCCAAGGCTAAGGCTGCCAGCAAACCCGCCACCGAAACCAAAGAAACCAAAGAACCATCCAGCATAGTGCCTGCCAAGGTCGCCGCCAAAGCCATATCTGAATTGGCCAAGTACTTGGAGAGAGAAGCTGCCTCTGAAGAGTCCACCAAAGAAAAGTTGTTTGAAGACGATGACGATAACCTCAAGAGTTTGTTTTTGCAATTAAACACCAAGAAGTTTGTTAGTGCCAAACGTCAGTTCAAGCCCAAGTTCATCAAGTTGTCGAACTCTCTTTACAACGCTGAAACCAGAACATGTTTGATCATTCGTGACCAATTGGTCAAAACCGACGAGCAGTTGGAAGCCCTTGAAAGCGAAAACTTGCCAACCGTATCACAAATTCTTCCTATAAATACATTGAAAACTACCTACAAGAACTTTGAAAAGCGTCGTGAGTTGCGCGACCTGTTTGACTTGTTCATTGTGGACGACGCTGTGTTCAACTTGATGCCTACCTTGATGGGTAACATTTTCTACGGCGTGGGTCACAGAAAGATTCCTTTGCCTATTAAAGTCACATCTACCGGTAACAGCAAAGAGCTCTCGTTGCCAACCCTCAAGAACCAGTTGGACAAGTGTTTGGCCAGCACCATCTACTTGCCTCCAACCGGTGTCAACATATCTGTTAAGATCGGTGCTATAAGCGACAAATTCGAACAGCCACAATTGGTGCAAAACTTGCAAGATGCATTAGCTGTATTCGATGCTGCTACCTTAAAGAGTGTGATGATCAGAACCGTCAAGTCGCCTTCTATTCCGTTATACTACACCGACTCGTTGTACGATGAAAAGGACGTTGTCGAAAAGGAAGAAGCCACCAAGCCGGCCAAGACTGAAGAAGAAATCTCTGTGTTCGAAAAGGGATTGTTGGAATTAGCTGGTGCTGAAGAGGTAGCCAAGGTTCTTGGCCCAAAAAAAACCAAGGCGTACAAGATACAAAAGCCATAGATAGAATCTGTAATACACATAAGAATATCAAGTAGAAAAACATGCACTGTAGTAAACAAGTAGTATGATACCTAAATGCCATATTATGTGCTTAAACAGCTAACTTATATTAGTTCTAATCTTTCATTAAGCACTTATCCATTTCTCGCTCTACAGTATTCTGAAATTTCACCACTTTTTTCAACTCAACTTTTTGCACCCGCGAGTCAATTAACAAGTATGTGGATTGTCACGCATTCGGGGCAGTATGGCAAGGGTAAGTAGCCATTCAGAGTGATCGAGGCTAGTATACTAACATCCAGTAGTCAAGGGCCTAAAAACCAATTCAAAGTACCTCATTGGGCGGGACTTTGACTGTGACTTTGTCGTCAACAGTACGTTGGTGTCTCGGCACCAGCTCGAGCTCGTATTGCCACCGTTACTGGAAACCGACAAGTTTGAACCGGGTATACGAAGTCCACTTACCATCAACGTGCTATCGAGGGCCAGATCGACTATTAATGGCGTATCCCACAAGTTATCTAAGACCGATAAGAGCCCCATTTCCCTCGCCATGAAAGATTCACCCATCGAGATCAAGTTCAAGCTGGGCTCTGAGAACGCAGAAGAAGTCATCACTACTATAGAATGGATCGAGCTCAACGTAATGACATATACAGGTAAAATGGAGATCGACAACGTGGTCCGTCCCAGCCACTTAACGTCCAATCTTGAGAGTCTTTTTGACAGTGGCATTGATATCAGAATCACCTACGATGTGTACGTGGCCACTCACTACTATACCTTGCTGTCTGTAGCAAACAAACTGCTCAACTTGGCGTTGCTGCGAGGTATACCTGTGCTAAATCACGAGTGGTATCTTTTAATTCAACTGAAACCCGAAAACGTCCTGGAATGGCTTCTTGACATCGACTTGTTGCGATTTGCACCAGACCAGAAAAGCTATTTGCTTCCGAATCTTCTGCGTCGGTCCTTATTATCGGGAATATTGGTGGTGTTTTTCGATACAGACCGTTCACGTTTTGTGGAATTGATAAGGGCCATGGGAGGAGACTCACTCGAGGTATCAACGAATGATGATTTCATGCACCAAATAAGACAAGAAGCCGGCTCACGTCGTAGTTTGATGTTGGTCAGCTCAAAGAACCGTTCGCTACAAGAGACACTAGCTCTGCATTGTCCATATAACGACGATAAGGCTTTGGCAAAAGCAGTGCAAGAATGCAGTGATACCAGCTTAGTATTCTTGGACTTGTCCCTAAAGAGAAAGCAAATGGATTCCACTGAAACAGATACAAGTCCGGCACAGATAACTCCAACACAGACGAGCCAGACCACCCAAACACAGCCTACACAGAGAAAGAGGAGGAAATACGAAAAGGTTAGTAAGCTCCATTTTTTTGACTTGCCGACCCAGGAAAGAGAAAAGGACAAGGTAGAAGTACATAAAGAGGAAAGGACAGATGCAGTGAATGGAGTGGATAATGAAATAAAAGATAATGTGGATGATAAAGTGGATGAAGTGAATAAAAAGGACGATATCAATGAAAAAGTGGATAACATGGATGATATAGCCAATAGTCATGAAAACTCTGGCAAAAATTTAGAAGTTCTAGATCAGAATACTGAAAAGAATGATAAAAGCGATGAAAACGATGGTAATGAAATAAGTGGAAAGGAGAGTCCTCGCGTGGATTCTGAAAACTCAAGCTCTAGGTCTACACCTAACCCCACTGGAACAAAAAGAAAACGTTCCTTTTCAGAAGAAGAGCCCCGAAAATCCAAATTTAAGCCAAAAGTATCACTAGTTGACGCCATTAGAAGAACCAAAGAAAGTGCCACCAAATCAACCAACTTTGAACTAGGCATTGATGAGAATTACAATGACGATATTGATACCAACTTGTCCAATCTTGCGATTGTGGAAGAAGTGCCGATAACTCTTAGAAAACCACCTGCTGCGAAAAGCTCAGGCCCTTCGTCAGGAAAGAACTTTAAAACTTTCCGCAAGAATCTCCCGCTCAAGTCCATAGTTACCCGATCTTTTGTAGGACTAGATACTGTTCCCATAGACAGCGAGATCAAGATTGTTGGTGGTACCATTGAGGATGGAACCAATGTGGAAAAGTTGTTAAAACAAGACTTCAGTGGGCATATGCAAGAGGTCAAGAAGATATACAACGAGTCCAGTACCGAAACAGAGGACTACACTGATCTTCAGCCCAAGTTGTTTGTGGACGAAGATTCACAGCCTGTAGCAAACAATTCATTGAACAGAGCTAGTATATATGCTAGAGATGACGATGATGACGATGATGACGATGATGACGATGATGACGATGATGACGATGATGATGACCAGCCCAAGTTTGGGTTCAGTCGGTGATTCCTATACCACATAAGCCCATGGAGCGTAGATACGTATTGTGGGTGGTGTAGTAATTCCTGCTAATTCCGCCTCCAATACCAAACGAATCTGGGAAATCATGGGCTATACACTGAGAGTTGTCTCCACTGATACAGTCGACAACCATTCCAGGACTTGGTCTAGCATCGGAAGCTGAACAGTTCAAGTATATTTGGTTATCAAACTGGTGATATCTGTCCAAAATATTCTTTGATTTGGGAATGGTGGTGACTATATCGTCCTTATGGATCACCCGTAAGAACTTGCGCTTATAGGAGTTGTGCTGGGGAGAATAGAAGCTGCCCATGACGTCGTCAGTCCACCTCACAAACGGCTCGTTGCCGACCAAAGGCAGTCCGAATGTCACCAAGCTAAGCTTGGAATAGCCCAAGTCTAGCATGTGTAAGCCCAATAGTAAAGCTATGCTTCCGCCCATGGAATGTCCCACAAGCAATATTTCGTAGTTTTCGGTATCAATTTCATTTTCCAATACTTCGTGGATATTATTTAGCGAGCTAATAAATGCTTCAAAAAAACCCTTGTGAACTTTACAATTCTCTCCACATGGCTTGATATGGTACCTTAGATTATAGTAGTTGATCATATCCATTTTCAAATCGGTGTATCCATCGAATATTGACCGGGTCCCTCTTAATGATACAATGATTGTCTTTTTGGGCGTTCCCTTTTCCTGCTCATCATAATGGAAAATATTAGAGTATGTAGTTGCTATATAACCACACGCAGTATCGTCATCGTACCACTGATGTACCAATGTTACGTTAGGAAACCTTTGTTCACAGTTCAAATCACACTTGAATGGGCTTGAAATTCGCCTGTTTTTGGAGATGCAGTACGAGATATCGGCTAGATGGGCGTATGTATAAAGATTGGAGTATATTGCAGGGTCGACTGGAAGAGCTGGGGGGTCAAAGCTGGCTGGTGGTATCAATGGCCGTGCTGCCGACCAATACGCTAGCAAATTCCACACCTTCATTCTTATCAGAGCACAACCTCAGTGGTCATCACAAATATGAATATATCAGCTTACGTAATATTACCCCAGATTTGAGTCTGCGATGCGCGATAGCGACGAGATAGTCTGTAGTATGAGTAGGGCCAAGCCTGCTCCAAACGCAAAGAAAAGCACTACTATGATTAGCTGTACAGCTCTTTTATAGGCCCAACTTAGTTTGAACATACTTTTCAAGCTGTAGAATGTACTAATAGCTATGATAATGGCGAAGTATTGAAATGTCTGCGCGGCCATCTTGGAAATTCCTCTGAATGGAGATCCGAGACTAAATTTCCATGAAGCAATCTTCTCGCGAGCAGAGTAGCATGCATTGAGAACCAGGTTCCATTGAAGTAGAGCACCACTCAACGCATCTGTAACGTTCGAGACTGTGTGGATCATACCGTCAAGATCGTTTTGTAGCTCCGCTATTCTGTGCTCGGTTACGTTTACCTGGGTATCTAATCTACTATATACTGCGGATGCGAATGCACTGATATTTTTCGCAGAGTCTTCCAAAATATTGGCAAAGTAGCTTTCGAAAGCCGTGCTAACCTCCTCAAACAATACATTGAGTTCTGCTCTTACCATTTGACCTTGTTCATGTATGGCCATGCCACTAGTTTCCAAACTCTCTTCTATATTTTCAGCCAATTCCTGGCTCACCTCGAGAACTTCCCCCAAACTCACAGCCCGCTTCTCATTTGCAACCGTTACCATCTCAAGGTCCTGCATGTTGTCCAAAATGCGATCGAGACTGCTTTGGGCCTCGCCAGTCCATCCATGAAGTTGCACCTGTAGATTAGAAACCATTTCAGAGATATTGGAGCTCACAATGGTGGTAGTGAGGTCGTGGAGCTTTGATGACACTCGATCTAGCTCACTCTCCATATCCTCGAAATTTCCTGTGTATACTTCTGATGCATCAGTAAACGATCTCAATGCTTCTTTCAACAATTCTTCCACTTCATTCCTGTAGGCCTCTAGATCTTGCGATGCGCTGTTTGCCTGTTCGGTATATTGTGCGAATATCAAGTGCATGGATTTTTCAAGACTCTCAAATATGTTTTGGAGGTTTTGGTGCGAATCGGCTGCAAATTCCAGTGACCGGTTGATGTGATCGAAGAACTGCGAATACGCCCGCGTCACATTTGCAAATAGTCCAAGAATGTGATCCTTTTCGTATGGTAATGCCTCTTCGTAGCAAATGGTCTGGATCTCACGGTAGTAGCCACTAAAAGTGGTCCAATGCTGTGGCGATCTCTCGATATCTGCTATGCATCGATCCAAAGTGTGGGGTAGGTCTTGGCATGTGTCTGGATAGACAACGCCAGCATTGTTGAATTCACATATCGATAGCTTAACTGCCAGTAGTTTTCGCGATTCAGGGTCCAAATATTCTACCCCTCCAGAAATGCAAATCGGCACAATACTTTTTATTGCTTCTTGAATGCATGGAGGTCTCGAAATCAGATTGACCGACCCGGTTTTTTCAAGCAATTCAAGCCAGTCAGTACAAACAACAGTGGCTATAAAAAAGAATGAAACGTACATATGTGGCGGAGGCACCCACTTGGGGATCCCTCCCTTCTTATGAACTTTTCACTCGAAACATAGATGAAACAAAAAAATGAGCGGTAGGGGAATCGAACCCCTGTCACCTGCTTGGAAGGCAAATATGTTAACCACTACACCAACCGCCCTGTTTGTTGGGAAATTCTGGATTCCACAAAGCTATAAATTTTTAGGTATTCTAAGTGTCTAGCAGTCCAACTATATCGACTACAATCTGAGTACAACGGTTAGCGAGCTCAACCGTCTTGTAAGTTCAATGCATTTTAGAGCGGATGTGTCGCGCAACGAGCTAATAATTCGACGTCTGTGTGGGCACTGCAGCATCATTCAGTAAGCCTTTGTATCACGTGATATTTCCACCATCGATGCATTTTTGGTCCAAGATCGGAATACCCAAAGACACCAGAACATGCAAAGAGTCAGGATAGGGTACAGTAGGCTCGGTGCTGTTAGAAGTGCCAAGAACTGCTTTAGAAACTATTCCAAAACTCCATTTCTGTTTATTCCCAACGAAGAGAAGCATATATTCGAAAATGAAAAGTTAACTCCAGAACAAAACGACGCTGCCATACCGCCCAAGCCCGAGTTTAAGGGCGTTTCCAAGTATCACCATGACATGAGAAATCCTGAAGATATAGCCGATGTTATCACCAAGTTTAATTTCAACGATTTCATGATATCTGCTCTTTCTGACAAGGCTACGATATTAGGAAACCAAGCACACAAGTTCATACTAAAAGACGGCACTGAACAATCAGTTAGCTTACATTTTGCCAACATGACCAGGCTATGGACCAAAATCTTCAATGAACAGATCACAAAGCTCTCGGATATTCCACCACAGCAAGAACTTAATTTATCGTCCAACACTTCTGAGTTGATCCAAAAGTATGAACAATTCATCGAGAAATTCGGCACTATATATACAGTAGCAAACTTGGAGCGGTTCTACAGGCTGGTTGGAGCACTCGATGGACCTCAAGACTATTTGACACAACAACAATCAGGCACAATAACGTTCGAAGCCGTTTCCAGCTATTTAGCGGGCCGTGCGGAAATGGAAGATCCAAAACACTTTGAAGCTTTGATAGACTTTATTATTCCTAATGTTGAAATTTGCTCGCAGCAAGGAATCATTACGATGATCAAAGCTGTGATAAACAGATTGAAAACTATCGAAATCACCAAAGAGCATTTGTCTATTTTCAACCGTTTCGTGGAGAAGGTAGAAGACTTTAGTCCTGTTCAGTCGTTAGACACACCACATTTGGATGATCTTGCTTACTTATTAATACGTGGCGGGGACCTTTCTCGAGCCAGAGATGCTCTTAGCACTATCATTCTGAGAGGTATATGTCCATCCAGTGTTACGGTGGACGAATATTTCTTATGCTACCATAAAAGCTTACAGAAAAATGCAGTCAATGAAACTGAAATTGTGAGAGACTTGAGTCTTTTGAAACCTGCCATTTTTCACCGCGACATTAGTCCTATTATATTATCTGTACTCTTGGAACATGTGGTGAGAGACCCAACTGATTTGAGCATGTTACTCAGACTTGTGAGCAAAGATTTGTTAGAGCAATTCCAGCACGAAATTTTCACCAGGTTACTAGTAATTAACGAGACCGCTCCTAAGCAAGACAGGGCTCTTCAAATAGGACACTTGGTAAGGTATTATGTCGACAAACGCGTCAAGTTGAATCCTAGCACCGAAACATTGATCAAGAGAGCAAAACTTTAATGTACATAGATGATAGAAAATACAAAGATATATAAAATATATTTAGAAAATGAGACTAATGGGTAAAACTGGAAACTAATTCGGGTAACAAAAGATTTCAATATTAAAGTTGGTCTGAATATCGTGGGCTCTTATCAGAGCTATCGACTGGCATGAACTGAATGAAGTGCTTCTGGTACTACTGATTTAAATTTGTTGTAGTCAATTATGTAGTACTTATTGACTAATGTTGTACTTATAGTTTTTGTACAGATTTATGTATTCCTGTGGGCATTTAGATGCTCCTCTAACTCTTCTTGTCGTCTCTCGTTATCATTAATTCGAAGCGAATATTCGCTGATGGGGTCGTGTGATCTGATGCTTAGGTCGTCGTTGCTTTCATTATGGTACTCGTGGTGTACCCACCCACTATCAAAACTGCTGTTGGCATTATGGCTCAACTTTGGCTCTCGTGCTGTGTTGTTTTGAGTACTGTAAAACCCGTTGGTGTATACATAAAAGCCATCGTCACTAACTGAATCGTTCCATCTGCTATCTATAATACTGTTGCGTAGCCTCATGTCGTCGATTCCATACTTGTGGTCTAGCTCAAGGTAACGCCTCGACGAAATGGTTCTCTTGACAAAGCACAACATTGCCGCTATCAAAGTGAGGACTATAACAGGGAATAACTGAAGCCATCCCACGTAGCTCAAGTTGGGAATAAACAATAGGATATCGGCCAAAAGTCCCAATAGAGTGCATATGAAAGATAGCATGGAGAACGCGAGCATCATGTTGATGTATCGAGAAATGTCTCTTGGTTTTCGAAGCTGTTGAGGCCCCGACTCGCGAGAAGCACTCTTGCTTGTTTGTGAGCCCCCTTGGTCTCTCATTTCGATCATTTCTTCTTGTTCTGCCACGCTCTTTGATGAGCCAGATACTTCTAACGGGTGAGGAGCTTCTGGGTTTCGTATAAACCAACTGAGCTTTAGTCCGTCTATTTTCTCCACATACTCTAGTGATATCAAGAATAATACCACCAAGAATAGAAGGCACGAAAACCCAAATGCTATGACGTGAACCACTAGAAGCTTGGAGATGGTATAGGTTGCATTAGAGGGTAAAGCAACATCGCCTAGGTCTTCCACTTCTCCACTTGTCATGACCTGGAGGGAGTTGTTCACTGAAGGGTAGCCTATTCTTGGTTCCAGGCACCTTTCTGTATTTAAATCACACAAGCCAAATACCCCAAAGCTCATGGACTGATACCTGGAGAGGTACACGTTACTGCGTGCTGAAGTGATAGGGACTGAAACTACCGGTAGCAACTGCACCACTAGGCAGAAAGCGTTGAGTATTGCCAAAGCAACGAGCTCTTTGCTTAGTATAGCCATGAACTGTGGGATGTTATATGGTGTTAAGATTGCAGTCTGGAAAGCTGATCACTGAAAGTGCGTAGCGAGAAAAGAGAAAATGATAGCGAGAAATAGCGATAAAGCTTGGCAGAGTAGTGTGATGCAACTAGGAGTACATATAAATTACATAGACTTGCTGATTAGTATAGACAACAAGGAAATTTAGTATAGAGACTATATGAGTGTTGGGATGTTGGTATTTGAGGTACGACCATTGAAAGGTGAGCACACCAGTCGCAGTGGTGCGATTCTGAGATTTGCACCCAATTTTATCCTGGATTTTTTGAAGTATCATAAGCCCTTATATCTGATATATTAAACTAAATTGTCGACATCGCTCGAAATAAGCGGGAGTGCTTGGGTTTGCATATTTTCTGATATTTCTGATATCTCTGTAGAATTGCAAATTTTCTGTAGAAAGAGTTCAAACGCAGCTTACCTATATCCTGGCCTCTCTACTATCCAAGATCTACCCATACCATAGACATATATCTATGGCTATAAAAGTAAAACCTTTGTAATGGGAATACTATAAAGAGATAAAGAGATGACTTGCATGTATCAAGTCTGCTACTTCTGTTGGATAGGTTCTTATCTCCTCTGCTAGTGAAATGCCTCACGTGCCCTGACATATACTTCCCTCCCATCGTGTCTCGTGATCTCACACCATCAACCATGAAACGTCTAGCAAGTGTTCTAGCTGTAGCATTAGCATTTACAGTGTGGAGATTAATACGTATTCCGTCCGTCCCCAGAATGGTTCACCCTTACTCGAAAGAATTAGAAGTCGCCACTTTGGCAGTCAAAAGAGCCTCGATTTTGACCAAAAGGCTCAGCGACTCAATTGCTGCCACCCAAAAATCAGGCACCCATATTAAAGATGATAAATCGCCAGTGACTATAGGTGACTACGCAGCACAAGCCATAATTAACCATGCCATCAAGCTCAATTTTCCTAGCGATGAAATCGTAGGAGAAGAAGATTCGGACGATCTTCAAGCAGGAACTTCTGAAGCAAGTGATTTGAGTGCAAAGATCCAAGAAATTATCGGCCAAGTTCAAAGTGAAACCAAAGATTACAATGAAAAATTAGGTGTTCTTGAACAATTGCCAGAAATATATAAAAGCATTGACTACGGTAATTCTGCCGGCGGCCGTCTGGGCCGGTTCTGGGCTTTAGACCCTATCGATGGTACCAAGGGCTTTCTCAGAGGAGACCAGTTCGCAGTGTGCTTAGCCTTGATTGAAGACGGCCAAGTCGTATTGGGGGTCATTGGATGTCCTAACTTGCGTGAACACGTGGAGTCAAACGAAAAACAATCTGGAGTCGTGGGTGGATTGTTCTCTGCTATCACGGGCCAAGGGTCGTACTACTCCAATTTGTTTGATAGTGGATTCTTGCCATTGGCTGACCAGCAGCGCATCCATATGAAGCAGACTTCCAATGTTGATGAGCTCCGTGTGGCCGAAGGAGTAGAAAAGGGCCACTCGTCGCACTCAACGCAGTCGCAGATCAAAGCACATTTGGGGTTCAACGCGCACACCGTAGAAAACCAAACCATCAACATGGACTCGCAGGTCAAGTACTGTTTGTTAGCCAAGGGCCAAGCCGATATTTACCTCAGATTACCTATTAGCGATACTTACCGTGAAAAGATCTGGGACCATGCAGCTGGTAATGTGTTGGTTTACGAGAGCGGTGGAGAAGTGGGCGATATCGAGGGAAACAAGTTAGACTTTGGTCATGGCCGTTTGTTGCCTTCCAAAGGTGTCATTGCGGGCAGCAGCGCGATCTTCGATAAAGTGATTGAGGCTGTAAAAAGTGTACAGTAGGTATAAAAAATATTATTCATGATGTGCTTGGCAGGTTTGCAGCAATTTTTACACATATAGTTCTTGATGCTCTAAGTTAGCAGTAGTTTGTATTTAGCTAGGGATATACGCCAACATCAATCATCCTACATAAGTTTATTGGCTTATTGCTTGTATTACTCTATATATCTATCCGTGGACGTTGATTTTTGCAGCACCCAAAATGTGGGGTGCGATTTCTTGCAACCACGCCAATTCCATGACGGAGCAGTTCCTGCCGTAACCTTTGGACGTGTACACGTACTCAATATACATGATACAGTCAAGGTTAGATTTACCAAAGAGATGCGACGATGGGTGAATGCTGATTAGCTGGCCACTGGTGAATGTCCGGTATGAACGGTCGGGCATCCCCACAGCAGTATTGGTAATGTATCCTTTGAGGAATGACTTGAGCACAGCGGGAATATCCAACGCAGACAGCACATGCTCGGCAGCGTCTTCTTCGTCGTCACTGTCGTCTCCATTGGAATCATCCAACTGTGTGCGGATTTGGCGAAGTTGGGTTTCGCGCTCGTGCTGGGTGGCACTATCGTCCTGGCGCGCAGTAGCCACCATGTATTCACGTAATTGACGACGAACTTTGAGGACGTTTTTGAAGCCCTTGTAGTTGAAATGCATATCTTTGCACCACGCCTTGCATTCTGCATCCGGTAAAGACCGGAAGTAATCAAAGTACTCCTTAAATGCTATCAAGTCGCCGTGTTTGCAGCCAAGGGGGCTGTACTGGCGACGCGCATAGTTAACTTCATCACGCATATCGCCCTGGCCCCCAAGATTTAGCACCAAGTTATCTACCGAGAGGCAAGCCACGATATCGATGACTGGTGCCAACACCCCAAATTCGGCAGCCGTGAGAAGCACCACCGAGAGCTGTGGGGGTAATGGAAGCACAGACATCTTGTAGCCTAGTGAGGTGATGGTCCCCGCGTCATTGAGGGCGCCTAATGCGTAAAGCGTACTCAATGCGCTCAAGATAGCGTCGTTACCCGGGTGCTCTAACCAGGCCCAATTCAAAAGATCGTCTACTCCGAGCTTCTTGAGTGTGAGCACTGGCAACACTATATCGTTACGCACTATTTCGGGCTCCTGCTGCTTTGGGAACAGTGTGGTCAATGTTTTTTCCAGATAGAGCCTGAACAGCTTACCTGCACTTTCTCTACCAGCTCTACCGGCACGCTGTTGCGCCGAGGCTTGTGAGATGGGCGTGGTGAGCAATGTGGATAAACCCAATTGGTGCTTCCATACTTTGACTTTTCTCAATCCTGAGTCCACGACATACTTCACGCCGGGAACAGTGATAGAGGTCTCGGCAATATTGGTTGCCAAAATGACTTTCCTGCGCCTCTTGGGGAGCGACTCGAAAATACGCGCCTGCTGCCCCGGAGATAACTGCGCGTACAACGGCATTGGTACAATCAACGGAGAGTCTTTGGGAAGCTGCGGCGCTAACTGCTCAAGTATATTTACACATGTGTCGATTTCCTCCTGGCCCGGTAAGAAACATAAGATATCACCCTCACCCTCTGACCGATTGAGCTGGACCACCGTCTTGACCATGGTGTCTGCTATGTCTTCGGTGTCATCTTCCAAATAGTAGTGTGACACCGGATATATTTTACCTTCGATAAAGAGAATAGGTGCATGGTCAAAAAATGCGCTAAAAAGCTCGGCGTTTAAGGTGGCCGACATGACGATCACTTTAAGATCGGTACGTTTTTTCGACACAAGCAACTGCTTGAGGAAACCCATGATAAGATCAGTCAACACCGTACGCTCGTGCGCCTCATCCAAAATGATAGTAGTATACTTGGAAAGCGTGCTATCAAGCATCATCTCTCGTAAAAGCATACCATCGGTCAAGTACTTGAGCTTTGTTCGCTGCGGATGCGTGAGGTTGGCAAAACGCACCTGGTACCCCACTTCGTGTCCCAACGCACAACCGTATTCTTGGCTGACTCTGGCTGCCAAAGAGGCCGCAGCCACTCTTCTGGGTTGCGTGACTGCAATTTGTTTCTTGTTCACAGGCATCAAGAACTGCGGAATCTGGGTCGACTTACCCGAACCTGTTTCACCAATAACCACTGTCACTTGGTTGCGTGAAACATACTCGAGAATCTTTTCCTTGTGTTGGTATATTGGAAGCTGTTTTCTGGTCTCCAAGAGCTGCTGCGCTTTTGCTGCGAGTTCCCCGCGGGAAATTACTGTAGCCTGATGGAATGTACCTTCGTCTTCTGAATCATCGCTGTAGTACGTCACCTTTTTCTTTTTCCCTTTGTCTTTGCTCTTGGTGGCTTTGGCGCTCTCTTTCTTGGGCTCATCTCTATTGATGATTTCATCCTGGTTGGTACGTTCACCGGTCACTGTTTGTGGGTTTGGCTCTAATTTCGATTCTGCCTTTGATTCTTGTTTCTGTTCTGGTTTTTGCTCTAGATTTGCTTCTATTTCGAGTTTTTCAATCTTAGCCTCCTCATCAAACTTGATCTTCTTATTGCTTCGTATCTTGGTCTCATGCACAGACTCTTCCATAGGCTGCTCCACATGCTGTTCTACAGACCCTACATCCTTCTTTGGCCCTCCTCTCTTTCTCTTTCTCTTCTTGGCCGCACCACCCGCATTATTGGCGGTGTCTTTGGGACTATTGGACATCTTTACTGTAGTTGGTATCTCATCGCATTCAAAATCATTCTAAAGACCATTTTTCGCGCGGGCCGAAATTCGAGCACAATTCATCAACTTCAGTTGCAACGAAGTATGTGGCGTGCTACAAGAGTATCTAGACTTGGAAAGGGTGCTGGCATCAATCAGATAGCATTCAGTCGGTTCAAGTCGACTCCCAATGTTGTTTCTGATACCGTCACCATCATCCCTCCGGTGGCTACGTTGGCGACGAAAAAACTTTACGAGAACGACTACAAAGGCTCGCTTGTAGGACACTTACAATCTCGTCACTTGGTCGAGTCCATCACCAGCGACGACTTGTTTGATCTCACGTTGCCAGATGCAGCCAAATTCAAACTTTACTGCGGGGCAGACCCCACAGCCAAGTCCCTCCATCTTGGCAATTTATTGCCACTAATGGTGTTGCTACACTTTAACTTGCGAGGTCATGATGTAGTAGGCTTGGTAGGAGGTGCTACAGGTGCCGTAGGGGATCCTAGTGGGAAAACTACCGAGAGGAGCCAATTGGAAGAAAAGGAGAGATTGGCCAACGTGGAAAAAATACAGGGCCAAATCAGCACCTTTCTCCACAACGGAGTTAAATACGCACATTCTAGAGACTTTCCTAAGGTAGAAGGCGGGGAAATAACCACTGCCAATAATGCATCGTGGTGGTCTTCCATAGGCATGTTGGATTTTTTAGCTACGTACGGACGGTTTATCAGAGTATCGGCGATGTTGGGGCGCGACTCTATCCAATCGAGACTTCTGTCGCAAAGCGGGATAGGCTTTAACGAATTTACATACCAGGTGCTACAAGCGTTCGATTTCTGGCACTTATTCAAAGAACATGGCGTCAGCATCCAGGTGGGAGGCAGTGACCAGTGGGGGAACATTACCGCAGGAACGGACCTTATTTCGCGGTTGCAAAAGCACAACTTTTTGGGGGACGACAAAAAAGAGCGCCCCTCATTCGGAATGACGGTGCCTTTATTGACCACGCCTACAGGTGAGAAGTTCGGCAAAAGTGCTGGAAACGCGGTCTTCATCGATCCAGCTCTCACCTCGCCATACCAGATGTATCAGTACTTCATCAATACTCCCGATGAAATCGTCCTCAAGCTCTTGAAGACGTTCACCTTGTTGCCGTTGTCAGTTATTGATGGGGAGATTGCCCTGCGCCACGAAGCCGACCCCGGGCTCCGCCTTGCGCAAAGAATATTGGCGCGCGAAGTGGTTGATTTACTCCACGGTGTAGGTGTAGGAGACGAGATGGCGTATGTGACCGGGTTCTTGTTCCCCACTCCGGATCAACCCTTCAACGATTCGTTATCCGCTGATAAATTGATACAAAACTTGAGAAGATCAGGAATCTTGGACTCGCTCAAATTATCTGACTTCCCTGATGAAGATCTTAAAATGAGCACGGTTTTGGCCAAGGTGATTGGAAAATCCAAGCGTGAGACCAAAAACCTTATTAAATCAGGAGGAATCTACTTGGGGCTCGAACGTGACCAGTTCGAGGATCCCGAAGACGTGGTTTTATTTGACAAGTCGCATCACCTTATAGATGGCAAATTGTTGCTTGTGAGGGTGGGGAAACAAACCTACCACGTAGTTGAATTTACCGATTGTACATAGAAAATAGCCAGAAAAATAGAAAGTTGGCCGCAAATTTACATGCAAGATCTACTATTAAGTGAGCGCGGAGGCTAAGTAGGTCAGTTTTCGTCACGCCGAGGAGGGTGAGGAGCACTGGCCCGACTAACGTCGTAGCTTACAGTATTGGTTAGAAGTAGCGTAGATACGCTGCGCACTGTCGCCTTCATGGTCTGCCTGCGGCCGTTGCCAAATTATTGTCAGCAGTCGCAGCCTCTTTAGTTGTTTTTTAGGGTCTAGACCTGCACTTAGTAATTTGAGTGGTGTGCATCGCCACTTATAAATATACTCAACTGTTGCGGCTGTTTCAGTATCAACACCACCACGAATCATGTCTAAATTTTACGACTTAGCACCAAAAGACGCCAAGGGAGAACCATATCCATTCTCTGACCTCAAGGGTAAAGTTGTTTTGATTGTCAATGTAGCCTCCAAGTGTGGATTTACCCCTCAGTACAAGGAATTGGAAGAGTTAAACAAAAAGTATGCGGGCAAGGACGTTCAGATTTTGGGATTCCCATGTAATCAATTCGGAAGCCAAGAACCAGGTAGCGCCGAAGAGATCGCCAGCTTCTGTACCTTGAACTACGGAGTCACATTCCCGGTTTTGGGCAAGATTGAAGTCAATGGCTCCAACGAAGACCCAGTCTACAAGTACTTGAAGTCCCAAAAATCAGGTGTGTTGGGATTGAACAGAATCAAGTGGAACTTCGAAAAGTTCCTCATTGACAAGAACGGTAAGGTTGTTGAGCGTTTCTCATCATTGACCAAGCCTTCCACCATTGGGCCAAAAATTGATGAGTTGTTAAAGTAAATAGCCCCGTAACGATTCAAGGAGTTATGTCAAGCTCATAATCCATTGTTTAATACTACACTAATATATAATCGAAACAGATAAGATTCGTAGTTTGTAGGGGTGTGTATTTTATGGGGATATCGGTGGCTGCTACAATAGGAACGAATGAGCATTATGCACTGAAACGGATCGACAGTACACTAAGATCAGAGTGCAAATCATTAATTGGTATTGTTAACTCAATTGACTAACAATAGATCAGACAACTAGATCAGTAAAGTTTAGTCAATTGAGTATTCATTAGTGAACTAGCAAGCTGCGATCAGCCAGCAATTTCATCACTTGTGGACCCGTATACTTACTAGTTCGCACTACTGCCACGCACTACTGGCCAGCAAACACCGCACTAAATGTCACTGGGTTTTGAATGATCTCATTGCACCTACGCACGATTACCGCCACCGCTCGCCACAGGTACTAACCACCCCAAAATGAGATCTGGGACGAATCCACATTCTGAAGTGTAGCTCCACTTTACATAATTGCGCTGTAGTTTGCGCAACACCCCTGAATAAGCTTCCCCCCTTAGTCGTCTCATTTCCATTCCGCTATCCACAATTGAGATCTCCTATCCAACCTTATTTAGTGTCTCTATTATGCACGCCGTTCCGTGTTGTGTGCCCGAAAAGAGTTGACCGTTCTACGGTCTTCTACCAGCTTATCGCGCGCTCTGTGGCTGCCTTTTTAGGCAACTGAGAACAGGGCCGGTGCTTGCTGTCAGCACACGACTTCTACCCCTTTCTCTCACTTTCCAATACTTATAAGATTGTTGGGTTCCCCACTATATGAACATCCATCGTTTAGAGTTATAAGTAGTCAAGTTATTTTTTATATTTTTGGGTCAAGGTATACATATTAGCACGTAACATCGGTTATACAAGCATCTGCTATTGTTGGCGTTTAGCTTGCCTGGAATCTTACGACACCTTTTTCATCCTTTACAAGGCCAACACTCCATATCCATAAGGCCAACACTACACTTTTTATTCATTTTATATACAAGGCATTGGACTGTTTATGTCCCATTTCATTTCAATTGACTAGAACTATATTCAATTAACCCTTTCTTTTTATTACATTCACGACTCACACGATATCAACTTTATGCATATATAATGACTAACGAATATGCCCTTTACGAAGCCGGTCTGCTTCTTTTTAACGACAACTACAAGTTTGTCAAGAATCTCCAGAATGGTTCTTTTGGCAAAGTTTCACTCGCTTTAGATACCTCCACATCTAACTTTGTTAGTATCAAGGCCATTCCCAAAGTATCGCCAGTCAAGCAGCTTGCTGGCGAGAGGAGTTTGGCTGAAATAGCGCAGGGCGAAATCGAAGCCCTTCAAATCCTCAATTCTCCCTCCACGTCAGAATATGACAACTCCAACATTTGCAAGCTTCTTGATTCATTCGAGACCAAATCGTACATCGTTTTGGTTCTTGAGTACTGTTCCAAGGGCGATTTATATGACTTGATCCATGAAAGATCATTGAGCATCCAAGAAATCATCAAATTGAGCACTCAATTACACAACGCTGTCCAGTTTGCACACAGCAAATCCGTTTATCACCGTGATATAAAACCGGAAAACATCTTGATCGATGAAGACGATAACTTTAAGTTGTGCGACTGGGGCTTGGCCACTACCTCTCGGTTCAGCGAAGACTTCAATGTTGGAACCGAGAAGTACATGGCACCCGAGTGTCTTCTCAAGGATAGAACTGCTGATGGCACATATGACTGTGTTTATTCAGACTACTGGTCTTTTGGAATCACAATCTTGACCGCTATCTTTGGAACTTCTCCATTCAAGCAGCCCTCGACCACCAAGTCGGTTCAGGCTGACTACAACTTCAAGAACTTCGTCATGTTCAACAATCCACACATTTTGTACGACATCTACCCTTCCATGAACACCAACTGTTTTGAGCTATTCATGAACTTGTTGAAGGTTGGTAGTGATGAAGACGACGCCATCTCGTTCACTGCCAAAGCCAGATCTAGAGATATCACCAAGTTCACCAGCGATTTACAAACTAAATGGGTTTACGGCTTAACTGTGGACGACGAAGTTCACGACGAATACTTAGAACTGAGCGATGACGTCAGCGCTCAGCATGCTGACGTGTTCGACATGGATCATGACGACTTGCAATTTTCATGTTTCGACACCAAACCTTCATCTATTGACGACGAAGAAGAGTACGATAGTGAGTTTGAATTGGTCGAGTACAATGCTGTTACTCCGAACATTCCAATCAATTCTCCTACAAAGAAACCACTTACAACCAATTCACAGGCAAGTATGAAACTTCCCTCGTTGGTTGAATCGTCCATGAAATCATCAGTTAGCTGGTGTGACTTGGACGATGAAGACGATTGGGCTTTAGACACTGACATTAGTCAAGTTCTCGATAGATTGAACTTGGAAACGCCAGTGAAAAACGACAAAGCCATTAAAATACCAGGCTCATCCAAAGATCAGGTCCGCATTTTTGACCAGGATTTAGGAATGAACTACGATACTAAAGTGATTAACTGGTTTGATTGCTAATTAACTACATAGGTACGAATACATTTCAAATCTAGAAAAAAAAAACTTTAGACAATTGTTTTGCGCAATCACCAAATGCCCACTTTTGTAAAAGTCTTCAGATTTCTGCCAAGTCCAACTATTCAGCGTCCACTGTAGAGTCATCAGGTTATGTCGAATCAGCCCGGTCCGACTAGCCAATGGCCACCAACGTAAGAGTCATCAAGTTGTTGCCCCACAATAGCGGTATGACATCGACCAGAGCTGAAGCGGTCTAAATGTCCGGTGCAGGGAATCGGCCGGTGTCGCAGCCGCGCCTGAACAGGTGTAGGAGAGAGATTATGTGAGGGAAGGCGGTAACGGAGTCAGATAATGCAGGAATTGGAATAATAGAGCTACAAGTGTAATCATGGCGTACTCTGGACATCAATTGTGTTGGTACCCTCCCACCTTAACAAATCGTTTCCGGCTGACCACTAGGGCTTCACAACTGCGATGCCATTGACAGCAGTGCTAGGGTGTGCGCCGCACAGGTCATCGGTCGTTGACACCGCCAGCGGTCAGCTGTAAGGCGCTCCGGCGGTCCGTGCGACACCGGCCCTGAACGGAATCGGGCGGTACCGGCACGTGCCGCACGCCAATCCAGCGGTCCCCAACCCCACTCGCTCCTGCACACACTCGTCGACAAGAAAATTACTCACCAAAAACTTTTCACTATATAAAAGGTTGAAAAGTCTGAATTATATTATAGTTTTAGATCAGTATTAACAAACTTACACATTCAACAATGTCTATCAGAAACACATCTATTCGTATGGCTAGAATGGCTGCCTCTGGCGCCTCCAAGCAAGTTGCTTCCAAGAGAGCTTTAAGTGCCTTGGCCAACGCTGCCCGTCCAATTGTCTCCAAGAAGTCTATGGCTCCAGTTGCTGTCCGTGGTCTTAAGAACATCAACTTCGGTGGTACCGAAGAAGTTGTCCACGAACGTGCTGACTGGCCACAAGAAAGATTATTGGAATACTTCAAGAACGACACCTTGGCTCTTATCGGTTACGGTTCCCAAGGTTACGGTCAAGGTTTGAACTTGAGAGACAACGGTTTGAACGTTATCATTGGTGTTAGAAAGAACGGTGCTTCTTGGAAGGCCGCTATCGAAGACGGTTGGGTTCCAGGTGAAAACTTGTTCGACGTCAACGAAGCTATCAACAAGGGTACTTACATCATGAACTTGTTGTCCGATGCCGCTCAATCCGAAACCTGGCCAGAAATCAAACCATTGATCACCGAAGGTAAGACTTTGTACTTCTCCCACGGTTTCTCTCCAGTCTTCAAGGAGTTGACCCACGTCGAAACCCCAGAAAACGTCGATGTTATCTTGGCTGCTCCAAAGGGTTCCGGTAGAACCGTCAGATCTTTGTTCCAAGAAGGTAGAGGTATCAACTCCTCTTACGCTGTCTGGAACGATGTCACCGGTAAGGCCGAAGAAAAGGCTATTGCTTTAGCCGTTGCCATTGGTTCTGGTTACGTTTACCAAACCACTTTCGAAAGAGAAGTCAACTCTGACTTGTACGGTGAAAGAGGTTGTTTGATGGGTGGTATCCACGGTATGTTCTTGGCTCAATACGAAGTCTTGAGAGAAAACGGCCACACCCCATCTGAAGCTTTCAACGAAACCGTTGAAGAAGCCACCCAATCTTTATACCCATTGATTGGTAAGTACGGTATGGACTACATGTACGATGCTTGTTCCACCACTGCCAGAAGAGGTGCTTTGGACTGGTACCCAAGATTCAAGGATGCCTTGAAGCCAGTTTTCGAAGACTTGTACGCTTCTGTCAAGGACGGTTCCGAAACCAAGAGATCTTTGGAATTCAACTCTCAACCTGACTACCGTGAAAAGTTGGAAGAAGAATTGAAGGTCATCAGAGGTATGGAAATCTGGAGAGTTGGTAAGGAAGTCAGAAAATTACGTCCTGAAAACCAATAAGCGTGCTCCTAGCAACAAATCTATAAAAAATAATCATGGTTTCTTATGGTCTGGAATGGCTCAAGAATCCTAACTTTCAATTCTAACTTTTTGTATCTATTTATTACCTTTTTAGCATATAGGAACTTAATGTTTGTCGAATAAACACGTTCTGTGATAACTACAGTAGACCACGTCATAACCACGTCATAGAAGCCCCATAGAAGAATTTGGTGGAACTTTCCGTGCACGTACGATGCAAGAAGGTGATCGACAGCTGTGGACGAAAAGGCAGCCTGCGGAGGAGGGGGAGATTTTTCGCAGTCCTCAAACCCTAACCCTGATCACGTGCCAAATACTACTGCACAAATTCCGACCGCCGGGACTGCGCATACTGAGAGTGTTCACATGACCACTACCCCGGAACTCGCTCAAAAAACTTTTCACTCCTGCAAAACTCCAGTCTCTTAAGACCATAGAATATTAGGTCCTTTTTCCTTTGATATTATACCAAAACTACTATCAAAATGGCCGTAGGAAAGAATAAGAGATTGTCTAAGGGTAAGAAGGGTTTGAAGAAGAAGGTCGTAGACCCTTTCACCAAGAAAGAATGGTTCGATGTCAAAGCCCCTTCCACCTTTGAAAACAGAAACGTCGGTAAGACTTTGATCAACAAGTCTACTGGTTTAAAGAACGCCGCCGATGGATTAAAGGGCCGTGTTGTCGAAATCTCCTTGGCTGATTTGCAAGGTTCCGAAGACCACTCCTACAGAAAGATCAAGTTGAGAGTCGATGAAGTTCAAGGTAAAAACTTGTTGACCAATTTCCACGGATTGGACTTCACCTCCGACAAATTGAGATCCTTGGTCAGAAAATGGCAATCTTTGGTTGAAGCCAATGTCACCGTCAAGACTGCCGACGACCACGTCTTGAGAATCTTTGCCATTGCCTTCACCAAGAGACAAGCCAACCAAGTCAGAAAGACTACTTACGCTCAATCTTCCAAATTAAGAGAAGTCAGAAAGAAGATGATTGAAATTATGCAAAGAGAAGCTTCTAACGTCACTTTATCACAACTTACTTCCAAATTGATTCCAGAAGTTATTGGCCGTGAGATTGAGAAGTCCACCCAAACCATCTTGCCTTTACAAAACATTCACATCAGAAAAGTCAAGGTTTTGAAACAACCAAAATTCGACTTGGGTGCCTTGTTAGCTTTACACGGTGAAGCTTCAGGTGAAGAAAAGGGTAAGAAAGTTTCTGGTGGTTTCAAGGATGTTGTTTTGGAAGCAGTCTAATGGGTTGTAGATTAGCGATTGAGGTTATTTTCGATTACGTTAACGAGAATAGTCGTGTATACTTTTATTAATGTACGTTTAAATGAAATCATACCTAAAGATAAATAGCTTGCTGTGCATCGATATTGGAGGCTGCAAGCTCTATTATGCAATTGGTAGATAGTTTGACGGACCTTAAATCCATTCTAGTTCTTACTGTGTACTTTCAATTGCTGCTAGCATTGGCTGCAAATGGTCGCGCGGGAAGAATCTCTCCCGCGAGTCTCTCCCTATCAATTCTCGCTATTCAATCACTATATCATCCATCACGCTATTTTGAAAAAATATTACCAAAGTAAAAGGTTCTGAATGATATTCTTATATACCAAATGGTTCTGAATTAGACATCTCTTCCTATCCCTCCTAACCTCACATTATTTTTGGGCATGCTCGTCATCACTTTGGTCTCTCACTATTCTTTCTCGCACTTTTTGCTATTATTTCTCGTATTATTTCTCGCTAACTCTCGCTCCTCACTACTAATTTCTGTGACTACTATACGACACAGCCAACACGTCTTTATACAAAATAAGGTCTCTCATATCACTATGGATGACGAAGACGATGCATGGTCATACTCATTTCCCCCCTCAACAGAATCATTACCGCTAGCCTCATCTTCTCTTGATGATCAGCAGCTCCCTCCGCAGGAACCGAAGCACAAGCAAACCTATACTGACCAGGTCGACTTGTTGCGCCGGGGCCAAGAATATGATGATTTGCACTCACAAGAATCATCCAATTCTTCTGCAGAACACCAACCGAATGCTGGCGAGCTCAAGAGAAACCGGTTGGCTAAGTTGGCACCGATTTCTCGCACGTCGTCAAGGTCGTCAACGTCATTGCAGTCGCCGTTTCTCGCCAAATCGATACCGGCCAATCCGCATACCACCAAAGAAGACGCCAGCTCGGTTATATCCAAAGAAAACCTCAGCAGTGGCTTTGAACCGCACGCAAGTGGCAGTGCTAGGAACAGTCTTTTGCACAATAAGAGCAGCTCCATGAGCACCTACGAGGCCAAAGAAGACAATGGCGATGCTCTGACATCTTCGCCGAAGATCATAGCGTATAGAAAGTCCAAAAAGTCCATTAGTGAAACGACAGAACCAAATACTCCGACGTCTCCTAAGGGATCGCTAGATCTCAAGAACTACTCAGAAGACGTATATAGAGATACGCCGTACCATTATGCTGCCATGAAGCGTAACACCGAGTTCCACCAATTATTCAGGGTAATTGACTTGACGGACCGGCTTCTTGACGACATCTCGTGCGCGCTCAGCAGAGAGATCTTGCTCCAGGGCCGGATCTATGTCAGTGAACATTATGTGTGTTTCAACTCCAATTTCTTGGGGTGGGTGACTAGCTTGGTAATACGGTTCAAGGACATTGTCAGTATCCAGAAAAAGTCGACCGCAGGACTTTTCCCTAATGGAATCATGATCGAAACCAAAGATGCAAAGCACACATTTGCCAGCTTTCTTTCGCGGGATCCGACTTACGACTTCATCACTACAGTATGGGAACACTCTAGAGACGATCCTTTTGATTCCAAGCCCATTACTCAGGAAGAATTGGTCAATCAGGGCAGAACAAGCGGTGATTTGTCCAACGAAACGCCCAAAAGAGTGGTTTCTCCGCCGCTGCTCCAGACCCCGCAAATCGAATCGTATATATTGTCTATTGACGGTGACGACGACGTAGAAGACGGCGACGTTTCTGACCACGACCTCAAGCTGCCGCTGAAACCAACAGTCACCAGCAAAGTGCTCAAGTTTAAAGAAGAGAGTGGCTACGTTAATGGCGGGCCAGACTTGCACAGCCCTACAGAGGCCGAGTACACCAAGGACAAGAACGAGATCGAGCTTGTTCGTGAGACTATAGATGCACCTTTAGGTGTAGTTTTCGACATTCTTTTTGGAAGCCACAATACGAAATTCCACCGCCGGTTTCTTGAAAATCACGACGGGTCTGAAATTTCCGAGTACGGCGAATTCTTGCCGACCGAAGAGGATCCTACCTGCCAGGAACGTAGCTACACATATCGTCGTGATTTGGGGTACTCTATCGGCCCCAAGTCCACTACCTGTGAGGTCAGCGAGGTCATTGAGCACCTCAATTTCGCCGACTATATCACCCTTCTTAACACCACAGTCACACCCGACGTACCGCTGGGCCAGTCGTTTTCAGTGAAAACCCGGTACGTGTTGACGTGGGCAGAACTCAACAAAACGCAGTTGGTGGTGTCATACTATATTCAGTGGACAGGCAAGTCTTGGATCAAGGGAATCATTGAAAAACAGTCTTTGGTGGGCCAAACGGCCACTGCCAAGGACTTGATAGAAGAATTGCGCAAGGAAATCGCCGCCAGCACCTATTATGTCGATGGACCAGAGATCCAGGCCGTTGAAGAAGTAAAGCCTGCAAGTGTAGAAACCCAAGACTACAGACCACCCGTTCCAGAGAAACCCACATCTGTATCAATTTCGATACCATCAAGGTTCACAATATCGACATTACACATTTTTGGAATCGCACTAGTGCTTCTCTTTATATTGCAGCTCGGTGTGCTCCGAATGGTCAGCCAGACCAACGATTTATTAAAACAACAGACGTTACTCAACACAAGATTGGTAGAGTCGCTCGCGTACCGAAAATCCGACGACCAGTTCTGGGACTGGTTGAACTCGAGTCAAGGCAAGAAACTCAGCAGGGATGAGCAGATCCAGTTCTTGACCAAGAAATTAGATAGTCTTAGGTAATTCAATTCTAATAAAGAAACTCACAATCGATTTTGATTTCTTCAAGACGTAATTATTGAAGTAGCTGATATCCCGAAATAAATATAAATGGGCGGTGTTTGTCACATTCTATTAGTTAAGACAAGGCCAGATCTAGGAAGACCCAATTAATTGGGAAGTGCTGGTTTCTTTGATACCACTCTATTCTTCTAGTCGTACTTTGGGTGCAAAAAAACTAAAATTATGGCAGATTTATCAGGCTTTAATGATTCATTAAATTTTATGTAATTTACGCAATTCCCAACAAGAAGTACGGTGATGCAAAAATAGGAATTTTAACCTGAATTGTCATTAAAAAAGATATGAAACAACTCACTCATGCGTTGCTTGTTTAGGGGAATTGACATATACTTCAAAATATTCGACAGTTATTACTATGATAAGGTAAAAGAAACAAATAATGTCAAGTATAGTGGTATCTGTAATTGTATTCTCAATTGCGTATTTATATAGCTTCTTGTTATTTGCTCTTGACATTTTGGCATTTTGGTACTTTCTGTCTTCTCTCCAAACATTAGATCAGTATCATCAAAACTTAGTGCTGGGAGCCATTGAGATTAGACTACACCATGTGATGCTGTGGTAGAAACCCAACTTCTCAACTTAGCATAGTGATTTCGATTCAATTATTATCGAGCTACTTGAGTGTCCACAAGGAATTACAAATATTTATAGTAATTACAAGATTCTTTATTTCTATTTACAAAAGTGCAAATTTAGCATATCCTTAGATCAGGAACCTCTTCCTCCTCCCTCTTTTCTACCAAGTCCACGTTTTCAATGGTATGTACAAGAATTTGGTCATTATCCGAAGTCAACTCGAATATAAAGATCCCACTGAGCACTCTTTCGAGCTTCTGGTTCTCTTTGCTCAAACCCACTAGAGACGACGACATCTGGCTTATTACAGTACGAACCGATGGCAACGTCTTTGAAACACCCCCATCGTCGTCCTGCTTTTCTCTGAGTATTTTGAGAGTGTCTAGCTTAGACCATCTGTGGGATCCTAGCTTGGCTGCAGACGTCGAATGGAACTTGTTTGATTGGTCATTTTCAGTAAGATGGCTACATCCTTCGCTACATGTGTTCCAGCGTACATAGATCTTGGTCGTGTCTGGATATACAGCCTGCTGATCTGGCTTGGTAGATATTCTTAGAGACTGGATGTGTAGCTGGACTTTGGGACTAAGAACGATCGACGTCAACACCTTCTGAACCGCTTTACATGCTGTATAGTAGTATATTCGGCCTTTTATTGCCGGCAAGTACGAGTTGAGCTCGTCCAAGTGAGTAGGACATATACGTAGTGAAATATCGGGTGCTAGCACCGTGGTGGGGAGCAGCTCTGTAAGCAAACCGGGCACCAAGCGCTTGATTTCTTCGATTATTTTGCCCAAGTTGGCCTTTCTTTGTTGTTCTTGCACTGCAGAATCATCCTGAAAAGACAATTGTGGCTTGGGTGAACTATAGAACCTGCTGATAGTTCCGGAGGATGGCACGATATCCACTTTACGAGGAGCCGATGCGTTGATTATTTTGACACGAACATGTTTATGGAGCACCACTGTTTCTGGACTGTATGATACTGGCTTCGTATATCGTACCAACTTGCTAGATGCTCGCGTCAAAGACATCTATGGTGGTTGGGTTGCAGCGCTGTCGATATGGAAGTTTATAAGTGTATGGTCACGTGAAAAGAATTAACAAGAATCAAACGACGCAGAAGAAGGTCGCTTGATTAGAGGGCACTGGTTGGCGGGACTTCTCAGAAATGTTTACGGTAATTCAGACTAGACTAACAGGTGGTACTGACCTTCAAGAAGTGTATACGGGTAGGTATTCCAGTTACGTGACGAACTGGATCGCTTATACCCTGCACAAAGCTCCTCTATGACCTTACGTCCACTGGTAGTACGATTTGAGAGTCTTACATATGCCACTTTACTAGTCCTGCTTATCTTGTCTTAGAGTTTCTTTTATTGCCTATAAAGTGTCGTAGAGTAATTCGTGGAGTTGGTACTCTTCATTGGCATCATCAATGTCCTTAAAGTTACCAATGAAGTCGTCACCTCTCACTACACCTGGAAGAGGCTTGCCATTGGCTTGTCTCTTCCAAAGCTTCTTGGCTTCCTCGTCAGTTCCCAAGTCACGGTACTCAAACTTGATACCATTGGCTTGTAAAATAGTGACGAGTCTATTGGTTCTGGGGACAATTTGCATACCTCCTGCCAAAGAAGTGTAGACGTAAATAGGAAGCGATTCGTTGTGTTTACGGATCTCAGCAGCAGACACTTCAATGTCGCCTAAATCATCGTCATGGCCAACAGCTTTCTTTTCAGTACCTTCTTCTTTGGTTTCTTCTACCTTGGTGTCTTCTTCCTTGGTTTCTTCTTCCTTGGTATCTTCTTCCTTCTCGTCTTCTTTGGTGGCTCCAAGTGCTCCAGCAATGCCAGCAACAGCAGTACTTGCTGAAGCAATAGCAGCACCAACCACACCCGTTTCTTTAGATTCATCCACGTTCTTTTCTTCTTTAGACTCTTCGGATTCCGTGGTGTCTTTTTCTTCATCCTTCTTCTCATCAGAAGTCAAATCTTCATTTTTGGCATCAGTGGCTTCTTTGGCTTCTTCTGATACAGGGACATCTGGAGTTTTAGCAGCAGCTTCTTTGGGCTCTTCCACCTCAGTAGCTACTTTGGGCTCTTCAGGCTCTTCAACGTCTTTGGTGGTTATTTCAGAACCTTCGGTCTCTTCTTTAAGGTCTTTTTCCGAATCTTCAGTCACTTCTTTGACGACTTCAGCACCTTTAACAACCTCGGGCTCAGCAACTGGTTCAGACTCCTTTAAATCCTTTTTCAATTCTGGCTCTTCAGCTTGAGCTTTGAGATCAATTTTGGACTCACCATCAAGATCTTTAGATTCATCATCTTCAGTTTCTGCCGATTCCTTGACGTCTTCATTTTGTTCCTTTTCTGGAACCTTTTCTTCCTCTTCTTCCTTACTCTCTTTAGGTTCGATATCATCCAGGATGGCTAACTTCGACACCGAAGTATCCAAATCCTTGGTCTCTTCTTCCTTTTCCTCATGCTTAATATCTTCAGCATTGAGAATAGGGCCTGCTGGCTCGTGTTCTTCATCCTTGATCTTGTCGGCTGCCAAATTATTCACATCTTGCTCATTCACCTTGGAGATTTCAGGCTCATGTCCAACTTCTTCATCTTGGGGCAAGTCCTTTTCTTCAACCTTGATGTCCTTGGCAGTCAAAACAGGACCGTCTCCAGCAGACTTGTCTTCAGCCAAACCATCTTCTTTCGATACCTTCAAACTATCCAACTTCTCCTCCGACTTTTCTACCTTGTCATCTTCCTTTTCATCATTCTTTTCATCCTTCTTTTCTCCTTGTCCTTCCTTTTCGTCTTTCATTTCTTCTTCAATCACATTATCTTCAAAATTGACGTTTTTTTTTTCAGTCTTTTCGGTTGGCTTTGAGATCTCCTCCACCATGGTATCTAAATGTTCAATGGTACTATAAGGATCATCAGTAACAAGAGCACCCTCACGGACCAATTCGGTCGGATCCGCATCGTTCTTTTCGTTATCGTGACTAGCATCGATGTTGGGTCTTGCTCTAGATCTAGACCGTGAAATAGACCGGAGATAGTTGGTAGAAGACTCCGAACGGGTCGAGTACAATCTGTCAGAAGGCTTGAACTCATTGGTAGGTGCGTCTACATTGAAGTTTGTGTAGTCACCAGTAGTTACCAAAGAAGGATCTCTTCTGAAATGTTCGTTGGTCGAAGCATCTTCGGCAGCAGCTTCCGCCTTGGCAATTGACTCTCCCATTGTAGGTTTGGAAAATCTGGTTCTTCTGTCGTCGCCGTCGTCTTCCTCTTCTTCTTCGTTGGTAGCAGCAGCCAAATCGGGTGGAAGCTCGTAATGGTCAGGCTCGTCAACATTGGTGTTCTTGTACGAATCACCACGAGCCAAGTGGGGTTTGACGGCTGATCTGGAACGAGATCTTTCAGATGTAGAGTTGCCCAATCTGTTGGCCGATCTGGATCTAGACCGCGATCTATCAGTGTGAAAGTATGGCGTGTGGATGCTGTCGGCAGCGACAATTTCCGGTTGGGCGATTTTAGGCTTGGAAGTCGAAGGTTTGGGCTTTTCGGCAGCATCTTCTTTTCTGAAAGAGTCGGTCAGTTCGAACTTGGGCAAGACGTGGGGATCGTGCGATTTGATCGAGCTCAACAAATCGGAGTGGTCGTTGATCTGATTTTCCAACTGGTACTCCGACAAATTGGGCGTCGAATAGTCGTTTTGGTTGTAAAACTCGGACGCATTCTTAGATTCCAACGGTCTAGGATCCAACGAAGGCTTTGCAGCCGGTTTAGGGTCTAACGAAGGCGTTAACACCGAGTCTAAGCTCTCTTCCCCACCCAATTTGATAGGCGAGTTGGAGATATTGTCTCTGTTTCGTAAGAACTCTTGGAACGTTTCTTTTTCTGGCAGAACACCCGGGTTATTCTTCAAGAACTCTGCAAACGATTCGGCAATTGGGCTCTTGGTGGTGGATTTGGCGTCGCTGGACTCTTCGTACTTGGCGTCGTCCTTGACATGACCTTCGTCGTCCAAAAACTTCTCAAAGTCTTCTTCCGATCCCAACAAGGCCCCTTCATTGATCAAGTCATCCAAAGATGCGGTAACCGACTTCTTTTTCTTGCCCTTGACGCTTTTGGACGGTTTCTTGTACTTTTCAGGGTGGATGTAGTTGTTGTGGGGCGAATCGTCGGCTGATCTCAATGAAGCACCCACGAGCGAGGGCTCGGGAAGCTTTTCTGCTTTTTCTAACTGTTGTTCAAAGTCCATAATAAATAGATTGTGGAGAAGAGTGAAGTGAAGTGTTGGTCAATTCTTAAACGCGCCAACGAAACGAGATAAAGAAAATGTGTGATATGAGCGATTAATTGGTGGGGCAGTAGAGAAAAAACGTCGGCAGAGGAGAAAGAGACGAATGTAGTAAAGGGGAGAGTGAGGGCGCGAGTGTGTAGTCAGGCTGTGTAGTATAGTGTAAGACGATATGATCTTGGCAGGCTAGTATGGTCTTAGCCTGACTGATCTAGCCTGACTGATCTACCTGATTGATCTAGTTTGTTGGTTGCGATAGGCGGAGAATCGGTGGTCGTAACGATTGATTGCTGCGGTGCGCAAACTAATGCGGTGCGAGAGAGTGCAAATCGTCGCTAGATAGCGGAGGAACGGAGCAGAGATAGAATGGAGAGTATGGCGTAGAGGGGGAAGTGCTGCCAAGAGTGATTACTATCAGTATACATTTCATTGGCCAGTCAAGGGTTCATCAGTGGGTGTGAAATGCGGAGACAGATTGGGAGATATGCGACGGATAGTGTAGTGACAAATAAGGGCCCATCAGAAAAACTACCGTCAGACCACATTGGTACTGCCCTACTGATTACTCGTCAAGCTGTTAATTATAAAATATGACTAAACACAAGTGCTAATTATAATAACTACCTGGAATACTACTGATTGTCTCTAAGCTTGCAGCGAGTAGCATGCATGTGCGACCGCCGTACTAATCCCTGTAAATGCGAAATTACGAGGTGTAGAGCGAGCAGAAAATAGATCTAATTAGTGTTTTTAGTCGATTGGTGACAATGCGTGGTATAGTAAACAGCGAACGAGAGGGTCGAAAAGGGTCTCGAGGACTAGAGGGCACGTGGATACTGTAGATCTAGACTTAGACATATAAATACGGCTCGGGAGAAAATCAGCCGCGTCCAAATATGACCATGTACCCACTGTCGTCACCAAGCCGCCGCCCACCACTCCTGCGTGACTTACCTCCTAGTGAAACCTACCAGCCCAGAGTAGTCCTACTTATGAGACTCGCCAGCCATTGACATGTCTCAATAGTGAAGCTAGCTACATCCGCGTGACTAGTCCTACTAATATGTACCAAGTCCTACTCTATCTATTCTTCTCTATCTATGTCTCTCTATCTATTCTTCTCTGTCTATTTCTCTATCTACCTTTCTTTAACGTTCTACCTACCCCAGACATGACTCCCCTAAATTCTATTGGTCCGCGGCTAGTCACGTTCCCGGTACCCGTGTCATGTGGGGCGTGGGTCCTGCACACAGTCCTTCCTGCTCGCCACTTAAAATTTTTCTATATAAGTAACTTCACTTCCATACAAAACCAATCACAAGAACTCCATAGATAATAGACCAAAATGCCTAGACAAAGAAGATCGGCCCCTGCTCCTAGAGCCCAAACCAGATCCGCTCACACCGCAGCCGCTCCTCAACATACCGCCCCACACCCAGCTGCCCACCCAGCCCCAGCTGCTCACCCACAAACCTCCCAAGGCCCAGGCTTATTCGGCCAAATGGCTTCCACTGCTGCAGGTGTAGCTGTTGGTTCCACCATTGGTCACACCTTGGGTGCTGGTATCTCCTCGATTTTCGGAGGTGGCTCTTCTGCTCCTGCCCCAGTCGAACAACAACAATACACCCAACAACAGACCCAACAGGAACCTGTAAGATGTGACGCTGACGCGCGCTCTTTCACCAAGTGTTTGGAAGACAACGGCGGTAACATGCAAGTTTGTGACTACTACTTGCAACAATTGAAAGCATGCCAAGAAGCTGCTCGTCACTACTAGACTCGCACCTGTACATAAATTATTTATCATCTAATATATTTGAAAAAGTAGGAAATTCTATTTAGCAGCCTTTTCCGATTTACTGGAATAGTAGTAGTAGCCAATACCACCAGCTCCCAACAACGCAAGTGGGACACCCAATCCTACGCCCTTGTCATCCTTGGGTGGCTCCGATTGATGGGCCTTGGCGTGATGTAAGTTGTCATGTTCCAAATCATCCACCACTGGGGTTTGCTTTTCTACATCGGCAACTTTGTGATGCACGTCACTGTCACTTAAATTCACCACGTCCGAATTGTTGATGTTCGGGTTGATGGAAGTCTGCACGTATTGGTCGCGATTTGCAGGTTTTTTGCCCTTTTCTTGAATTGGTCCACGCGAGGAGTCAACTGGGTCGCTGCCGCGATCGTGTAAAAATTCAGGCTCTTCACTGACATGTTCCCCACCATGAAGCACGGTGGCCGATGATCCTTCCACCTTAAGAGACGAATTGCTCTCCTTGGCAAACAACTCGGTAGCGACTTGCTTGGCTTTTTCTTGGGCAATGTCTTGCTTAATTGCTTCTTTGGTCACTGGAGGAACTTTAGGGTCACCGGTCTTAGGGATAAAGTCGTATTTGAATTCCCATTCATTGATAGAGGTTTGCGATGGTAATCTATATGAATCTATGGTGGATTGATCACCCTTGGCTCTGAGAATAGCTCTGGTTTGGAATCCTCTAACGGAAGATAATCTTAATAACTTGGTACTAAACATTGTGGTGGGGTGCTAAATGGATGAGTGGAAATATTGGCTCGCCTTTTATATTAGAGGGGCCAGCGGCCGTCATTATCTGTTGCTGGAGCTGTCATGTGACCCCGGGTGTGGGGGGCAGGCTGGGGTGCGTGGACCCGCGGGAAGAAAACCCGCGATAACCGGAGAATCAAAACACCATTCTAAGAAACTATACTACAACGACAGCGACAACAACCAATTGGCCACTCTCACTTCTCTATAAATGTCTATTAATTAAATACTATCTGAGCATGTTATGCTTTGTAATGTTACAGAAAACGAACTGACCTACAAGTAGGCAGTGATACGAAAGGTAAATTTGTGTCTCCCATTAGGGGAGGGCTATGATGACATCGATGCAGTTGGCTGCGAGCGAAGGCCGGAGCGGCCATCACGATTTCTCGTTCAAGAGGTCTTCCAAGTACTGACTAGGAGGTCTTTTCATTGGTGGACGCTCTTGCGTAACCGGCTGCGACTCTTGACTTATCGAGTATGAATTGATATCAAACGATGTGTCATGCATAAAGCCATCGCCGCAGGAATACTCGCTGGGTAATGGACTGTCTTGTTCTTTAGATAAGGGCGTTAGTATGGAGGCCGAGGAATGGTATAATGGCAACTCCAATTGGGAGTTTCGTTTACCGGTGATCATATCCATGACCGGACTAAAGTACAAAGAGTTTCTTTGCCCACCGGCGGTATCTCGATATGTACGGCCCTGTTGGGATGTTTTGGTGGTCTCTTCCATCTGTTGGAGCTGGAGCATCGAATTTTGTTTTTGTAAAAGATATACCGAAGAATTTGACGACTGAGGTTTTTTCTCAAGCACCGAAGAATTGGACGAGCTGAAGCTGTGTAGTATACTTGAATTGGAGCTCCGGTCAGAAAAGTCCCCGTTGACCATGCGCGCATAGTAGATTTCTTTATCGGACTTGGCCTTCAAGTTGGCTAGTATTTTTACACTCAAGTTGTACGCTATTGAAACTAGTAATATGAGCCCCAAAATTGCACCCACCACTATAAATACGAAGTTGCTTGGCATCTTGGAATCATGTATGAACGGGTTCAACAACGATCCTGGCAGTCCTACATTGCCTGCCGGCACCGATAAATCATAAGAATACGACTGTGTGGGTGTAGGTGACGCTGCCAGTGCGGAAGCGAGCGAGGGCATTTGTGTGGTGGTGCTTCCCGCGCCGTCGTGCTGCGCTAAAGATGGCAAATCATTGCGCACTTGAATATTGTCGCTCCGCTGATGGTTATGGTGGTGGTGATGACGGTGACCGCTAGTAGGTATTCCAAGCATTGGTAATAACAAGTGGTGATTAGCAAAACAACAGAGACAGCGACGGAATGTTTTTAAAATATATCAAACCTATTTAAACTTTCAGCCGATCATTGTCCTCCTACAATGGCGGATATACACTGTATTTAAAGCCATCTTTCTCTGCATCTAGATTCAACCCTAGCTTGATCTATTTGTTTTGGTCAAGCGTGTAGCGCGTAGGCGTGTTTGGTACCTGATCGCGAGACAAAAATGCGAGCAGCCTGAACCAGTTTCACAGACCATGCTGACGCGAACCAGAAGGAGGTAGGGGCCTGTTGGGCTGGCCGGCTCTCGTATATCCACCAATAGATCCGTCAGCTGGGCTATTGTAACAACTGCCCCTCTACCTTGTTCACTTTGTTCAGTTGATTGTCATGTTCATGTATCGAATTCCCTATTATTACGACGCGTTCGAAGGAGTTTCAGCAGCGGAACTAACCAAATTTTCGCACTCGCGAGCAACACTCGCATGGCCGGGCAACGACTGGGAGCCCGGCACTATAATAGGTGTCTACAAAACAATCTTTTGAGGCGCGTCTAGTGAATTGTCCGCTGTGAGTAAATTTGTTCTCCGATCGTATTCATTGAGTTGTCTTGACTACTTAGTTAAGAGTGCTGCAAAAATTATGTCATACATATCGAACACTGATTAGAGTAACATAGATTAAAGTAGTATATCTGGATAGATTATGGGAATAGTAGTAGATATCTAACCAGTTTCGTCACCAACTGTGTTGCTTGTGTCTGTCTATAATATATAGTGTCCTTCACTCTTAAATTAGTAACGCTAGCTCCTGTACCTACTCATTGTGTAGTTTCCAATTATGATCTCGCTGACATCTACGAGTAGTCAATTTTTCACCGTTGAGAACGATGAGCTAATAGTTCAGTTATAATTAATCTACACTCTAACCAACTGCGTAGTTTCGAATCTCGTCTTAGTATTATATAAAGTGCTTTCATTATTACTAACTTTAGGTCGCTACTATTCATTGTGTAGTTTCCAATTATAACAACCTTCCACGAATAGTTAATTTTCACTACCGTTGAGAACGATGGGACGTCAAATCCCAACACTTTGGCTGCGAAAATCTACGAATTTACAAAGAATCATTGAAATCGTTTTTTTTTTACTATTTTCTAGAGTTCTGTTTCCTAAAACCTCCAGTTCTCATCGGCCGATTCAATGGCCCACTTGAACTTCTCTCGCAAAGTCTTGGTGAACAACTTTTCTATAGGTACGTTGAACTTTTTGGAGAACATCACCGTCAATCTAGGATCGATATAGTTCATCTTGGAAGTACCCAAAGACACTTCGGAGTTGTCTTCTTTATCCTTTAACTGGAAAGTGGTGGTCAGAATTCTGTTTTCGATGGTTTCAATCTGTTGTTTCAACTTTTCGACATTGTGAGACAGCTTGACTTGAGGCTTGCCCGTTTCTAATTCTTGGGCGTACTCTTGCTTCAACTCCTCTATCTTTTGGAGTTTTTCTTCAAGGGCTTCTGGTCCCAATAAAGGCTTCTTTTCAAGCTTGAGCTTCTCGTTGTCTCTGTCATGTTTTTTATGTGCAGCCTCGGTTTGTTTTTCGATGATCAATCTGTGAACATGCGCTTCGTCTTCTTTGGACAAATCCTCGATTTCCTCAAAGTACTTAGGATCTTTGTTTTTCAAGCTGGGCTCAAGTATGAGTATTATTCTCTTTAATCTAATCTTGCTCCACATTAATTCTTTGAGCTTGTCCCCTATCCTTTGAACAGAAGCACTGTGCGCTTTACTGACTGTCCTTTGATGGTTACATAAAATGGCCACTGTTCTGTTGGCAGCATTGAATTTGACCACTTTTTCAGCCACTGTCCCTTCGTTAGGAATCAAATCTATTTGGTCTTGCATTGTTTTGGATGCGTTATAAGTACGGAACACCTTGGCAGTAAGTCCTTTCATGTAGTTTTGAAACTGCTTGTTCAAGAGAGTAGGATTGATTCTGTCAAAGAGATCGTCACCCGGTTGTTTAGGTTCTTTTTTGAATATTCTCAAGTTTTTGAACACTTGTTTGTCGACTTCGACTTCCTGGTAAAATCTGATGGAATCTTTACCAAGAAAGTCGAAAATCACCTTGTTTGGGGGTTTTAATGTGATGTGCTCATATCTTAAAGAACAACATCCTACAGTATCGGCTTCGTCTTCGCCCTTTTCTCCACCGGCTCTCAATGCAAATATATCAATAAGGTAAGTGGCGGTGGCCATTTGACGGTTTTGCATAAGATCACTCTTGAGCATCTGGGTGTAATCCTTACGGATATCGGCAATGTGAAGGCGCAATTTACGTGCTGTTTCAAACTTTCTGAAGTCAGACATGCCCTTGACGGAGGAGGAGGCAGCAAATCTTACGTACTTGAAAGAATCGGCGATGTTTTCTTTCCACATTGCCAACCAAGTAACGGTATTGTCGTGTCTAATTTCGCCCCATGTATGGCCAGGAGGAGCATCTGGGATCTTACACCCTTGGCTCAAGTTGAGAGTAACACTTTCAGGTTGAACTCTTCTCTTGAGTTTGCCTGTCTTTGGATGTGCTCCTCTTCCTCTGAAAAGCCCGGGGGGTTCAATTCTAAAGTTACCAACCAACTCTTTACGCCCATTCAAAAGGCATGTCTTGTAAGGTTCTTCAAAAGCATCCTTTTCTTCTTTGAGCCTCTTCTTTTCCTCTTTGGACATGGCTTTCTTCTCTTCACGGAGCTTTTCGAAATGGGCATGCATCTTGGTGAAATCACACTTTTCGAACTCCTTGATGTCTACATTGCAGCCGCCTGCATCCTTTAACACATCAAGGAAATCCTCAAAGAAATTCTTCTGGAAAACGGGATTTTTGGCATGGTCGCTTTCCAACAAAGCACCAAAAAATCCCGCCACTTCTTCGGCTTCAGGTGGCAAATCTACAGGCTTTCCGTCGTAGTAGAGCTTGACATGCAGTGGCAATGGCTCATATTCGGGTGGGAAAATTACACCGTTATGCTCCAACGATTCCCACTTTTGCTCACCATCATTCTCTTCTGCTTCCCACCACTTGTAGCCGGAGTCTTCTTCGTCGTCACCATTAGGACTAGACTCTTTTAGAGGTTTTGCTGGTGTTTCTGATTCATTTTTGATCGGAGGAGGTTCGGAGATGGTAAATCTGGGTTGTTTGATGGGCCTGGTCCGAGGTCTTCCTCTCTTAGCAGGTATCTTGGGCGGTGGCGGTGGTGGCGGCGTCTTTACTGCTAAGGGAGTATCATCTTCAGATTCTGGCTTGACCACCTCCTTTTTAGCTTTTTTCTTCTTCTTCCCATTCTCATCTCTATCCTTTTTGCGTTTACGTTTGGATATCACCATATCATCTTCCTCGTCTTCTTTGACAGCGGCGTCACCGTTGCGTAATTTTGCTAGAGGAAGATCATCTTCATCAATAGCTGGGCGCTTCAGCTTCGACCTCTTGCGTTTAACAGGTATAGAAGCCTTACTTTCGTTGTCTGACAGAGGCATTGGTGGTTGTTTTAATCGCGTTTGGTGGTGAACTCAGAAAAATCTAGCAAGATGTGTCACGTGGACAGATTGGAATAAGTGTCACGCGTTCCTCCGTCGCGTGTAGCTAAGTTGGGTTCTTGGATTTTTCAGTCGCGTGACGAGGCTCGTGACTTGCATGGTGATCATTACCTTGGAGTCTAATGAGTGGACGGCGGCCACAGCCCAATTGGAGTTTTCCGCTGCAATTGAGAGAGGTGGTAACTAACCAAATAAGCATTTAATGGCGAAGTAAAATCAGCATTCAATGGCGATGTAGAAATAGCATATTATGGCGCATTAGAAGTGAACAACTAGTGAGAAAACGCCGTCAAGTAGAACAATACCCTAGTTGTGCCACCGAATAGTCTTTATAGGGAAGGTGGGGATCACGCGACGCGGTTGCAAATTAGTAGAAATTACTAGCGAGAATTGGACACTGTGAACGTGTCTACTAGAGGAATTGAGTATAATTTAGAAACGTGTTGAGAAAGAAGTGTGTAGTCAATTGGTAAGTGTAGTATGGCTTTGGAGGTGGACCGGAAAATTCCCAAATGATACATTTAGTTCGGCTCTACGCAGAGAAGGCTAAAGGAAAAAAAGTTCTTTTGCCGCAAACGGGAAGGGATGAAAAATTGGGTGACAAGTGATGATTCAGAAAAATTGAACCCTGGGCATCAGGGCTACAACACCAGTAATAATTAATTGGCTAAGATAAAGAGAAGTGCTTGAAGTACAATAGAATGAAAATCCGGACAAAGAAGATCGGCGGTGGAAATATTCAGGGACGGCGTACATAGACGAATCTACGAAGTGAAGTGTGGATCGAGTCAGAACAACAAAATTAGACTTTGGCCGTAGCTAGTACCTGAATCGACGGAATATTTGTAATTAGTGCGAAGAAGAAGTTTATTTGGCGGAGTAGTCCGGCGCCTCGACGGAATAACCCGAGTACTCGTAATTTATTGGCCCAAGCAGTGCCCTGCGCCTAGCAGAGTGTCAACTAAGCTTTTGGTTGCAGATGTTGTCTCGGGACTAATCTACAACCAGGCTTATATTGCCCACGGTTTCGCCGCATCGCGTGGCACTTGGCACACAGAAATGCCGTTTCGCTAAAAAAGAAAGTCCCGTGAAATATTTTCTCGATGAGGCGCCAGTTGCAGTTTTCAGTGATGACCAATGGTCCCGCTAGGTAGCGGGGATCTATACTCCTCTATACCTCTATAGTCAGATCGGTGTAGACTGTGCTTAATGGTGGTGCTTCAGGCTCGTATTTGTAGGTCCAGGTAGATGCTAGTTTCGGCTGTTCTTCTCCTCTTCCTCTGCTTCTCCTTCTTCTCTTGGCCCGCCCGCCGGATAAAGTTACTGTGCTCGACCAAGAACTCCTGCATAGTGACCGGGGCGCGATGCGGCAATTCGCTCTCGCAACTACATGCTCTTAGTGAAGATGAGTTCTATTGTGGACCAACACCAGCTATTGTAAGCCTGGGATCTAGCAACTAGGACCGATATCGATCCATAGCATGCTTATCTACCCTAATTAAACACCCCCCGCACTATCGGGGTCCTTCAGCGTCCTCATAACCTGCTTGGCCCCAGATCTAATCGTACTTTATCAGTGCGTGCGCCGCCCGTTTCCGATGACAATGAAATTGCAAATTTGTGTCGTCTCCATCATTGTATATATATGAGACGATCCCCTTTCGATTTGTTGATGCTGTAGCCACATTATACACACTTGTTTTGCATTAGGCACTTAGGTTCTTCATCAAATGTCTTATGAAAAAGAACCCACCGTGGGCTCGTCCCATGGTTACAGGGAATACTCGCCCGGTTCCCCCACCGACTCTAAGAGACCGCTCAACCCAGAAAAGAGTATCGATTACGCCAATGAAACCGACTCTATCAGAGATAACTTGGCTAGCGAAGAGGTCCAAAGAGGCTTGAAGGCCAGACACATCTCCATGATTGCTATTGGTGGTACTATCGGTACTGGTTTGTTCATTTCCACCGGTGGCACCTTGGCCAAGGCCGGTCCTGTATCTTCGGTTATTTCTTTTTTGTTCATGACCACATTGACTTTTTCTGTGACGCAAGCATTGGGTGAAATGGCCACCTTGATTCCTGTCTCGGGTTCTTTCACTCAGTTTGTCACCAGATGGTGTTCGCCTGCCTTGGGTGCCGCCAATGGTTGGAACTACTGGTTCTCCTGGGCCATTACTTTTGCATTAGAATTGTCTGTCGTAGGTCAGATTATCGAGAAATGGACATACGCAGTTCCTTTGGCTGCTTGGATCGCCATTTTTTTCGTGATTTTGACCGTCGCAAATCTTTTCCCAGTCAAGATCTTTGGTGAGATCGAGTTCTGGGTGGCCTTTTTGAAGGTCATTGCCGTTGTAGGATGGTTACTTTATGCATTTATCATGGTCTGTGGTGCCGGTAAAACCGGTCCTATCGGATTCAGATACTGGAGACACCCAGGTCCTTGGGGTCCTGGCTATCTCTTGGATTATGTTCATAACAAGAACACTGCGCGCTTTTTGGGTTGGTTATCCTCCTTGATCTCCGCTGCTTTCACCTTCCAAGGGTGTGAGTTGGTCGGTATCTCTGCTGGTGAGTCTAAAAACCCCCACAAAACCGTTCCTTCGGCCATTAGAAAAGTCTTGTGGAGAATCTTGATTTTCTACGTCCTTTGTATGCTTTTCATTGGTTTGTTGATTCCTTACGATGAGCCATCTTTGGACTCTGACAAGAACTACACCGCTTCTTCTCCATTCATCATTGCCATGCAACTCTGTGGTACCCCTGTATTACCAGATATCTTCAATGCCGTGATTCTTGTCACCATTATATCGGCCGGTAACTCTAACGTCTACTGTGGATCGCGTATTTTGTACGGTTTAGCACAAGCTGGTGTTGCACCTAAATTCTTCCTCAAGACCTCCAAACATGGTGTTCCATACATTGCCGTCATTTTCACTGCTGCTTTCGGTAACTTGGGTTACTTGGCAGTTTCCAAAAACGGTAACGAGGCCTTTGGCTGGCTCTTGAACATCACTGCCACTGCAGGTTTGATTGCCTGGGCCTGGATCTCCATCACCCACATCAGATTCATGAACATCTTGAAGTCCAGAAACATCAGCAGAGACTCCTTGCCATTCAAGGCCAAATTCATGCCTTTCTCTTCATACTACGCCGCCATCGCCATTGTTATCATCACATTCATCCAAGGTTTCGATGCCTTCTTCGGCTTCACCGCCTCTGCTTTCTTCACTGCCTACATTTCACTTATCCTTTTCGCTGTTACTTGGATCGTTTTCCACTTTATTTTCAATGGTTTCACCAAAAAGGCATTCACCCTCAGAGGATTGTGGATACCTTTGGAAGAATGTGACATTGATTCCGGTGTCAGACAAATCGACGACGACGAATGGGATGAAGAGGAAGATAAGCCAAAGAATTTGTGGGAAAAGTTTTGGGTATGGTTTGCCTAAATTTGTTATTTATCCATATTGCTATTTTCTTCTCATATCTTTTTAATGACTTTTTTTCACTTTCAATTCATAAGTACTATTTAAATGTATAAATAATAACTATCGAAAAAAAATTCGAAACAGTAGTTTTGTCAGTTTAACACTGACCCATAAAAGTTATAAAACACTTGCAATCGATCAAACATCATAGCACTTATCGATGAAGGACCGGATGTTTGCTTCCTTCCTTGACTTTTCTAGGTTGTGGAACAGCTCAAACAAGGAATAATTGCTGGCTTAGGCTAATTTTTACTCATAATCAATAGAGCAGTGATAGCCAGTTCGAGGTACTACGTGATTTACTTGTATCCATTTACTTCATAGGGCTATTTTTTGCACCCCAGGTTTGCGCAAGATGAAAGAACAGCCATTACATGCCACGTCTATTGTCCCGAACGCAGATGCCTAGCATGCTCGTAACGATATTGTAATGCATATCTTCGGCTATTCTATATTGTACGCATTATAGCGAGACTCGGCAGTGGTGGATAATAGAATCCACCAGAACAATCCTTCAATCAAGAGAGATTCAAGTCTTTCATTCAAGCTTTGGAAACTGTTATTTGTCGGATTCTGGATAAGTGATTATGGTAGTGAATTGACAGTAAGGATGAATCCGCTAGCTAAGTGATTATGGCAGTCGATTGACAGCGTGGGTCTGCCAGCAGACGTCATTTCTACAATATTTTACGTAGATATATATTTATAGTACCAAACAAAGCGATCTAGGATCTAAGAATTGAACATCAATCGTAGAAATAAGAATCAATTTTAAACTCGATTAAAACAACTTAAACTCAGAGAGTGACAGAAAAGAGGAGACTTGCGTCGTCCAATTAGTACAAAACATACTTGGCAGAACCCTTGGAGACGGCAACAGTACAACCTTCTTGGTCGTTACCATTGTATTGGCCATTTTCGTAGACACACTGTCCGTTGACGACCGAGCCTGGACCGTCAGCAACAATCTTGACTCTGAAGTTGGCAGAATCACGGTTGTTTGGGTTTGGAATTATAGACAAGTACGAGATTCCGTTGGCAGCTCCGGCACCAAAGTTCAATGGGGCCCAGTTACCAATACCGGAACCCTGAGTTCCCCAAACACAACCATCTTGCCATGAAACACCGGCGTTGTTGACGTAGTATTGAGCAGAGGTTGGCTTTCCTTGCCATTGGTAGTAAGAGTCTTGGTCAACGACAGTAAGAGGAGAAGTAGAGCCACCGCCAACAATGGTTGGAATAACCATGTTTTCGGTACCTGGGTAATCAGTTCTACAGATGGCAACAGAACTACTCAATTTGTTTTCAACAGTAGCAGACTGAACACCCCATTCACACAAGTATTGGGTGTTGGTGTTGGATCTGTATAACTTACCGTTCTTACACAACAAACCACCGATGGAAACACCGTTGGAAGGTTGGTTGGATGGCCATTGGGTCTTGGACATACCACTCTGACAAGCGTAAGAACAGTACGATCCTTCTCTACAGTTACCTCCAGTGGAACCGTCGCTGTTTTCAACACCAGACCATCCGCCAAAGCCCAAGTAGTCCAATGGAATGACACCTTGACCTTCTGGGAATTCGTCACATGAAAGGACACCGTCTTGGAAACCTTTGGATGGGTTGGAGTAAGCGCCTAAGTCACCGGTTGGTGGACCGTTACCGCTGTTGCCACTTCCACTAGTTGGCTTAGGCTTAGAGGAAGATGCAGTTTGTTGTTGTTGAGAGCTTGAAGAAGCAGTGGTGGTTTGACTCGATTGAGAAGATTGAACTGGCACCTTTGCTTTGTAATCAGCAGAAGACGAGGCAGTGGTGGCAGCAGCAGTCGAAGAAGTGGTTGCAGCGGCAGCTGAACTGGAAGCAACTTCGACCTTAGCTTGAGTGGAAGAAGCTCCTGGAACAGTTTGGCCGTCTTTGTCGACAGTAACAGTGACATACGAGTAATCGTAGACAACCTCACGCTTGTGTTTATGGTGGGCGTGTAATTTGGTGGTAGCACAGTCTGAGTCGGCGGCAGCTGGAGCTGCTAAAGACAAAGCTGACAACACTAACAAGGATGATGTTATTGATAACTTCATTACGACTAGATCTTTATAACTTGGAAACCTGATTAAAATGAATGTAAGGAACGACTAAAGGTTAGTTAGTATAAAGAAGACGACGTTGGAATCGACCAAAATCAAAAAGGCCGCAACAACAATTATTTAAAGTATCAAGGCGAGAAAGGAGGAGATTTCAGATCCAAAATTAAACTGCGGCCAAGACATATCCGGGGGCATGACGAAAATAATGGAATTGCAGGAGGTTATACGTTAGGTTGTTGCAGCGATGTGTCGCATAACGAGTAAACGAGCGCGTTTTTGTGAGCATTGGTCCCAAAACAACGTCAGCCCAGTGTTGTTTTTGAAGGGGCGGAGGATTGTTTGACGGTTTGTTGACGATTCGCGTTTAAAACACGAGAAAAACACGCTGCCGAATAAACAAACCTTGTGACACAAAACCGGTACCAAGACCAAAAAGTCGTCAACATGGTCGGAATTGCCACGTTGCGCGCGTCCCAAGAACAAATGCTGCGCACACCAAATTCCAAGGAAACCCGACTTCAACTAGTTACAGGATTGTTTCTGAAAGATTCCATAAGGTGGAGTGCTTAAAATGCTGAATCGGGTCTAATTAGCTGTGCGATGAATGATGGAACATTGATGTATTGGTGCGTTATGCTGTTTGGTGAGCTGTCTTGTACATGAATGATTTTTCTACGCCTCCGTATCTGCTCTCTGCTGCAATGCTCGCTTTGTCGATCTCGGCGCTAATCCTCGATTAGCTCAATTTGGACGCCTCCGAACTCTTGACGGCTACTCGCCTCTTGGCCCATCATTCAGTGTTCATGTAGTAAACATCAATATCAAAAGATGTCTCACTTCTACGTCGCTGACATTCCTAGTTCCTGTAATGTATGGTGCCTAATTTTAGTTCATCCCTTCTATGTTTCACTTTAAAATTTGCCCATTTTGCCCATTCTGCCGCACTTTTTTTGTCCTGATTCAGTTTATTGGTCCTCGTAAACCTGACCGTTTGATTCTATCGATTAGATGATTATACATACCTTTTGAAAAGAATGGCAATAGTTGGATAACTGGATAAAGAATTAAGAAAAGTACATCTACATTTTTACAATTTTACCTCCATCTTGATCACATACCACACTTCTTACTGCCAGCATTCTTGTCCACCACTTAGCCAGCCATCGAGTGTATGATCACGTGATCGCTTGATTCCGCTTATTTTTCTAATCTCGTCGTCACCATAGACGACCTGCATATGGAAATGGCCAATGGGTCGAGTTCCTCTTCATTATCCAGTCAGCGACTGTAATTGCAAAATAATTTCTTATCGCTGTTTAGTAGCTTATTTTTCCTGATTTAAAAAATAACTTATAGCTTTTGTGCAACTGACTCTTTTATAGCTTTACACAGCTACTGAATCAGAGCCTCGTATTGCCGATTTCACCCGAAAAGCTCCTATATAATAGTAAGGACGGGATGCCCGGTTCCACACTTGGATAGATGAAATTTCAACAAGAACGCTTGTTCAGATTTTTCACACAAAATCAACTAAATCAACCACTAACTACTTAGACTGAGATCAGAATATTCAAGTAGTACTTGTAAAATCCACATACTAAAGATTTGCGACACAATAACACCAAATCAATGTATCGCCAACGCTCAAAACTACAATTGTACTATAATTATAAAACGTATATGAATGGCATAAAGTTAATTAGGACCAAGCACAGTTATTGTAATTAGTGTTCACATGACAAACTAGCACTCACCTATTCTGTACAAAGCGGGAAATTGACTTTTTGTCCGAAGAATATTAGGGGCGCTCCTTTAATAAAATTTATTATTCAAGGGTGCTCGTTTCTAGTTGCCTCGATGTTTATTTGAACACACAAACATCCAGATATGTATTAATCATGTTCATTGCAGCTATTGATGGTTTTTCTATTATTTCGAATTTTAGAGGCACAATAGAAACTTTTCTGATTCAAACTTAAACCTCAAATTTTCTCTTCTTAAGCCACAATGTAACCAGTTTGCCATTCAATGTGTTGCATTTATTATAAGGTATATGTTGTAAAGTCCCGACTATTTAACCAGGCTTACGGATAAGGTGTATTAAAAAGTACTCCATACAATGTTTTTGTCGTATATTATTTTTTTTGCTTATCCCCTAATTTTGACATATTTTTACTCGTTTCTTTGTAAAGACATATTTTGCGTAAATACATTATTTTAATTCATCAGAAGTTAAGCGCTTTATATTTCCTAAGATCTCTTCAAATTATCCTATAAGCTACTCAATCGTGTTGGAAGCTCCGTAATCCTGATAAGTTTTATGGCTTCAAGGGGTATCTATTTCAAAATAATAAAAAGGAATAATACCCGGTAAGTATAAATGAAGCTCTGGACTTATTATCGTAAAGAAATAATTAAGCGGCCCTCAATACGGTTCATGGTTCATGATACAATAATTGCCACGGCTTGCGACGGCTTGCGACGGCTTGCGACGATGGGTCAATCAATTTTTTCGTACCACATATATAATAAAACCTATTAATGTAAGAAGAACTAGCTCACTTGTATCGCACGGCAGAGCACATCAATACTCTAAAAAACCTTAAAAAAGCAGGCAATATTGAGGCATGTCAGATAAAGCTTACCTTAATATACAGCTAGTATCGTATCGTTAGATTACTTTGATGCATCGTATTCTTATCTGTTAGGAACTTCTCGTAATATTTACCTCGATGATACCAGCAATGTCGCAAAAAAGTAGACGTGGTCCCTAATGAGCTTAAAAATTGTGTCACATGCAACTGAATAAGTTGAATCACTATTATTTTCCCACTGAACTTTATATCATAAACTATTCTATTGAACTTTAATTTTCGTTCCAGCAATAGCTATTGAGATCCATTATAGTGGCGAATTAGGTACCTTTCTAGTTTACTCTTACAGTATTCCCTTTGAATTCAAAGTATTCTCTCTATCGTCTTCGAGTATTTGATGCACACAATAGTGCAATACAATATCCTTCATGATTAGTTAATAAGTAAAAGGGCATTTTAAATAAGATATTAACTTTTGAGTTGGTCAAGGATATACGCAAAGTAAATACTTTTATAATTCAACTTACGATTAGACACCCACGGAGAACCAAGCTATAGTGCCCGCGATCGAGTTACCCCATGTCCTCATCCTTTCATATTATTAACAATAGCTGAGAGTGTTTCAATAATAGTGCGCATACTTAAAATCATTTTCTGTGCTGAAGCTTATTGAATGAAGACATTCTTATTAATAGACCCGACTTTTAGTCAGCATTTTAGTAATATTAGTCTATTCCCCAGAGTGTCAATAATTTTCCTTGGAATAAGCACGATAATGCAGTTAAGTAAGTTTCAAACTAAAATTTTTTACAAGCTCGGTATGCCAATCCTGGCCGGAACCTCGATCGGTTCGTTTTTCCATTTCAGCAATGCGGCACAGCAAGGCCCAAAAATGTAGAAAAATAGTTTAATTTTTGTGAGGCGGAGAACCCTGATACAACGGAAAAGCGCAAGACTATTTCCATATTAGTACTAGGATGTTGGAAGTATTGGAACTTGTATAGAGCATGTTTAGAGACGTGATGAAGCGCTATGAGAGACCAATTCAGTAATGTGCGGACGAGCGTAATGGCGATTTGGGAAAAAATCAATCCCTTCGTATTTGCAGCTTTTCTTGGCGCTCGCTTGTTCGCTTGTTCGCTTTTTTGCACCCTAAATTATATCGCTTGGATTTACCATAAAGTGTCAAACTAACTGCATTCGAACGTTTTGAAACAAGGGTGATCATTTGCAACTTCAAGAAGACTGGTGATCAGGCACGATGACCTGGCTAGCTAACCATATGCTGTCAGTTTCATTTTCAAAACGCACGAATCGTCCCTTTTCGATTGTCTGGGCGCGATGTATGACCGCGGTTAATGGAAAAGCGTATTCGTTCCTTAATCCAAATCTCGATGATACTACAATTGTTTCAAACATCTTTAACAATAGAGAATCATACATAAAACACGAAATACGCTATATATACTACGGCGATCACTCCTCAATACTTTAGCCATCTTTCGGACCCTTTACGTACGTGCTGGTAATTCATATCTTGGATAACGACAGTAACAGATCTATTTTCATCTATTCCCAATTTTCATATCTGAGCAATTTCGTGTTACGAAAAAAAAAAAAAAAAGCTAATGCAAGCAACAATCGCACTCGAAGCGAACATGGTTAGGTCTGCTTGTTGGTGTGCAGACTGTTCTCACATCGCATGTCCAAACATACTACTGCTCATGGGAAAAAACGCCTCTTTCTTAAAAATACTCAAGTACTTTCTGTGGTAGAAGCCTACACAAAATATACAGAATCCTGCCTCTTAGTTCTGTAGTCCTCCCTATTATTTTCTGAAATCGTATCGTTTAGGTATTCTTCGTTTTAATTTTTTTGAGCGATTTCTGAGATAATAGGTCTGCATCTGGGCGCCCGGTAAACAATCCTTCTAGTTCAACGGGCTTAGGGTAGCCGCTCGCGGAGCTCTCGAGACTTTACCTTATACTGCCAGAGTCTCGTACTTGTTAAAAGAAGCAGGTAGATTGATGCTGGTCATTTTGGCCATCACCTACACAAATTAGGCTTATACTCGCTAACTATCGAGAGTCAAATGCTTAGACCACTGGTCAGGTGACCATGCTGAATCGTATTAGTTTTCCGATTTCTTTTGTTTAACATGTTTTCCAGTACATCAAAAAAAAAAAAGTCAATTGTTGCAGAATGCATAGCTGTTCTTTAAGGGAATATTTTTTAAGTCTATTTTTATTTTTTAAACCTTTTCCGGAAACCCATATGATAGCTACAAGTAATGCCCTTTACTTGAGCTTAGGCACCAACGCTAGAGTTGATAGATATTTTGTGATGTTATTTTTTTTTTGTTACAAAATACTTGTATAAAACTTCGATACGTTAGCGCCTCAAGTCCCTTTATTTTCCTGATAGCACGCCTCCTCCTTACTGTTTCACGTAGGACAAAGATCATAAGGCAAAAGTAGGACCTTTAACCTAGATCTTTTAGGTGATATATGGTTGTTTCTTTTCTTGGTGAATTCAGTTTGTTTAAATAATCTCAATCTTGTCAGATCTTGTAAAAACAGGGTTATCATAATCTATTTATTTTACACCTAATCCTGTTTTGAATTATATTATCATTCAATAAAAGACATCCAATTACATCTTAATGGAGCTCCTTAACTATTCCACGGCCAATTCACTCACTAGTATCAATAATTCATCTCGTCGGTTAGAAGTTGATAACTTAATGAAGCTAGTATCGCCGCCTAATAGTCAGAGCAATGAACAACTAATAGAATCAAGCCAGAATATTGGAAACTCGAGTCAGATTCAATACCAAAATAATAACCACTTTCATTCGACGTCGAACTCAAGCTTGATGCCAACTCCTCCTAACCAACAAAAGCAGCTGCAACAACAGCCTTCTCAAATACCACCTCAATTCGTTCAAGAGCACTCTGATGCTGCAAACGACTATGACTACAAAGAATCGTATAGCTATATGATGAGCCATCCAGGAAACACTTCGGTGGAACATTATTCGCCTGAAAACTCCAGCTTCAGCTTGCCCACCCAAGAAACTGGATCTCGTCGAACTCAACCGCAAAGCGTTCCGTCAGTTCCTGGTCCGTCCGCTCCAGGCAATGCAGGACTTACCTTAATGTCCTCCCAGCATGTGCCACAATCCTCTCCGTTGTCTTCCGATCTACACCCCGAAAACGTACAGGGAAGGTTCATCGCGAATCCATTCAATTCGCAGCCAATTCCTCATATTCAGTCGACCCCAGAAGATTTCAAGCCCACCAAGCAGCATTCATTGCCAGAAATCAGACCCACGTTATACAGCCATGAAGACGAGCACTCCAAATACAGAGCCAATAGCTGCCCGGTCACCTATCATATTCAAACGGGCTTACCCCAAAGTCAAATGCAGTCGCAGCCGCAAACGCAGCCGCATTTAGATATGCACCAACACCAGATGATGGCCATCCATGTTCCACAGGGACTAGACGTGAACCAATACCCAGATATGACAACCATGCTTAACTCCAACTCTAATTTGCTACCCCCTCCAGTCGAAAGCCAGTTTGTAGACCACAAATTGTGCCAGACATGCGGCAAAAGAATCACTCGCGATATGTCGAGGCATATGAGAACGCATCAAACGGAGTCTCGGTTTTTATGCAAGTTCCCCAAAAGCGTTTGCCGGCACAAGCTGGGACGATTCAACCGACCTTACGACTACAAAAAGCACTTGCTCAATAGGCACTTTAAGTTTGATGACCCATGCGTGAAACGTCTTCATAATCTAAACGACAAGTTGTTCGAGTGGGGTACTTGCCCTTGCGGCGTAAGATTCATAGGGAAGGATTGGTTGGATGGACATATATTGACTCCGGACAGTTCCAAGAAATGTCCTTGCATCGAATAGAGTCCAACATGCGAATATAGATAAAACTCAATATATGATTGAGAAACTTATGTTACAACTATGATAATAGATGATAATAGACATGTATTTTATATGTTTTCAAATTAGTGCTAGAACGTTATACAGCACTATTTACTCAATTCTTATTTTTTGAGTTTGGCTGCTAATTCCAAGATGGTGCCCGGGCCGACGATGTCTACAATTGGAGGATCTCCTTTCAATGGCCCATTGGCCAAGTCTACAGAGATCTGCCCCAAATCATCACCGTATACGGGGTATGCGAGAAACAGCGCTCTGGTATTATACACAATCTTTCCAAAATGCTCAGCCAATTTGTTCATAAAACCTTTTGAAGTTTCGCGTGCGCCCAAGAGAACGCCTGGTCTCAAAATTATAGTGCGAGGAAACTTCAAGGCAATGATGTCGTCTTCAAGCTTACCTTTGGTGCTAGGATACAATAAGAATGAGTTGGCGTTTGCACCAAAACTTGATATCAATACAAACGTCTCAACCCCTGCTTCCTTTGCTGCTTTGGCAGCCTCATAATTGATTCCATAATCAATTTTCCGAAAGTTTTCTGCAGAACCGGCAGCACCGCGGGTAGTTCCAAAAGCAGAGAGAAACACTTTGGCGTTCTTTGCTTCTTTCAAAATAATTTCTCTCCATGACTCGCTGTTTGTTTCTGTGATAGAATTGACCTTTCCGCTCGAAATCTTTGGGGCTCGTCTACTCAAGGTGGTGATGGCATCTACCTGTGGAGAGGTGGATGCATACTTCAATGCCCCGTTACCTACTAATCCTGTTGATCCTAATATGAAAAAGCTCATGTTTGTGTTGAATGGTTTTAATCCGAATTGACGCCGTATTAATTGCAGAGAGGGGCCAGTGGCAATGTTTGTACAAAATAATTTACTGGGATGGTTCGTAGTTGATGCAGGACAGAAATTTGCATGGACGAAAACCAGTTTGTAATTCTGGGCAAAAATACATGTGCAAAAAGTTGAGTTTTGCCATGGAACGTCCGCGGTTTGAGTAGCAGGTTTTCCGATGTTATGAGTGGATATTGCATTTGGGGTGTTGTGAGGGTCGGAGGCTGAAGTTGGGGACAGTGGCTGGGGAAACTTTTGGAGAGGCTGGAGTAAAGTTCGGGAGATAGTGCTTCGTAACCTGCCTCAGGCGAACACAAAAGTATACTTGATACTACTCATGCACTAATTACGCATAAAACCGGGGTTTTTTAAGTCAGTGGCGGAGTGAAAGGTTACGTGGAACAATGCTAGCTGTGTAATCTGCAATCGTGTAATCTGCGACCGAATAGGGGTCGTAACGTTATGATCCGGCTATTTAATATACGGGGTTATTGAACTTACCATCGGAACCAAGGCGTGGTACTGCAGTTGTCGAAATGACATGCAAGAAAATTGCAATCAGAGCTCAACAAAGCTAAGCCAAACCAAATCACACACGGCGATTTTTAGTTACAAGAAATATCTATAAACATTTAGTTGACATGGAAGTGTCAAATTAGTTTAGGTGCAGTTTAAAAATTTTCGAGTGCGCGACAAGCAATCATGTCTAGTAATAAAAGCGTATTTACGTACTATATAACCGAGAACATAGCAGCCAGTAGAAGCTAATACGAATCGACGAAGTACGAGATGCTGTACATGTAGTATGCTATACGTGTCTTTCTTGGTAAGAGTAACTCGCTTGGATTGCTGACGCTGTTATTTTTTATCGTAGACACAGCCGTAGTGGTCCGCAGAATTTGTTTCTAGAACATGTACCTGTTGCACATTTTAGGCGAGGGTTATGCTCTGCAGAGAAGCCGTAGAAGTCCATGCATTTTAGAACCAAACTGCTGTATGCATGCCTGTGAAGTGCACATAGTGTGAAATTTATATGTACCCTGCGGCAATATAGGCCCGCATGCATAGGAACATCCGATTTTTCTTGATTAGGCTCAATAAGCGAGTGTTTGCCGACGAACATCTCCCAGTTGGAGAACCTTTATCAACCTGACATTACCTCGTAAAACAAATGCTATGGTGGAGTCACCAAGGCCAAGGGTCTGGATTGGTTCACCTGCATGCCAAGGTCGAGAACAGAATATAAGGGACTAACATTTAATCCCTAGCGTAACTTTAATTCGTTATCGACATCCGTATCTACAGATTATGCCTGTTCATTACACTCTACTTAAGTACTAATTCCACTTGTTTGTGTCATTATCATCGCACAATTATGTTGTTATCCTTACATTTTATCCTATTTGCCATACAGATGGGCACAACCGGTTTTTTCGAGATCACACGATCTATTACGTAGCTCGATACCTCTACCCCTGGTTATAAAATATTACAAAAAAGACAGACAGTGCATAGTGTAAAGCCTTTCGACATGAGTTGGAAATGCACGAGAGAGGGGAAAGAGGTAAAATCTCCAAACATCCCTTCGCCACTCTAATTAAAGAAATCTTTGCATGATAGCTCGTAGTGCAGCGGGTGTTATAACTCCGACCAACGTCACCAGTAGTGCTTCAAGGCTTTGTCTTCTGATGTTCACATACGAGTGCTAAGCTGTTCGATTTACATAAACTACGAATTTTGATTTTGCACAAGACTATCGTTCGCTCATCGTGCAGCTAGGATGTTTACATGTGTTTGCTGAAATGTGGCAAGTACCTAGCATCATCACCTTTGTCTATTTCACCTATGATGAGATTCGAGTTAAGATCCTTACCAGCTGAGTTCGCGAATTCTTACCGAAACAACCCATCAGCTGCTAAACTCATCTGATTGTCAACAAATCAGATGTTTTGCTACTTTTTTGCTAATTATATTTTAACCGCTTTGTTCAGTTATACTCTTCTTTAGTCACTACATGAATCCTCGAGGTTTCGCCCCGCTCATCGCTACGAGATATCTGCACTCACCACCCTCACTGTTCCTCGAGTCTCTGGCTCGCTTACGGCGGATTTATGTGTAGCCCCGGACGTGTATGCAGGACGCCCATAACCTCCACGATCGTTGTTTTGGTCACGTCTATGGTGCCAACATCTGCTACCAACAATGGCTTTGTTTATTGTAGTAACATGTTTCAGAGTCTCAGAGCTTTCAAACCGATGTAATATCTTCTAGGATCCCACTGTACACCACTCCTTTAAGCCTTTCTCCCTTTTCACCCACCCGTCGAGCCATTCTTTCCCTCGGCACTCGGCACGTGACCTGCGTCTTATCCAGCAAAATCTCACCGAACTCTCCAGCAAGTAATCAATAGATGACAGAATGAATAATGGTACTGGTGGCAATATGAACGAGCCCGGTCACAGTCATACGCTTCTGCCCGGTAGCCTCAATGCCCTGCTGCGGCAATATAGCGAATCCTGGATAAATTCTCCCGCCAACGACACTCCTGACCTCGACCAAATCGACCAGTTCGCTCAAGACATGTATCGACAATACGATATAGACAGTGGAAATAATGGCAATTTTAGGTCGCAGCTTGCATTAGGTGACTCTGCTGATACTTACGACCCCAGTATTGTGTCGAATTTACTTGGTGGCGCTGCCCATCTGGCCACCTCCGCAAATACCCCTTCAATTACCGCCCAAGACCACGTCACTGCATCCGATAACGACCTCTATTACCTCAATTACTCGAGTCTTTTGATTCCTTCGAGTAGAATGGACAATTTATACCCACCTCATCAATCTTTTGACGCCAATTCTATCCAATACATGGACCAACAAACCGACCAGTCAACGCCGTTTTCCCAGCTGCAAACACCAATACCCAACCACTACGCAGCTCCTGGCGGCTACCAGAACTCACAGAATCAATTCCAGCAAGACCAGCCGCTTCCGGCTCAACATCTGGACCCTGCTCAAGAATCACACCTCAAGCGGAAGTTCAGCCTAAACCCACAATCAGCACCTTTAACGCCGCCATTATCCAAAGCAAAGGCCAACAAACATCTACAGAGGCCGTCTAGACCAAAAACTATACGACAGAACTCGTCTCCTGTCGTTGGCAACAACAAAGTCAAGAAGTCTTTCCCGCTCCATTATAACCTGGAATCCACTGTTTCTTCGTCCCACGACAGTTCGAGTCTTCGACAATCCTACTTTGAGTTTGAAAACGTCTCTGACTATCTCAAAACTCACAAACCCAACCGTTCCATGGACGCCGACGGTCAGGGGTTCTACGAGCCGGTCTCTCACAATGAACTCCATGATCTCTCCAGCATCCAAACTGACGACACTATCGAAGCTCCTACTTCTGGGTACGCTACTCCTGCTACTTTTGGCCCGGTAACGTCAAAAATTGCGGCTAGACCTCGAGGAAGACCCAAGAAATCAAAGCCTGGCTTTTTCATTAAACTAGACAATATCAACCGTAGCGGGCCCGGGCCCGTTAATCTCGGCGCCAACCCCAACTCTAGCGTAGAATCTCTTTTCCAGGCCAAACCCCCCAGCGCCAACTTGGTCTCGTCCAAACAATTTGGGGCTATTCCCAACTTCCCCGACTTGGACGACGAAACCAATCCGGATCTTCGAATTCTCGAGCCAGATTTGGGTAATTATGATGGTGGCAGCGAGCTCCAGCGATTTGCTTCGGTGAATTCCAACATGACTCCATCGATGAAACCTCCAGGAACAAGCCAAAACGGATACTTTGAGTTGGACAATTCTTCCAACAACTTCTTATCGCCCCACATAAACTACAACGAACAAAACTACAACAATTTTAGCAAAGGGTTTTCTGATTATTTGGTAGACACTAAACAACAGGATCTCCGGCAAGGCGATGCCCAAAGAGTGGTGCTGTTCGGAGACGATGTCGAAAGCCACCCTGATTTGAACGGCTACAACTTTGACGTGAACCCTAACAAAATACCTGAAACTGACAACAGAGACAGCCAAAAGGAGACTAATAAAACCGACCTGGCAGAACACAGCATGGGCCCCGAAGAATGGGACGAAAGAGCATACGTAGGGGTTCTGCCCGAGCTGGGATCTTCGCCCGATATGCCCCATATGGAGCGCACGGCTTCAGTCCAGAGCACCACTTCAAGCAAAGACGGCGGCGAAACTGGAGAGAAGAAGAAAAAGAAAAAGAGAAACACCAAAGGCGCCATTTGCTCTATCTGTAACAAACACATCAGTCGAGACTTGACGAGACATCTTCGGATCCACAACGAAGTGGGACGGTTCCAGTGTGTATACCCCAAAGGCATGTGTAACCATAAAACGCAGCACTTTAATAGGCCGTACGATTACAAAAAGCATCTTCTTCACATCCACTTCAAATTTGATGATCCTAAGGGTAAGCTTTCACATACATTGACCGACAAACTACCATTGGCCGGAACGTGTATAGCTTGTGGAAACCGTTTTATAGCCAAAGACTGGCTTGACTTGCATGTATTGACGAGCGATAGCAACAACCGATGTCCTCATGTGGTATAACAGATCAACTTCCTATAGTTGCTTCTCTTGGTGTTAAATCATGTGAAGAGTGTTGGAATAGTTTAGTAGATTAGCTTGTTTGAAGCCATAGTTGTTGACTAGAAATGATCCACAGCAGGCACTGGGAAGTTTCTTGACGTTTAGCTGTAGAGCATAATACAAGGCAAATCAAATTGATACTGTAAACTTTCGATACTGAATATACCAGGACTGTATGAGTCCGAATTTTACCTCAAAACCTAATAGAATTATCCTAACGGTAATACCGTATCAGTCAATGCGAAATAATTCCGAGATTCATGAAATATCATCAAGAAATTACAAAAATGATTTAATTCCAGTTTTGAGGCAGCAACAAACGCTATGCAGATAAGAGAATATTCTCTCTTCAGCCGCTACATCAGAGGCATGATACCGCAGAAGAGGCATGAAACAGCCTTGGTATCTGTATGGTAACGAAGTGGCTGCGAAAAGTGAAAAACTTCGCTGAGGCTCAATACGGCCAATCGAATACTTAATCTAGCAACGGTATGGCTGTGAAACTCAAATGCAAGTTTAAACGTCAGAGTGAAATTACCGGCTATACTAGCACTCCTTGATTTTACGGCTTCAGTGTGTTGAGGCGTGCTAGTACCTCCATTTCTAATCAGATTGTCATCATGGTTTGTACTACAGGGCCCTGCGGTGGTCGTGCTACTTTGCTGCTCAAACTTTTTTTGCGTACTTGTGTCTTACGCTTTTCATATATATGAAGCTTTTCCAGCTAAAATCCAGCATTTACTCTGACACTAGTTCAGCCTTATATATAACTCAAGCAATATATAGTGGATCCTCGGAGTCGTGTATGCGCACACTTAGATCTAGCCCTATTAATCATTTTCTCGCTAGACCAAACAATGCAATCACTGCTCGCCTAGCTACCTACATTCCGCTTCACCAGGATATCTTCCCTACATTTGACCATAATATATGCTCACACTGTAACCGAGTATTGATCGCATAAGCTCATTTTTTCCATTGGCTAATTCTTCCGAGTCGCACTTCAATGTGCACTACGTGCGCACATTTTCTGCTCGATCTGGACGCTTATACTCTCTTAAATCAGTAGGTAAATTTGCTCACCAATTTTACATCAAACCTATAAAGATCTGATGTTGGCCACAATGTCATTTTACTCCATCATCAACAATGGCAGGATTAGTACCTAGACACGGCATGGCTATGGGCACCGCCTCCTCGATGGATATGCCTATGGGTTCAGCTACAAGCACCATGTCAATGGCCTCCTCCACAAGCTCTATGGGTGATATGGACATGGGTCACAGCCACATGGACTCGATGCACATGTACTTCACCACCCAATTTAAAGACTATCCAGTGCTTTTCAAAAGTTTAAGTGCGTCCACAAAAGCGCAAGCCTTCGGAATATTCGTGTTGCTTTTCGCACTTGCGTTTATCGCTCGCGGGTTCGAGTTTCTCCGCAATTACATGGAACAGGCCGTATGGAAAAACCCTACATACGTCGACTGTCATCCAGAAACAAGCGGTGCCAAACCGGTACCGGTGAGAGAAACCACCGGTGGATGCTGTGATACGAAAAACGATCAGGAATCCATCAACAGTACATCGAAGCAGGGCTCTTTAAGCCTCGATTCCAACCCAAGTGAATCTGACAGAAATTCGACAACTGGCTTGTCAATGGCTGCAACTGTATATAGAGACATCATCAGGTTGATTCTTTGCTTCTTGCCTGATATGTTTGGCTATGCTCTCATGTTGGCAGCCATGACGTACACCCTTACATATTTCTTTGCTGTGGTTTTGGGTTCAGCCATGGGAAGGTTCTTCTTCGAAAGATTGTCCGACAGATATAAGTTGCGGGCATTTGGCTTTGCAGGCCACTGTTAATAGAATAGAAAAATAAAATAATCATTTAAGTAGCATCAGAGCATCATTGTAGGTGACATGGCATTTTGAGCATCTGAATCTACTACTCTGTTCGAATCATGCTCGATTTCTGATTTTACTCTTATGGGTGGATTTCACTTCTATTACTCATCTATATGCTTTTATGCGACCCCTAGCGATACTTCAACCTTCTTCAACAAATCACTGTACTTAGATTTGTTAAACAGAGTACCGTTACCGTCGGCCAACTTCTCACTATATATCAATCTAACCATATTCTTGTACTCTTCAAGAGTGAATCTGTCCGGGTTTGCTTTGACAAAATTGACGAAATTGAACTCGTTGGCGGTGAACAACTCAAAGTATACCGATGATCTGGCAAAGTCGACCTCTTCGGGGTTCTTCAATAGGTTTCTCAACATCTGCTGCAATGTAAAGATATTAAGCAATACTCTTTTGACACCATTGGTGTTGATCTTACGGACCAAGTTGGAGCCATTAATGGCCAACTGGTTCAAAAACTCCGACAACCCCACAAATATACTCTCACGTTCCGAGTCTCCCAAGAATTTGGTAAGTTTGTTATAAATAGAGAACACTTCCTTGTTTAATATTCCGATAAACTGGTCGGCATCGCCAGGCTCGGTGCTGGGCATCCAGTCTATTTGGCGGAACGATTTGCCAATGTAGTAGATGGCTTTGCATCTCAAGTCGTATCTTAATGCCAATAACGTTCTGTCACGAATATACTGGAATTTTTGAACGATCTCGTCGAACTTTTGGATCTTCTCTTTGCTCAATGCCAAGTATATGTTTTGCAGAATTATGTCAGTATTTCCAGTCGTCACATTAATAATGGATCTGCCGTTTTCCAAGAACGACCAGTCGTAACGGAGCTTATCTACAATGGAAACCTGGAACCCGTTTCCGCCCTGGACATTGTAGTTGGATTCCTTCTTCACTAAAGGCAACCACCCAAGGATCCACGAGGTGGTAAGCAAAAGGTAACACACCTGGTTGAAAGATTCGTTGTCAAGCAAGTCATCTTTATTGATATCAAATATATCGTCGCCTCCGCCGTTGTACAAAAAGATCCCGAGCTCCTTGTCCAACATGCTGGCTAGCAAGTTCTTTGCTTCTTCACCCACTTCCTCGTGCGCCTGCTTGGATTTCAAGTCAAGAATAGTACCACTTACCTCGATCAATGCCGGAACTTTGATCCACTTACTGATTTTCAGTATAGGCTTGGAGGTAGTTCCTGTAGGAGCATTGAAGTCTGCTACTTCTGTTTCTCCTGGCGAGAGCAATTCACGGTAGAAGTCGTTGTAGGAGTCACAGAACTTGTTCAAGAACGCCAATACTATGGAACTGTACTCTTCACGATACGTCAACGAGGTGTTGAGAATGGAACAGATGTTCAAGAATAACCGTTTAAAGTCCAATGCGTTCTGGTATATCATGGTAGGGACGGAGTCGGTGTTGGTGATACCACGATGGGGCGAAGTGATGCTATCGTGTTTGTCCAACGAAATCAAATCTAACTTCAATGGTGCACCAGAAAAGCCACCAGCGGTGTTTTCCTGCCTGTTTCCACCTATATATTCACGGAAAGAGTTATCTATACTTTCCTTAACGTGTGAAAGAAACGACATCTTCATGAAGTCTTCAAAGAACTGGATAGCGAACCGATTTGCAGGTGGTTTGAGGTGCTGGCCCCGGTTCTGGTTGACAGAATATGCTCTTTGAAGCGAAAGCTCGTCGGTATCATGGCTAGAAAAGAGACGATGAGAACCAGCTACAAAGATCAAGAAGAACTCAAGAATAATTCTCATATTGTACAAGTTACGAGGCACCAATATCTCGACCACAGCGTTGAAACGCTCGTTTTTGATGTACGGCGAAGTGGCCTGGCCAGTTTTGGTCTTGAAAGAGTCCGATAAGATGAAGCCGGGGAACATATCCTGAAGCACCACCTGGAGATCTTCGGGAGTCTTTGTCAGTTTATCGTACGAGACATCTTCGAAACGGAACAAGTCTCTTTTTCGCAACACGTCGTGGATCTTACTGTTCTTTCCCAAGGTGCTTAAAACGCCAGTTTCGGGCCCACTGAGGTTAATATGGTTGGAATCGTAAATGTAATTAAGCATTAACGATTGGAGCTCTTTCTTGATAGTGTTCCATATACCGTGGAGATCATAAGATTTGGACCCAAATGTTTCTGGCAGGCCCAAACTGGGCGATGCCGAGGCGGATCCTCCTATAGCCGGGGCGATATTTAAGTTCTGAGCCGATTCTATACGGTCGACGATCTCGCTGACGATCTTGTGTCTTTGTAAAACCGCCAAACTCTTGATAAAAATAGTACCAAAGAGATCCTGGAGAATTATTATGGAGGAGTCGCTGAAGTTGTTGTTGCCTATGATATCAGCACTAGAAGAGTGGTCGAAGTTCTGGAGCTTCGAGAGCTTTCCAAGCACACCAATGTTCTTCAGTTTGACTTCTTCCGTGGCTCTATTAATAAGACCGTGCAATTCCAGCTGGTTATTGCCGTTAAGTATCTCTATAACCTGACCAAGCCGACTGAGCTTGGATGCTGTGTGGAGCAACATGTAGATGTAGTGGAATGACTCAGCACTGAAACTAGACGTGGATTCAAGTAATATCGAGTAGTCGACACCACCATTAGCACCCAGGCTCTTGGAACCCATTCCGGTGGCCATTTGGGTGGTGGTATTGGCGAAATGAGCATGGAGTTTGGGCAATTGGTTCTGAATAAAGTTGAACGACGCCTTGGTGAGAACTTCAGTGACCTCAGCAATATCCAAGTTGGCAGAGTTGTAAATGTACTGCTCCAAAGTTTTCAGCTCGCTGATAAGTGTTCTGAAAGAAGCAAGCTGGGGATCAGGCGAGTCCAAGAGAGTCTGCCATTTGAAATACTGACTGGCATCACTAGCTTGAGTCTTACCCGAAGCAGGCGTTCCTGTTTCAGCAGAAGAGCTCTTCAAGTATATTTCGTTCTGAAGCTCGTCTACAATCATGTCAAATAAGTTGTTTGACTGCATTTCAAGATAGCTCTGCACCGAGTTCATTGCCGGCAACGACCACAAATTGTACTGCTCTGCTAGCTTGTAGCCGTTCAGAATGACATCGTAGACCTGGTGGATCTTTTTTTCGCCCACCAACTGGTCGATTTTTTCGGGAATAGCGTTCAATTCCGCCATGGCGTCCAACAACTCGATCATCTCGGCGTATCGAGTAGACGTCTGGCTGAGTTCGTTAAGAATATCGGACCGATCGTGAATGTCTTTGGTGGTGGACTCCAACATATCTTTTATTTCGAGCGAGTCTCGCTGTGATTCCTCTAGGGTATTTAAAAGCAAATGGTACGATCCAATGCTGTTGTTGAAAAGTTCATGATGTTGGTTGACGACGTGGCGAAGAGCGTTTTCCGTCAGCTGTTTGATGTTTTCAAACTCGCCGTAGCGATGGGCCATACCCACAGAAGTATCATCTAGCAAAGCCACGGCCATTTCAATGGGGTTGGCACTGTCTTGGAGGATCTGGGGCCAGTCATAGCGTATGGTGTTGTGGACTTCTTTGAGCTCAAATATCGATTCGTCAATGCCTGATTCTTCTTGTTTGTACGACAAGCTTACGTTTCTTCTCCGAGGCATAATGGTGAGGAATTGAGAAGAAATGCCTGAAGCCTGTGAATGAAGTGATGAATCAGAGAAATCAATAAGTTGGAGAAATCAGTGAGTGGAGTTAGCGAGACAAAAGATCAGTGAGAGCGCGAAAAGTTAGTGAGAGAAACGAGCTAGCCAGAGCTAGCGAGAGAACGAGACAACGAGACAACGAACTAGATGAGAATACAAAATACAGCCACAATAGCACCCATCTCTAGAGCTACCCTCTCATAGCTTACGGTCAGCGCATATGCTCTATGGTTGCGCATTGGGTAATAACCAAACTCGGTGCTCGTTACTAGTTTTCACTACTCCTCCTCACTATTTTGTTCTCTGCTGATTCGCACTATTCTCACTGTTTAGTTTTCACTAATTAGTTCTCACTATTATTTAGTACTCCAGCTTTCGCTATTTTCCGCTAAGTGTAGTCTCTATTGCACATTCCCACCTTTCACCTAATATATACACCTACTTAAGGATCATTAGTCTATGAAGGAGATAATCGATCTTTCACAGGAGTCAGTTCCAGCAGCTGCTCCCGAAGTCATCGAAATGTAAGTATTTGCAGTCAAATTAAAACCAAACATCGCTAACTTCTAGCCTAAGTTCAGATATAGGACTGGAAAACCCGGTGCCTCCCAAATCAGACACAACGTATACACCTTCGTCACCCCCAGGAGTAGCCACAGACTCGTGGAAATCCCCCGTGAACCGCAAACGCCCCACCAAAGTATGGTCTCTGTCGCCCTTCGCGTCGTCCAAGTATGAGTCGATCGATGACTCTTCGTTTACGTTTCTGCAGCCAAAAAGGAATGTATTGGATCTAGAAAACTGGTTATCTGATAGCGGTACTGAAGAAGAACACCATAAAGAAAGAAGAATTGAGGATAGGACGGTATTGGAGCAGGTAGAAGAAGAAAATGAAGCTAGACTCGATAGTCCAAATCAGAGCAATGAGAGTCTAATTTTCCAGAACAATGAAGGAATAGTATACAAAGCATATGAATCAGACGAGGAAGTGGATAGAGTATATGAGTCCAATGGGCATGTTGGTGAGAATAAAGACACCAACAGTGGAAGTGAAGAGAAGAATGAAGATGATGACCAGATTAACGAAAATAATGACGAAAATAATAATGATATAAAGAATGATAGTAATATTAACGATAACATAAGTAATGACAAGTCTAATGAAAACAGTGGAAACGAGAACAAGAAGAAGCCCAGGCAGAAGAAACCAAAGAAGATCGATACTATAATTGATCCCATTCTGCAGTACGAGTACACTCCCAAAGACCTTAAGGAGGCCAACAAAATCACCCGTAAAAAAGAAGAGTTGCTTCTGGAAATGGTGATCCAGTTTTCCAGTGCTATTTCTGACTGTTTTCCCCAAGAACTAGTGGCTGACATCTTTCAGCATACGAGAGTAGAGACGCATTCGTGTGATCTTCCTATGATCTACTGGTGCCGCAACATCAAGGCGCAATACCGGCCCGAACTGGATTTGTTCATCCCATGTCCTCCTAAACAGGTCCACGAAAAGACCTTTGTATTGTACTATAAAGCACCCGACTTGATATCTGCTATTGAGACTTCATTACAACTGCAAGTTTCACAATGTCTCCGTATTGCTGAAGCAATGGATCCTCGGCTAAGCTACTCTATTATCATCTTAGTAGAAGGCTACGACCAGTATATTCAAAAATTGAAGAATGCTGAAAATAGAAAGTACAAGGATGCGGTTTTGAAAGGTTTGGACGAGACGGCGAGCCAGTCAAAACGCCGCAGAACTGCAGAAGAAATTACCATTACTGCAAAAGAAGCAGAGTATTTGATCAACAAAGTGCAGTTGGACTTAAAGATCAACATCTTTCCTGTTCGAAGCAACAAAGAAGTATTGGAATGGCTTCATTCGTTCACTTCCACCATCGCATATTCTCTCTATGACAAATACGAACGAAACCAATCGTTGGCCAATTTGGGAACGGTACGTTCAGGAACTGACCAGAAAAGTACGTTTTTGCAGACTGTCAGGCAATTCAAAATGATGACGGAACCCAGAGCTGACAAATTGTACGGACTGTATCAAAGCATTTATTCTATCTATAACCAACTTAAGGCTCATGGGACTCTTGGCAAGGATAGTTTCGGAAAGAACATCGTGCCTCCTACCACCGACAGTGCCATGAAGAAGACCTTTTTAGCTTACGACCCCCAAGATGTCATAAATGAATAACTTCATCTTTTCCCCACACACTTACTTAATAACCAATTTTGAAGAAATTGGCACGCTCTGCTATGGTATCTAATGATTGTTGGAATTCTCATAAAAACAATTTTGTCTGGGTTTACTACAAATTAATGGTCTTCTTTATGCTGTAATATTATGGTGGTGTCTTTATGCTTATATACTTATTTATTCTATTATACACTAGTGATTGCTTGCTTGGCCAAACCCAAATCGTCTTCCGACAACTGGTCCTTCAAGTGTTCCACTCTCAGCAATCCCTCAGATAATTCAGCTATCTCAACAGCCGAAAACTGGTACTTCAAGCCAGCCAATGTATGTATGATGTTCAACACTTTGTCGATGCATCCTGAATGACCATCGCTTTCAAGCATCGACTCCAAGTAGTCCACCAACTTGGCCTCCCTGATGTGTTCCTTCTTCTTATCGTCCAATCCTGTAGACAATACCGACGATATCAATGATAGTATTCTCAACTTGATCTTGTGGTTGTGTTCTTGGGACAAGTGGATGACTCTCCAGCCGTTCAACTCGTCAAACTGGGTGTAGCCAGTCTCAAAGTTTCTTATGTAGGAAGCGATGGCCGACAACGACTTCAAGAGCAATTCTGGAGGAGTTCTGTCGTCAGCACTGATATCGATTAACTTCTGTAATCCCCCGTGCTTGCTGAATGCTTCTTGTGACGTAGGATTGTTTTGCACAGCAGTGCCTATGATGGAAGCAGCATACACTCTAAGAGACAACGGCTTTTCGGCATCCAACTGCTCAATGATAGGAGGCCACAACTTGATATTTTCGATGTTGTTGGCATTGTCCATGTTCTCAATAAGCATTTCGAAGTTGTCAAACGCTATTTCCTTGGCTTCCAATTCGCTTTCGGGGTTAGTCACCACAAGGATAGCTTGCTTCATCAAGGTGGGCTCATCGGGGCCTCCGAAAAGCTGTTGTAACATCTTAGGATCGGGAGCCCCGATCTTCTCCATAGCTTCTTTATCGCCTGACTGCAGCGCAATCGACCATTGTAATACCTTATCCATTTTGTACGTAGTTATAAGTGATACTCTTGCTACATCTTTATATATATGAAAGGCATCTCTTCTCGAATGTTCGACCAGTCACGTGAAAGTCACAGCAAGACCAGAAGTCAGGCCGGAGTACAATACCAGTATAGCCGTACTGGCCTGTAGATCAGATAGGGCAGATAGGGAGCAATTGAGGCAATGTGGATAGAGTAGAGATGTATAGAGGACGAATATGCTATATTTGGAAGAACAAGTAGTATTGGGTAGCGCGCATTGAGTAAATCTGGGGTCAATTGATTATGTTGATTCAGTGGTGGCCTCGGCAGACCGGCGACGCCATGTGCGCCGCTTGTGCTTCCGGGCAAATGGCAACCATCCACCCTGTCTTTCCCGGGAACACCATGCCACTTCAAGGGTCCACTTCAATTCGTCGAGCCCAATTCACCACGCCACCACGCCACTACTGAGCCCTACCTCTGACACACGTCATACCTCTACACTACCCACCTAAGCTCCTACCCTTCCCGTACCTGCCCGGCTCGCGCTCACCCGCAATTCGGACTTTTGTGTGCACCTCCAAATAATCGGTGCTCGCTCGATCTCTACATATAAAAGAATAGCAAATTCCACTCGATGTTGCGACGCCGTTTACAATTGAAAACTACACTCATTTGTTCCAAAATGTCATTATCTAACAAATTATCCGTCAAAGACTTGAACGTCGAAGACAAGAGAGTCTTTATCCGTGTTGATTTCAACGTCCCATTGGACGGAAAGACCATCACCAACAACCAAAGAATTGTTGCAGCATTACCAACCATCAAGTATGTATTGGAACACAAACCTAAGGCCATCATCTTAGCCTCCCACTTGGGTAGACCAAACGGTGAAGCCAACGAAAAGTACTCTTTGGCCCCAATTGCCTCCGAATTGGAATCCTTACTCGGCAAAAAGGTCACCTTCTTGAAGGACTGTGTCGGACCAGAAGTTGAAAAGGAAGTCAATGCCGGTAAGGACGGTGCTATTTTCTTGTTGGAAAACTTGAGATTCCACGCCGAAGAAGAAGGCAGCAAAAAGACCAAGGACGGTGAAAAGATCAAGGCTTCCAAGGAAGACGTCGAAAAGTTCAGATCTCAATTGACCGCTTTGGCCGATGTTTACGTCAACGACGCTTTCGGAACTGCCCACAGAGCCCACTCTTCTATGGTCGGTGTAGACTTGCCTCAAAAGGCCGCCGGTTTCTTGATGGCCAAAGAATTGGAATACTTCGCCAAGGCTTTGGAAAACCCAAACAGACCTTTCTTGGCCATCTTGGGTGGTGCCAAGGTTTCCGACAAGATCCAATTGATCGACAACTTGTTGGACAAGGTTGACTTGTTGATTGTCGGAGGTGGTATGGCCTTCACCTTCAAGAAGGTGTTGGACAAGATGCCAATTGGTAACTCTTTGTACGACGAAGAAGGTGCCAAGAACGTCGAAAACTTGGTTGCCAAGGCCAAGAAGAACGGTGTCGAAATCGTCTTGCCTGTTGACTTCACCACTGCTGACGACTTCAACAAGGACGCCAACACCTCCACTGCTACCCAAGAAGAAGGTATTCCAGACAACTGGATGGGATTGGATGCCGGTCCAAAGTCCAGAGAATTGTTTGCTGCCACCGTCGCCAAGGCCAAGACCATTGTCTGGAACGGTCCACCAGGTGTTTTCGAATTCGAAAAGTTCGCTGCCGGTACCAAGTCTTTGTTGGATGCTGCTGTGAAGTCTGCTGAAGAAGGCAACACCGTCATCATTGGAGGTGGTGACACTGCCACTGTTGCCAAGAAGTACGGTGTTGTTGACAAGTTGTCCCACGTTTCTACTGGTGGTGGTGCTTCATTGGAATTGTTGGAAGGTAAGCAATTGCCAGGTGTCGTTGCTATTTCTAACAAGAACTAAATAATTAATGACAATAATACGATTTATTTTACATAGTGTAGGGTTCATGAGCAAAACTTTATAAGCGAAGCGAATGAAGTTGTATAGAATTGGAGAATACTATTTAAGATCTATTCACAAATATGGTTGTACTAGTTTTATTTCGAGTGCCTATTTTATTTGTGAGGAACAATTAGTGTTACCGCTGGGAATCGAGAATACGATTATCATATTAATTGTAGCTACATCAATCAGAGATCAATACACGTAATTATTTTAATTCCCACTATAAGGCATGCATCAATACAATTTATCCTACGTAATGAGCTTTAATCATGAGATTACTAACAATTTATTCTACATGTAGCGATGATAAATTACTCATATGCATGTAGCTACTTGTGTCAGAATCAACAATTGATATATAATCTAGAAGCAACTTATATATGATGATAAACAGAAAGGATCTATAACTTCGATTTACCACTCAAAATTTGGGACCACGATTCGTCGGTCAATTCTTCATACTTGTCACCATTCAACCAATAAATGACATCTTTACCAGACTCACCCTTTGGCAACTTCTGGTTTTTATACGTATTCTTAGGAACCTTGTGGTTATGGGAAGATTGGATTTGGTTGGTGATCTTGACAAACTGAGGCACGGCGTATCTTGGTAAGGTCTTGAGAACATGGCTCGAGAGTCTGTCCAAGAGCTCCTGGTGCTTGGATTCGTCTGCAAGCTCGTCCAAGGGTTCAATGACGGCGAAACCAGCTCTGCCTTCATGATTAGGGACTCTGACACCCACAACGACCGATTGTTTGATTGAGTTCGAGCCCATCAACTCGTTTTCAACTTCGGTAGCGGAAACGTTTTCCGATTTCCACCGGAATGTGTCTCCCAATCTATCCACAAAGTAGAACAATCCGTCCTGGTCCATCTTTAACAAATCACCACTTCTGAACCAAGCATCGCCTTCTTTGAATACATTGAAGATGATCTTGGAAGAAGTGGCACCTTTGTTGCCGTAGTAACCTTGGAAAGTCTTCTCTGGGTCCTTGGCGTCCAAAATCTTCATCAACAATTCACCTGGTTGATTGTAATCAGCCTTTGTAGCATAGCCAGTCTTTGGATCTTTCCAGATCTCGTTTTCGTCTTCAGGGTCCATCTTCACCAATACTTGCTGGGTAGACAAGAGTAAGTTGACAATGGAACCATACGAACGACAGGCACCGACTCCGTACTCACCGAACTGCAAACTGGTGGTGGCAATTGGAGATTCGGTAGAAGCGTAGAATTCTCCAATGGCCTCGATATGGAATCTCTTTTTGAACTGGTTCCAGATATCACGACGCAAACCGTTACCGTAAGCAATCTTGACTCTGTGAGCTTGTTGGTCAGGATGTGGCTTGGCATTGAGCAAGTAACGACAAACTTCACCAACATACTGGATATGGGTAGCATTGGACAATTTGGCTTGTGTCCAGAAGGAAGTAGCAGAGAATTTCTGTGATACCGAAACACAGGCACCGGCCAAAAGCGTAGGACAAACCCCAAGCATAGCAGCGGTGGAGTGGTATAACGGCATAGCTGTCAAGACCGTCGAGCTAGAGTTGATTCTTACGATGTAACCAAAGATACTCGAGGCCATAAACGCTTTTCTCCACGACATAATGGCCGATTTGGGCAACCCTGTGGTACCAGAAGTGTAGATCAAAGCACAGCACGAGTGAGCGCCGTCTTCGGGTCTTCTGGTCTCATTAGGTGCTCTGTATTTGGGTCTGGACTTGTCCTTCAAAGCCTTGAAAAGCTCTTCTTCATTGAGGTATCTCAACTTGACATGAGGCAACTCGCTGCGAATGGCACCCTCAGTTTCCTGAATAGGACCAGCACAGTCGGGGTCAATCAATACTTGTGAAACAGTCGAGATCTTCAAACAGTGGACCAACGCCTTGTCTTTGGTGTTGAAGTTCAAGAACGCAGGAACAGCCCCAATGTTCCACAATGATAGCCAGATTATAATAAACAATGGCTTGTTCATGCAGCTGACGGCAATTGTGTCTTTGGAGGTGATTCCGTAGTCGTATCTCAAGATGTGCGAGAACCTCAACACCATGCTGTACAATTCTTTGTAGGTGAACACTTCGAGCTCGAACTGGTCGTCGTAAATCTTGTAGCCGTTGGCATCGACGCGAATGGGAGGAGGGTTCTTCTTGGGTCTGGGGAACGACACCGCATTGTTGTTGGGATACTTGTTGACGGCAGTTTCAAAGAAGTACCAGAAACTGGCTTGTTTCCGGTAGCACGAGTACAAGTACGAGATCGCACTTCTGATGACCTTCTGGGTGAGAAAGAAGTCTTCCTTGAGGTGGTACTTGGAGTCTAACAATTGCGTACCAAGCACCACGGCGGATGCCAATTCAACTGCAGCCATTTTTACGCTATTCTAAACTATGAAATTCTTTACTGAGCGGGGTCTCTTCCTTTATATGATTTTAGATTTGGATGTGATAGTGGAGACATTTGAATGCATCAGCTCGAGAAAATTCTCATGTAAATTATGCGACTATTTTCATGTGGATTTCGTCTGTTGGGGTGGTGAGACAGTGACGCGCACATACACCGCGGTGCTATGCCAAGGAGACATGTCATTCACAGCAATATTGTCACTACTAACATCCTAGACACTCTCTAGAGTGAGTCTGGACTGCCACCACTAGTGTAGAGACAGCTTGTGGAGTAGGCGCATGCCTCGTGACCAGTGCAAAGATAGCTCGGTTGTTGTCACAGATTTCGTCTTAAGTCCTCCAAGTGCATGTATCACATGAACTCAGTTGCTAGAACGCTGCGCAAACACGGGGTAATTTTTTTTTTTGGGGTCCAAGGACGATTGATTTCCGCTGCCTATTTGAGAGATTTTCTATGCTGCGGTGAATATGATCGAATTATCTCCGCCGGTATCCAGATCCATTTCAGGTATGGAACTCACGTGTACTTTCCGTTAATGGCAGTTTATCATTTTCTGGTGGGGAAGTCCACTTTCCATGAGCCCGGTGTAATAGTTCTCTTTTCGCTTGGGCCTTGGCCGCCGCCAAGTGGCATGCCTGGTGTGCTATGGGTGGGGTGATCCAGAACCGGGATCTGTGTACCTGCATATATCTGTTCCTCGCTACTGTCGTGGAGCCAGCTTGCTATCTCGGGGTTGTATTGCAATAGTCCCTGATATATTTCGTGGGCCTTGGCCCGTATTCTGTCGTCGTTCTCTATCCATAATCCGTGTTGCACTAGCATTTTGACTTCAACGTGCCGGTTGGTATTGTGGAAGTAGGCTTGGATGCAACATTGGCCATGCCTTCGTATGATCAAATGGAGCGCTTCGTAGAACCTGTACCTCGTGAACGACTCCTGTGAGATGCACACCAGCTCTGAAAGCATCGGTATCAAAATTTCGTGCTCGTTGCACTCGGTATTAGACGCTATCTCTTTAAGCAACGCGTACACCTTCATGCGCGAATTGATGCTATTGTCAAACCTGCCGATTCCCACAATGAAGTTGAGAATCTGGTTGATTATAGACGCACGGGTGTGCACCATCGGTTTGAACCCCCCTTCCTTGGGTACCTTGCCAGGCTCGTACTTCACATGTGCCCAGAGATAAATTGCAACCATTTCTATCAAAAGGTTTTGAGCACTTTGGTTCAAAACCTGCATAACCTCCCAGATATAGTTATACTCTAGCAATGACTGCATGTACACGGCAAATGCTGGCAAGTAGTGGTTGGGGTTGTGCTGCAGTGGCACCGGTCCTCCTATGGACAACAAAGTAAGTACTGCAATGCACTTGTCGGGGATCAGTGTAGTTGGAGACTCGATGGTTTTTCGAATCCTGCCAATCTCGGTATTGGCTTGCAGCCACGAACTGAAGCTAGTTGTGGGCAAAGGAACTGTATACTGCATTACCTGGGACATTTTGAGCTTTTTTGATCCCTTGTTCTTAGGAGGAACTAGGTCTTGGCTGATACCATGAAGTTGTCTAAAATTGTACTTGATTTTGGATCTGGCTGTGTCTGCGGGGGTGTTTAATTGGCTGCGAAGAAAATTGGACATGGCTGTATCGATAAAGCCAGGCGTATCTATCTCGTCGTAGAAGATATGTAGTTTCTCTACCTTTACGTCTTCGGTTTTTGTGGAAGCCACGTTCGTGGTACTGGGTGTCTCCTCCCAGTTGTCCATATATTGGTACCCAGAGCTGTTACTTTCTTTCCCATATACGAAACCCTCCTGGACCAAACCAACTCCAGTTGGTTTGGCTTCCACAAAAGCCGAATCATCAGGATCTAACTTCTTTGGTGTTGTTTCTTGTTTTGTTTCAGAAGACAGCCCAACTTCAACTTTTGCAGCTATTGGCGTACTTACGTTTTCGACTTGCGCCTTTTGGCTCAACTGCGAAACGATCTTTCTTAAACCAAAACCGATCCCGGCCAAAATACTGGTGGCCAAGAGAAGTATTACAAAGATGATTGCCATATCGGCCAATATCTCGGCGTCATCTTCACTTGTCATCGTCGGCAAACTCTAAAGTGGGCCCCTCAATTAAAAATAGTCAGCGGCTCTGTTCTGTATAGTCTAAACTAGAAGTGCACAAATTGCAAAAAGTTAAAATTAGTTCTTTTTTTGCAGCAAAAACAAACTATTTCTTTACGAGAGCACAAGTAATTAAGCAGCACCAACCAGAATGTGCTTTCTACAGGTACTTTACAAGCATACCCAACCATCTAGGTCAGGTCTCTAGGAGGCATACACCCGTTTGATTCACTTGACCCTTTACAATGCAAAAGTACTGGTTCTGACTGGGTAAGCCAATAGCTGGCCAAAATAAGGTGATTACGCGGCGTGCGCCAACCGCGCAAATATACTATAACCAATTTCGAGTACCACATAAACCCAACGGTATCAACGATGTTTTGCAGGACTGGGTTCTATTTTACCAAGAACACCTCGGTGTTGACTACGTTGGCACAGAGCAAAGTGAGCCGGCTCTCGATAGTTTCTCGGCCCAAGTTCAGGCTCACCCAGATGTTGTCACGGTTCAGATCGATGTCTTTGAGAAGACAATACTCGACTATCTCGGTCACTTCTGAAGCAGCAAAGTTGTCTAGTAACACTGCCAAGCCAGGAAACGGATCCAAATACCCTATAATCTCCAGCAAAGTGGTCGGATACTGGCTTATCGGGACATCCAGTTTGATTTTTGGTATTGTGGTTCTTGGAGGTTTGACTCGTTTGACGGAATCTGGTCTCAGTATCACAGAATGGAAACCTATCACCGGAACCATTCCTCCATTGAACGAAGCAGAGTGGTTAGAAGAGTTTTCCAAGTACAAGAACTCGCCTGAGTTCCAACAGTTGAACTCCCACATTACTCTCGATGAGTTCAAGTTTATTTTCAGCATGGAATGGGGCCACAGATTGGTGGGAAGATGCATTGGTATGTTCTTTATTTTACCAGCACTTTATTTCTGGAAATCTGGTAGATTCAGCAGGCACATCACCGGCAGAGTTGTGGGATTGACTGCGTTATTAGGATTACAAGGAGCTATTGGCTGGTGGATGGTTAAATCTGGGTTGGACGAAGAGGAGTTGGCAAACAGAAGATCCAAGCCTACAGTGAGTCAGTACCGTTTAACGACCCATTTGGGAGCTGCTTTCTTGATGTACTTGGGTGTTTTATGGACAGGATTTGAGATTCTTTCTGAAAACAAGTTGTTGAGCAAAATCCGCCAACCGGACGCTGTGAAAGCTATTGTAGAACAGTTGAACAACCCGGCATTAAAGAGAATCAGAACTGTGAGTGCCGGTTTATTAGCCTTGACTTTTGTCACTGCTATGTCTGGAGGTATGGTTGCAGGGCTTGATGCTGGTTTAATCTACAATACCTTCCCTCATATGGGGGACGACTACATTCCTTCTGGAAATGAACTCTTTTCGACCGTCTACTGTCATAAGGCCGATCATTCTGACTTATGGTGGAGAAACCTCTTGGAGAACCCAACTACCGTGCAGCTCGTGCATCGTATAATGGCAACCACGACCTTCTTCTCTATCTTGGGTGCTCATCTTTTCATCTCAAAAAACAAAGCAGTGGTGCCTAAACCTGCCTTAAATGCGGCCAGAACCGTGATGGGCTTGGCTACATTACAGGTAGCCTTGGGTATTTCGACCTTGATCTACTTGGTGCCTATTCCTCTTGCAGCTGCACATCAAGCTGGTGCATTGGCGCTTTTGACTGGTTGCTTGGCATTAAGTGCCCGCTTGAAAAAAATCAGACCTTCCACCGTTGAATATATCAACAAGATGATGAAAGATCAATTGTTGAAGAACCGGAGTTAATCACAAAAGACTTGTATAAAGACAAAATCTGTAAATAGAATTCATTAATCGATGACTGTAAATATGAACTGAGTATTAACTGAAGCACAATGTATTGGCAAGTGCGACCTTTTTGATAGATAAATTTTATTAAATGCCAGATACGCTGGACTCCTACTGGTAAAGCCCTTCAAGAGAAGTAAATCGAGACTTCAATACTTTTGCCTAAAAGTACTTGAAACTGACTTGGAACTACTTCATAGTTTATCACTGTTCTGGCCGTACAAATTTAAGCACCGTAATTCCAGTTTCAACCTGTAACCGAGCGTAAGCATCACTTAGTACCTCTATGCTGAAACCCTTCTACTTGTTTTGTCTTAATAATTTCTCCGTCTATTCATAAATCATCGAAGAATACACTTTTGACCCATTAGTTATGATCAAGAACACCTTGCAAAAGAGGACAGTTTATTAATTTATATATGGCAGAATTTGGCATTAGGAATGACGAAAATATAGTTACCAGATTCTCTTACTGGACATCTCGTAGCGCATAACCTTACCTAGCTCATCCTCGTCGTTCTCCTGATTTATTTTGGATAAAAGCTGATTGTTTCTTCTTTCTTCGGTTGTTGGAGGTACGGTTTCACCGTAGTCGTACAAGTATGAGCGGGTTACTGGATTGATAGAAGAAGCGTCTGTGTTGGGGATGCCTGGAAGAAATGAAAAGTCGACGGGAGACCGAGGAGATTCGGGAACTACGCTTGAAACGTCCGGCGTTTCGTCTCCCGAGCCTTCATCCAATGGTAAAGTGATGGTCAGAGCTGGTTTTTGAGGGCATGGCGAAGCAGAAACAGGGGTTTCTACAAGCATTTTGGCTTCTCGAATATGTTGTTGGTATTCTCTGTGCTCGATTTTGATTCTGTTGGCAAGTTTGAGAATGACCAAGGCCAAAAGTAGTCTGATGAGTAGCAAAGTGGAGAAGGTAACGAGAATGAGGGCGGTCGTTGCCACGAACGAGTAAAACCATGACGATTTCACGGGGAATATTATAAGCTGGCTCACGTCAGCCAACGTCATACGCAAGAAGCAAACTATTGTAGCAAGCAATGGTAAGCCGATTCTCTTTGTGAGTACAATATAGTCCGATTCAGACGACGAAGAACCAAACTTGAACACCGTGAGAAAGTCCAAGCTCAATACATACAAGAAGTTGCGATAAACCTGAGGCCTGATTTTGTTGAACTTGGCAATATAGCAATGTTTGAGCCAATCGACAAAGATTTCACTGCCTATCACCACTATTCCTGGCCCAAATATAGAGCCAAACCATGAGTTCCAGCTTTTCCAATATGCCGGGAGAAGACCTGCCAGGCTATTGAGCTGGAGGAAGTTACGGAGAGTGATCATACTGAGCATTATCGAAAGTTGGAATCGCTCACACAAGTCAGACATTGTGATCTGGAATAAACCCTCGCGCTCGAACTTCTTGAACACCGAGCTTTTGAGCTCAGCAAACTGGTTGGAAAGTAACAATGCTAGCAATGCGTTGGAGTACGAGTTGGCCGCCACATTAAGCGAAATGGCCTGGTATATAAGGATGTACCCATGGAAAGAAAGGTAGAATACCGAGAGCCCAAAGAAGGTCGTATACTTGAGCAAATTGGTCTTGGACCGCACAGGAAATGGGATCAGATGAAACACGTTGAGGATCTCGTGCCCCAACGACGAACAGAGCTTGTCTGTGACTTCTAGCACCCCGAACATAACGTACAACTTGATGTGAGCCAGGCCCCTGATGTCGTGGTACATCTTCGAGATATCGAGCCGTGGCGACGACAAAACCCACAAGGAACAGACTATTAATACTATAGTGAAGTAATCCTTTTTAACCAGCCCTAAATGGGTTTGCAATTTGGTGCTTAGTCCGTGGCTGGGCCCTGGAGCCATAAAGTCTTTGAACACCATACGGGCAGTAGTTACACCAGCAATGATAATTTTTAGCGGGATCAATGTGAATAGCGTCAAGAACGAGTTCAAGCAGATAAGAAGCCCAAAAACCATGAACTTTTCCAAGTAGACCGGCACCTGGACCATATTCATGAGCTCATCGTACGAGGCATTGGCCTCTGCTGAGGCCGAGGTGGACGGACTGGGACCTTGGAGTGAGTCTGTAGGAAGATCTAGTTCGATCCGAAGTAACAGATAGAGCGAAAATAGCCTGTTTTTAGACCGATGCGTTCGCTGCCAGTACGAGTCTATTGTGCTGGAAGGATCGCCAGTGATGAAACTGAGAAACGCTGAATGCGATCTGGCCCGCGAGGTCCTCGATTGCGACCTTGACCGTGACCGTGAGCCTGACTGTTGTCGCGACCGGCTTTCACCGCCGCCATTGCCTGTCCCGTTCATTTCCCTTGTTGCAATGACCGTTAGCTGGCCAAATCTTAGGACATAGCAGCTCACGTGACACGTCTAATAACCGCTATATAAGGTCTGGACCAGGTAGGTAAAGAAGCCAACATGGAATTGCTAACATTGGGGGTATTTTTGGAGCGAATGGCTCCGTTCGAGGCGGCTGGGCTCGTGAACCCTGCAGACGCCTCAAGACTCACGCTTTTGATCACAGAGTTGCTGGTCGACCACTACGTCGAGTATCCGCTTCTCAAGTTTCTTAGTAGGTATCTCAGCCAGCAGTCATACGATGAAATAATAGAAGAACGCAACATTGAACATCAGTGTGGGTACTTGGTATGTGACCGCACGCCCAAACAACAAGTTCGAAAGGCTTCGGCCACCGAAAAGCTAGTGGTCAGCAACCAATACCAGATCTACAACAGAAAACCATCAATGATCTTACCCAATACATACTTGTCACAATATTGTTGCAAAGAACACTATCAAGCATCGATCTTCTATCGAAATCAACTATCTAACGAAGCAATATTTGCCCGTAAAGACATCTTGACGACGCCGCCGTTCGATCCGGCAGCGGGCTCTAACTGGTACGAAAAGGGCATTACGTGCTTGGAAGAGGTGTTGCAGAAACACGACGAGCTCAAAGACCAGGGCAAGTCGCTTAGTGACGTCATCACCATGATGAGCGGCCTCAGTGTCGTTGATGGAAATACCTCCAATTCTGGCCCCAACGAGCTTATACGACTTCTTCAAGATTTCGAAATTGTAGAGAAGGAAGGAGGGGTCAAGGAGGAAGACAACGATGACGGGTTTGGCGAGTCGGGCAACCCCAACGGAATAGACGGCTACATTACCTCCAGCAAGAGCTTCGGAGGCTATGTAGTGTAATGATTTACGATATAGACTAACATCCAATTATCCTGTATAACGAATGTACGACTAGCGATGTGTTTGTACTAGAGTAGGCACTATCTAATTCTATGTAGAGAATGCTGTCAAATGCCAGGTATCAAAATAAAGCTAATTTTTGTACAATTTTGCGAAAATGTCTCAAAAGATAGGAAGCCGCAATTACAAAATGTATCTGGAGTATCTTCAGATTTATTATATCACAACAATGAAGTAACAATGTTATAAGTGGAAAATTTAAGTTAAAATATAGCGATATGTACTTGACTTTAATAAAGGTTCTGTGCCTGGAATTTTGGAGTAAATTAGTTGGTGCATCTGACTTGTTTCATGACACTTTAAAATAATTTGTTATTATTCGCAACAAAGATAAGAAGTTTCTATGACAACAAAATTATAGCAGCCTGATTTTAATTCGTTACACGATTTCTGATTAATGTACATTTTGTAGAGATTAGTATTTACAAATTACGACTCATCAAGTTTCGGAATGAACTTGAACCGCTTGTAGAATCGAGTGCCCCAGCGAAAATGGCCACAGCCCGTAGCCCGCAAGTGATCAGATAAAGTGAAGCCCATTCCGATCCGCTCGTGTTCAGGCAAGCCTGCATCGCTGCCTATTTCTGTCGGGCTGAACCTTTTGTCCACCCGATCACTACTCACGAGTTCGCTGTGCTTGAACACTTGGTGCGATTCGAGTCTGCTCACGAGCGCTTTGTACCGCGACACCTGGCGATCGAACTTTGCATTCATGGCTCTTTGGAGCCGGTTTCGCGCGCGAAAGAGCAGTGAGCCCGGCTGCCGCAATTTGTTATATTTGGCATAGTACCGATTTACCTGGGCCTCAAGCACTTGCGACGTCACGTTCAATGGCCTGGACCATTCTTTGGCGTAGGTATCTATGGACTGGCCCGGAGGTCCCACGAGATACTCCCACATCGCCTCGCCATCGGCAAGCTTCTGGTAGTAGCTGCGCGGGAACATGAACTGCTCTGGGCCAAACCCATAGCTGCCTATTATACTGTAGCTGCCATCACTATACCTTTTCTCGTCCTTGACCTCGCCGGGTTTGCTCTCCCACACATTGCGGATACGGATCCACCGCCACGACCGCTTGGTGTCCATGGCCACCTCCTTCATGGCCTTGATTCGCGGGAATGGCACTTTGATATACGGAATGGGGATGGCCCCCGCAGCCGACTGCGCGATCTTTACCTGGTAGGGGCCGCGCTGGGTGACTGCGCGGCGCAATGGCTCGAGATAATGGTACTTGTTGATGTCGTACTCTAGCGACGGCTTGACCACAGCCTCTATATACTCTGTGTCGTACCCCGCGTCAATCGCCTCAAGCGTAGTCGAACCCGGGAGCCCGTACCGTGCGTTGTACGCTCCTACATTGAGGTTGGTGTCTGGCGTTCGCGGCAAAAGTACTGGGTTGGGAAGGCGGGCCCATTTCTGCTGTAGCTTGAGGTATCGCCTGAGAAGGTGTCCCGCATACTCTTGCGACTGCCTATACTCTGCTTTGATGATCTGTTTCTGCTTGTGACTCGGCAACGCGGCGTACTCGAGCAGCCTGTCATGCGCTTGTTGCGCGCGCTTGGCTTTCAATTGTCGCCGCCTTTTTTCCACCACCGCGACAGATTTGTCTTGCTCTAATTGGATTTGGTCCTTGTTTCGTATAGTGCTCGCACGCCATTGCTGCTTTTGGTACTGATGCTGTCTGTAATTTACCAATGATTCGACCACATTGGTGGGGGTTAAGTCGTGGGCCAACTCAATTCCACGATAATACGCCTGTGCAAACTGATGTGACCGTTCATAACGGGTCTCAAACTCTCGTCGCACACTGTACTGTGCTTCGTACTTGATGAATCGCCAGTACCGCGACGGATCCAACTGGTGCTTGACACGCTCGTCGCCGAGCGCAGGCGGCACGCCGCCGTTCTTGGTGGCACTGTTGATGCGGCGCAAAAGCGCTCGGTACAACGCCAACGCGCTCGCCCGATGCCCCGCTTTGTCATACACCTTCATCGGTGACGGTTCCTCATCTCTGCCAAACGCTTGTCTAGTAAATCTCCAGTCACGTGCACTTTTATAGATATATTGTTTCAGACGTGCTCCACCTCTTATCGCCATCTAACGCAATGGTATGTAAGACGCTTAACAAATGACGAACTCTACTAACATGTAGGTGGCCAATACCCCCAAATTTACAGTAATCAAGTTCAAGCGCCTCAAAACAAGCTACGTGGTGCCTGTGGGCCCCGAACCAGCAACTGTTGACAGCTTCAAAAATCATGTTGAAAAAGCCATCAACAATAGTGGAGGACTTTTACTAGTTGAGCCCGAACAAATAGAAGAAGACGATATTCCCGTTCCAAAATCAGAATTCAACGATGATATGATAGAGCAAGACAACAATACCGAATCTATACAAGTATCACCCGAACAGTTACGGTTGGCAGTTCCTAAAGATAAGACTAGCCCGTATGACAACCAATGGATTGAAATCACCGACGACGCTCAGCTTTCGAGTATCTCGTTCAACGACTACGACATCGTAGCTTTTGCGTACGGAGACGAGAATTTCGAGATCACAGAAGCAGTCTATGAAGAATAGACGGTAGAATTGAATGAAACTATAAATAGTAAAAAAAAACGGGGGAAAAACACCTATAGAGACATCTATATAGAAATACAGCCATGATTATAAAATACAATGCAGTTGTAATGTACATTTTTAGGACCCGAACTTCCGTCCATTGGTCCCGCTGACTTTGCGGATTCCGGCCGACAGAACTCTGCTAGCAGGGCTTTTGGACTGAAGCACACCTGAGTTGATTCTGGAGCCCGAGCGGGACTTGGGGATCTTGATACTGTGGTTGGGCGATGACTGAGGCGACGATGACAAGGTTGTGCTAACGGTTCTTGTAGTAGTAGTTGTAGTTGTTTTTGTGAGTTGAACAGGCTGGTTGGTGTTGGGCGAAATAGACTTCAAGACCTTCCAGTCAGCAGCATTGGAGGCGTCGCGTTTGGGCGACGAGTTGATTAGCATGCCATGGGCATTATGGACTTCGACTTCGGCGTCGTCTGCATCATTGGCTTTACGTGTGGGGCTCGATATATCTTGCATGGACTCATTATCGTTTACGTCTTCGTCGGAGTTGTTAATGAGCTCGACCACGCCTGAATTATCGGCTTCTTTGTACTTACGAGGCTGTCCAGGCGAGTCGTTAGGCACGGCGGTTTGGATCTTAGATGCTAATACTCCGCTGATTTTTCTTCTACGGATAGGCGTCTGGAATGAGGAGTCCATGTGGCCTATTGACGAATTGCCCAGCTGCTGGTTCTGCACCTTTCTTAATTTGGCTTCTTGCTTCATTCTGGCTTTGAATTCGTCGTAGGGGCAGAGCGGGAACAAGCCTCCAATAAACTCGTCGGGACGGTTATCGAGAATCATAGTATATCTCCATTTTAGGAAGTCATGCTGGTGCAAGTATAACCAATGCTGTTGGGGCCCTACCACCATACCAGGACGAATCATTCTCATGTATCCAATACATTCATTGGCAGTGAAGCCATGGGTATAAATCAAGTGTGCTCCAATCAAACATCCGGTACGGCCCAAACCGGCCTTACAGTGGACGGCGATTTTTCCACCTTTATTGATAATACACTCTGAAGCTCCGATGAATTTGTGCACGTACTCCATGGTAGGACAGGTTCCGTCATCAAAGATCATATCGATGTGCTGAATATTACGTTTGGTGAACTCATTGGCATCGTAAAGGTGCGAGTTCAATCTGACTACTAATTGGACGTTGTTTTCCATGAAATAGTTCAATACTTTCTTGAACGGTTCATTCAATCCGGCTTTACGAGAGCTTTGCTGCGGAGATGCAAAGGCCACAAAGTCTTTAGATATGACATTAAAGTCACCTTGGTCCACTCTTTCGTACTGCTCGTACTCTTCCAAGTTGAAAGTAGTCAAGTCAATCATGCCTCTTTCCTTGGCTCTCCACATACCATAGACTACATCTTGAATGGTGATTTCAAAATCGGCATTGGAGTACCCCGCGTCTCTGAATCCCTGTAATGGCGGATCTATCTGCGCAATTGGTTGCAACACTTGATGAGGAGACCATGATTGAACTAATGTCATGTAACAACAGAGCAAACACGCAGTGTTTGCTCTTTCTTTGGGGGAAGTAGAACTATACAAAACAATAGCTTTGCCATGGTTGGACTCTTCGTTAAGTATATTATGCAATACTACCGCAAAACGGTAGAGGTTTCCGATATGAAGGGGACCGAAATCGAGATGGAAGGCGTTGTATGGCAAAGCATCCTCGACGGTAAAGTATACAAGTTCGTTTGTGTCTGCAGGGGTATAGTCGTAAGCACCAAGGTAAATTCGATCTAAAAGTTAGTATTCAATAAAAAATCATCAGAATCAATAAGATCATCAATAAGATCACCAAAAGATTGTCATAATCAATGATCTATGGGCCAGGTGAGGTTAGAGTATACTAGTTTTTACTTACTCTTGAGAAACTCCACGAGCGGGATGTTCAATCTGCTTTTCCCCATTTTCTGTTTGCTAGTGTGACTATGGACTGTACTGGCTACTTTCAACTCTATATACTTGTGTCTTCTCAAATGTTGTTGTTTTGATTTGGGCCTATTGTGTGTTATTGAAACGGTGCCGCCACGCATCTGCAAATTGCCCCATCGGGCCAACGATGGGGACATCGGGGTATGTGCAGGATAAGCTCGTTCAGCTACGAGAGCAGCAATCGCGATAGACAGAGACCACAGGGTTATAATGGTACGTATACTATACGAAAGTTCGATATCTAATATGAAATGCTAACATATAGGCTTCGTTGTACAGTTTTTCTTCGGAGACTTTGAGCGAGCTTCGCAAGTTCCGTTTTGGCAGTGCCAGGGTCGATTCCATCCAGGCCGTTATCTGTAAGTACATTAATTGAACCCCTGTGGCGAGACTAACATCTAGACACAATTAGCAAGGCCACATACGAAATCAAAAGAGAAGACGATCTGGTATATGATAACATCGAAGAGTTGGTCGAGGAATTGCCCGATAACTCCCCCAGATATATCGTGTTGTCCCACCCAATGAAGGCACGTGACGGCAGGCCCATTACCCCGTTGGTCTTATTGTACTGGATTCCACCCACCAGTGGCCAGGAGAGCAGAATGCTCTATGCCGGGGCTGTAGAGCAGTTTAGAGAAAAGGCAGGAGTATCAAAGTACGTAGACACCAGATTCCGCTTTATTTGCAACATTACTAACAATCAGACTTATCAAGATCGAAGAAGAGGAAGATTTCGAGGAGCTCGAGCTGCAGCTTGTATAGAAAAACTCATAGTGTACACAATAAACAGTAGAGAAAATCATAGTAAACACAAGAAACAGTCATCGAAAGCGAGGTTTCTCCAGTTTGTATATGCGTAAGTCATGTAGTCTCTCACTCACTAAACCACCTTGCACTTTAGATACACTCCTCAGTAGTAGCCGCACTTTAAGTCTCCCGAGAGCCCTAGGTCCGTGATTTACGCACCAGTGTACAGGCCAGCACAAAAATTTTCAGGTCGTGCGCGCCCACTCATCACCAAAGCCTTGGAGTATAAAGGTGAAAAATTTTCCTCAACTAAGTGAAACTTATTCTTCATCAAACAATCTAGTCAACATGGGTCGTATGCACAATTCTGTATGTGAAACGAATTAAACCAAACTGATAGCACAGGGTCACTTCAGTAGCTGGTCAGCATGTCATGGTCTTTTCAAAAGTATACCCTAGAGGTAGTTCCTGCTTTTGTCTTGATTCTTGACTTGACTTTCCAGCACAAACGCTGAGTGATACCACTATTTAGATGAGACCGTCAGAAGTGACCAGCGGTTCAGACGGACACATTTACCACCGTTTCGGTGATAATGTTTCGACGAATTCTGGATGCTGCTGTGGTGTCTCTTTTGGATATTCTCTTGTACAAAATACTAACAGTTATTAGGGTAAAGGTATTTCCTCCTCCGCTACTCCTTACTCAAGAAACGCTCCAGCTTGGTTCAAGTTAACCGCTGATGACGTTGTTGAACAAGTTATCAAGTACGCCAGAAAGGGTTTGACCCCATCTCAAATCGGTGTTATCTTGAGAGATGCTCACGGTGTTTCCCAATCCAAGGTTGTCACCGGTAACAAGATCTTGAGAATCTTGAAGTCCAACGGTTTGGCCCCAGACATTCCAGAAGATCTTTACTACTTGATCAAGAAGGCTGTCTCCGTCAGAAAGCACTTGGAAAGAAACAGAAAGGACAAGGACTCCAAGTTCAGATTGATTTTAATCGAATCTAGAATCCACAGATTAGCTAGATACTACAGAACCGTCGCTGTCTTGCCTCCAAACTGGAAGTACGAATCTGCTACTGCTTCTGCTTTAGTTAACTAGGTTTATTAATGTAATTATTATTTCCTTTTCTAATGTACTATAGAGCGTAGGCTTACGCTATAATGATTGAGTAGTAGAGTAATTAGCTAACGTATTTGTTTGGCCGTTATCGTGCGACAAAATAGTCTGCTGTTCTGGTACCTCAGAGTATTAGTGAACTTAACCAGGATCTAGCAGCGCTTGATAAGATCAATATGTCAGAGGTTGATCGTATGACTACGCATGAAGCTACAAGAGCATTGGAGGGTCTTACAATAGCCGACCTGGCTTTGGTGAAACAGTTGTATGAAGTTATTTTTGAGTCAAAGGCTGTAAGGGATACCCTTAGTTTGGTTAGTGCAACCTTCCACTCGCAGCCCAAGTCTATAAATGACGAAAGCTCAATATTTGCGTAAAAAGTCAGAAATTTTGGACGAGAGATGTTTTGGTTATAGCTCACCAAGTAGGCATCATGACACTACATGAATATGATTAATATTGTTTTCGATAGACCATTATACATTCCACTGATTAATGTCTAATAAACGAAACATATCTAGCTTTCTTCTGAGTGTAGCTTAATAAGAATAGCAAATTAACGCAACGTATGTAGCGAGGATGATAGAGATAGGAAAGTCAGGTTTTGAGGAGGCTTGACCGATAATCGGTTAATCAACTACTTCAATTAAAACTAACCCTATAAATGTCAGATAACTACTGAACAGTAAATATTTGCGCGATAAAAAAAACGCGGATTGGGTGCCATTTGATGTAAGGGTAAGCTCGTTGCCGTGGGGTGATATGACGAACGGCTAAATATTGCGAATGACAATACAAAACCTCGCAATAATTCTACTGATGTCTAAAGGTAATTTCGTACGTTTGCAGCCCCCAAACTTTAATTCTCATGAGAAATATCCAAAGCCTGGCTCAAGATTTCTTGCGGCACCATTGGATTGAGCCTAATGTCGAGTCAAGTGTTAGACTACGTTCCAATGGATGGTAAACGTCATAAGGATGGCAGAAACGTCTCGGCTAGTTGTCACCACCTGCCAGCTCTAAAGTTTGTGCCCTGCACAGAGCTCAAAATCCCCTATTACGGTTAATCATAAAAAATAGTTCAAGCACTTATCAGTGCGTAATACTTGCATGCAGATCAATTATTCCGAAATTTCGCAACAATTTTCATTTTGAAGGTGACGTACGGCGCAGAGGTTAATCATGGCACAAACCATTGAGAGGTAGACACGGCCATATAAGTCACAACCAGCTTCTCGGCTTATAAATACTGGCTTCGTTTCCCAATGCATTTCTATTCATCGGTAAATTACAGCGCCCAGTATGGTTTCAATCAAAAACGCGTTAATGGCTATGTCCTTGGGCATGGTGGCCAACGGTCTTGCAGTCCCATCGCTCGAAGACATGGGGATTGCCAAAAGGGGAAACAGCGGTGTTTTTCTGTTGGATTTCACTGTTGACGAACGTCCAGCTCGTGGTAGCAGGGTCAGCAAAAGAAGTTTACCTGAGGCAGAATTGACTGACCACAATGAAATCCTCTACCTTATTGATCTTTATATTGGATCTCAAAAAGATCATGTTAGCGTTGCAATAGACACAGGTAGTTCCGATTTATGGGTCGTCAAAGAAGACGTTAATTGTCTGGGTGGTAGAAATTTTTCCGGAACAACGTGTTTGAGTGATGGAACTTTTGACCCTGACAAGTCGTCCACTTGGTTGGACCTCCAAGAGACGTGGTATACAATTTACAATGATTTTACCTATGCTCGTGGTACAATGGGAAAGTGAGTCCATGATTGAGTGGAATGGAAACGCAAGTTACCCGAATTTTCCTCACGTCATGAAAGACGAGGGCTATATCAACAAGATTGCCTATTCTCTTTATTTGAACGAGCCAACTGCCAAGAGTGGTAGTATTGTCTTTGGAGGATATGACACCGAAAAGTACTATGGATCATTGGTGCAACTCCCTATTGTTGCACCTAATGTGTTGGAAGTGAACCTTACTTCTCTAACCACCGCTGGCGGAAATACAATCGATTATAATGGACCTGCCTTATTAGACTCGGGTACCTCCCAAACAATCATTCCACAAAATGTTATTGATAGTGTCTCTGCCGAATTGAAAGGATACAACGGCACGGCTGGCACGTATTCGTGTGACCAACCTGACAAGGTATTGAAATTTAACTTCGATGGAGTGTCAATTGCTGTTCCTTATTCGGAGTTAGTCTGGCCAGCCACTGACAACGATAATAACTTTTTGGGTTATTGTCAGATTGCTTTGAGTTATCTGACTGGAGACCCTACAATTTTGGGAGACACCTTTTTGAGACATGCTTACGTTCTCTTCGATCTCGAAGACAATTACATTTCTCTTGCCCAGGTCAAGTACTCCGACCAGTCCAATCTTGTTGCTCTTTAGAAATGCTACCTAGCTTAGAAATGAATATTTATTATTATATAAAATAATTTGTCTTCTTGACATAGGTATCTTTGAACAATTCCCCCATGATATTATACTTCATGAACTATCAGTGGGTATCGAATTTATAAACTTGAGGAATTTTTGCAATAAAACAAACAATAAAAACTTTTCATGCCCGACTGCTTGTAAGAAAACATAGAGTAGCCAGCAGATTTACCACTATTGTAGAAAGTACTCGCACATACGATTAGTATCTCTCACCATATTTATCTGTAGTTTTGTGGTGGCTCACTAACTTTCATGGGACCGCGCGCGCTCTACTGAGCCTCTCGCTGTAGTAATAATTTTATTTGGGGTGCGCTCAGTCTAATTCTCGCTAAGAAGGGAAATTTCAGTCGCAGAGTTATTCAGCCGAGTGTAATTCAGTCCAATACCCACATCAATGGATGCCATATCGGATCGGGTGTTCACAGAGACAGCATTGGAAGGGTCTAACGATGATCCGTCACTTCTCACTGTCATCTTGGACATATCGCCTGCTTCATGGTACAATATAAAAGACCAAACGTCCATCGGAGAAATCACCAAGGCACTTCTTGTGTTCATGAACGCCCATCTCTCGTTAAACAACTCAAACCAAGTGGCTTTCGTTGCCAGCACACCTCAAGGGTCCAAGTTCTTATATCCCAACCCAGGACGTGAATACGACGAAATCCGCTCGCCGAGTCGAGACACAGATGAGCTTTCGTCCCGCGAGCCCTCGCCAGGGTTGGTCAGTAAAGAGATGTACAGACAGTTCCGAATGGTGGACGAGGCAGTGCTAGAGGAATTGAACCAGTGTCTACAGGATATAGGCAACATGCCCAACGATGTGCCGTCTCGAAACACGCTATCGGGCGCCCTCAGCATGGCGCTAACCTACACCAACCGAATGCTCACGCTCGACCAGTCTATTGTCACCACCACCGCGCTGGCGATAAATTCCACCACCAATATCAAAGCCAGTACCACCGCGGGCGGGACCAACGGCGGCGCGGCTGCGGGCGCCACGTCCAGCAGCATCTCGCAGATGAAGTCGCGGGTGTTAATTGTGTCGGCCAACGACGAAGATGACATCAAGTACATTCCCATCATGAATGCCATCTTCACGGCGCAGAAGATGAAGTTGTCGATCGACGTGGCGAAGTTGGGGTTCAAAAACTCGTCTTATTTGCAGCAAGCGTCCGATGCTACCGACGGCATATACCTCCACATCGAAGATCCGCGCGCCATTATCCAGGTTTTGTCTACGGCGTACTTTGTGGAGCCTTCGATCCGGCCATACATGGTGTTACCCACCAACTCCGACGTCAACTACCGGGCCAGTTGCTTCATCACCGGCAAATCGGTCGACTTGGGGTACGTGTGCTCGGTGTGTTTGTGCATCATGAGTCTCATTCCCTCAGACTCCAAGTGTCCCGCGTGCGGCAGCACGTTTGATGCCAAGATAGTGGCCCAGTTGCAGCGGGGCCCGGTGGTAAAGCGTAGAAAAGTGGCGACTGACACTTAGTCCATATACTAGGTCTATATATTATAATGTACATATACTTCTATAAATTAGATGCCACGATTGATCATGCCAAAGTCGTACGTCCGGGGGTACCCGTGCTTATCGATCATATGTAGTCTGCGCATTTTGGGAGTGGAGCAGACCTTGTCACACTGGGGGTGGATGCACCTGAATATCTTTTGTCCCTGGCTCTGTTTGATTCGTAAAAACGGATTGTGGTTCTCATCTATGTGCGCGTTGAGCACGATTTTCGAGGGGAACATCTTGCGACACTCCTGACACTGATGGTAGTGGTTGCTGAGAACATGTATTTCGTACAGCGGGTAGTTGTCAAACTGGCTGTCACAGTAGAGACACGCCGTGTAGGTGTGACTTGTGTTTGTTGTGATCGCATCGCTATGTTTTAGCTCCGTGTCGTGACTTTCTGCACCCTCACTCTCGTCGCCTCGGGCTCTCTTCATGTTTTATTTTAATTAGTGCGCGACTTACTACGATGTTTCATTGCATTGATTCTTATCACGCTATGATAAGTTCTCACTACTTTTCATTTTCTAAATATTAAATATTTTTCCTTCAAATCAGTGATCTAATTTTTTAAAGATTTGAACTATTGGTAAGCCTCGTTTTATGTAATCTGGATATGCATGATATGATAAAGTTTAGTGGGACTATATACTTAAACTACACTTAACTACACATAATTACTGTTTAGTACACTTTATATAAGATGCATTTTATTTACTCCTTATATGCTATACTCGTTATACTCCGATATCTTCGTTCCAGTCTTGAGGACGCTCTTCGATGAACTTGGTCATCAAGTCTTTACAGTCTTGGTTGTCCAAGTTGACCACCTCGACACCCTGCGAGCGAAGCAACTCCTCGGCCCCCACAAAAGTGGAGTTTTCGCCAAGAACGACTCTCTTGATTCCGTACATGAGGCACGCTCCCGAGCACATGTGGCATGGGGATAAAGTGGTGTACATAGTACAGTCCTTGTACACTTTTCCTGGCAATCTTCCGGCGTTTTCCAAGGTGGAGATCTCACCATGCAAAGTGGCCGAGTCCTTTTGGAATCTCATGTTGTGGCCACGGCCCAACACGGTTCCGTCAGAGCTGATTAAAGCTCCTCCTATAGGAACTCCTCCTTCTTCGTAACCTGGATGTTAGTGATGCGCGATATGTCGGTGGTGCTTGTCTACTTACTCTTCTTGGCTTCTTCAAGCGCTATGGCCATTCCCTGGGTATCGTTCCACATATTGATCTGGTGTGTTTTCTCTCCATTCTTACTCCACTTAAATCTTCCTTCTACGATGCGCAAGAAAAAGAAATTCACGATGCGAGCACTGTTCCATTTTTCCATTTCGGTCACTAATCTCGGCTACGTACTCTTACGGTCTGAGACATATCCAAGAGAAAAGGGGTGGTCTAGGGCTACTTGTAGATGTGGGTGTTGCCGTTACGATCGACCGAAACAATCATCTCAAACGGATACGTGAGCACGTCCAAATCGGTAATAATATCTTGGTGGATCTTCGATACGGGGCTTTGAAGCGCCGCGATTTCGTCTAAACCATAATTTTCTTTGGTTGCAAATTGTTTCTTATCGCCGTATGTTTCGTTCACGAGAACTAGCGATTGACGCTTGAGGCTGTTGACAATGTACTTGACCTCATATTCACTGTTGATGCTGGTGGAGTCGTGTAGATTGCCCAAGTTCCACCAGTTCAAACGCCGGTTCCACGCGGCACTGAGCAAATACCCGGGGCCCCCTTTATTGTCTACGTACTTGAGGGCAGTAAAACTTTTGTTAGTGCTAGTAATCTCATTTTCGTCGTTGGACAATATCTCGACCTCCAACGACTTCAACAAGCTCTCAATACCAATACTCTCGGTGTCGTTGCTGACTGGCACCATACTGTAGTTTTTGACGTAGGGCGTTTCTACGTGCGAACTCAACACCTGCTTGCACTCAAAGCCCGGCATCTCCCAGATGGTGATGTCGCCTTCGTTGCTGCCTCCTATCATGGCAAAGTGCGCAGCTCCCTCGGTTTCTCCACTGGAAGCTCCACACACTACATAGTCTTTGGGCAAGAGGATCAACTTGCTGATACCAAACGTAGCCTCTCTGACATTATCTTTGTTGGACTGTTTCAATTGAACTTTCCAGCTCGAGCCCAAGATCCGGAACCGCATGTCCCAAAGACTTATCACGCCCTTGCTTGTTCCCACCATTAACCACATACTCTTTTGATCAAAAATAAACGTGGTGACAAGCCCATGAATTAAAGGATTCTGCACCATAAACGCTGTTTCCAGACGTATAATATCAAGCCCTACGATCTTTGAGCTTGAAGTTACCCCTACCATCAAGTTCTGCTTGTCGTTAAACAAATAGTCGCTCTTGACAATATACCCGTCGTTTTCTACGTCTAGAGTAAACTTCCTTACCAAGCTGAGCTTGGTATACTTGACGATTTTCTTTGCTTTGTTTCGTATCACATCGATTCGGTACAATCTGACTACGCCGTCCGCAGTGGTCACACCCACTACAAACCGGTTGGGAATGAACTTAATCGATGTGATAGGGCTCTTGAGATCTACAGCAAGACTAGGGTTCAACACAGTAATGATTTTTTCGAGCTTGGAACTGCTCCATACCTTAAGAAGCCCGTGTTCCGACCCAGTGACAAAGAACTCCGATGTGGGACACACCTCTACACAATTTATTCCGTCGATATCTCCGTCTGGCCGCTTGCTTTCTTGGATCTTGGCCACAAGAATACCGGTGGGGTTCCATTCCACTTCACTCTTTTTGGATTTGGGTTTGGAACTGACGTAATGGCCAAATTCAGAGAAATCGTTCAAAGAAGGCTCGAACTCGAGCGTGTTCAAGTAGTTCAAAATGTACGGATTGTATCCGGTATAACTGTGTTTGAGACTGACGGTAATGATTTTGGAGCTGTTGACACTAAATACTCGGTGAGACGATACATCATGCGCCGATTGGTGCTTGTGCTTAGTGCTATGATTACTATCATGGCTCATTTCCAACTCGCCAAATACATTGGCTTCTACAGTTTGTATGGAAGCTTTTGGCCTGGCGAAATTGGGGAGAATAAACGAGTTACGGCCCGACTCAAAGTCCCTGAAAGAAGTGGAATCACCAGGATTCACCTCTAGCAGCTCTACATTGGACTCAGTGGTTTTGGAGTTGGCAGTTAACGACTCGGATTTGTAGCTGATATCGAAAAAGGTGTTGCGGGGGATAATAGGGTGGTTTTCCAAGAGCGTAAACGACTCTTTGGCAGGAGTTGAGAGTGATGCACGGCAGACATTGTGGATATAGTCCCGCAACACGAAGATTTTCCACAAGTCTTTATCCTCCAAACCCACCGACTTAAGCTTTATGAGCCATTGCTTGTCTTCGGGAGACAAGGGTACTGACGATTTACTGCCATTGGACAACGAGAAGACAACCTCGCTATTAAGCCGTGGAAGATACACCGACTTGCCCATGTTTTTCGAGTACGATACCATCGACTTCTTGTTGGAGTTGTTGAGCTGGGACAATGTGGAGAAGTTCTTCTTTTGCCAGAAAAGCGACTTGGGCGTAGCGTTCAAACTCCACGTAATGGCCAACTCGTATACTTGTCTCGACAAGGGCTTGGTGATACACGGATAGAGCGAGTTCCAGGTGAAGGAGGCCACGTCGTAGCTCAAAAACCCTTTGATGAGCGGGTACAAAAAGCAGTATCTGTCAGCATCGGTCAAGTTTTCGCTTATGGATATAATGAGGTTGAGAACGGCCTGTCTGATCCATTCGTTGGGGTGTAGCAACAAGTTGATGAAGTTGACCACTAGCTCTTTATAGATCTCCAAAGCGTTGAACTCTGTCCTGGGGTTTATAAGACGGTTCTGCACAAACTCGTTGAAGATTTCCAACACCTTGATCACCACAAACTGTTCCTGATCTGTCAATGTTTGGATTAATAGTGGAAGAATGTACTGTTCAAACGACAAAACCCCAACGTACTTTCCGATATCAAGAACAGAAGATAGGAACGCAAGTCTTAGATGGAAGTTGGTATCGTTTAGGTACGTTATCAAGTGAGGCAATATGATATCGTTGGTCTTGTCTACGCCAAAAAACTGGCACAACGGTAGCACATTATTGAGCAAGCTGATCTTGACGGTAGGATTAGGATCCGTTAGCAATGTGAAGGTAAGTGTTTCAAAGCCTTCGTCAAGTTGTGATTTGGTGATGGTAAAGCCGCTGGAAGGAAGTTCAGAATCTGGGAGTTGCGGTTCATTTGACTTGAAGCTCTTGGAAAACATCCAGAACTTCTTGGAAACATTGGCAAGATACGGAAGACATCCTGCCAAAGTCACCTTGATGGTATCTTTATCAGAGGGAGAGCAGTGCAGCACCAAGAGGTTGGAGAGTTTGGGCAACAAGTACTCCGGAAACATGAGCACATTTATAGGAGTAATAAATGTACATGAAAGCAACAAAGTAGTGATACTTGTAAGAGCAGCACAAACCACTTTCGAAGTAGATGGGCTCTTGCGGGCATGGGTTTGCTGGAGTTGTTGTAACTGCTGTTGTTGCTGCTGGTGAGAAAGATAGGAGCTTTCCACAAACTCATCAAGTAGCGAACAGAGGTAAGGTATAGACCGGTCTAGTTTACATTCGTCGTTAATCCGTTCTGATAATGCCACGATCAACTCACAGGCCTTGACTTTAGACGAAACCTGTTTCAAGCTTTTCATTAACGAGAAAATAACTCCCAAGATAATTAGGGCTGACTGGCTCAGGGCATCGTCAAACTTGGACGGCTGAATCACGTAGTTGTATGGCATTCCAGGAAGGTTGAGCTTTAGTGGTATAAACTCAGATTGCGGTAAAGGTTTGTCTTCTGTGGAAGTGTATTGGAACCCCAACGCAGCCACTATTTTATCGAAATTGGCATAGATCTTGTCGATTTTCAAGTCGTTGATGGAGATATTGTCGTTGTCAGGTGCAATTGGGTAGAGTGAATTGACGTTGAGGTCCGAAACGAAATCGTAAAGGAACGTGTAGAAGAATTCAGGAAAGCACTTTCCTCTGAATTCATGGAGCAATGAGCTGGCAGAAGACCGTTTTTTGGAGTCAAATTGAACGAGCCGCCCTATGATGGCCTTTATATTTTCGTCTTGTATTACACTTAGATCAGGACTGTACTCTCCCCGTACAAACTTGAAGAGTTGTGATAATGTGAAGGTGGGCTCGCCATCCAAATAAAGCTCGGCAATAGTACATCCCATGCTGAACAAGTCCATCTCATCAGTTATACTATCAGCCCCACTAAACTTTCCATCTTCGAATTGGTCTCGTGGTACTCTGCTGGGGTCCTTGGAGTTGTAGAATCTCTCAGGAGCCAAGTAGCAAAGACGGCGGTCTGAGGTGTCGAAATAAAACGAAAATTGCGAAGGATTGTCTTCAGGAATATAAACTGGCTTGGTATAGCTAGAAAAGTCCGACAACATAAGCCAATTCCACGAAGTCACAAGGAAGTTTTCGAGCTTCAAGTCGCCGTGATGTATCCCTGCTTTATGGCAGTCATCGACTATTTTAAGGATTTGATACACCAAGAACTGTTTCTCTATGTTTTCCAAAAATGGTCTGATTGAAAGCCGGTCGTACAAGTTTGTCTTGAGCATTTGGCGAATCAAGTAGCCAGCCCGGTCAGTTTCGATAATTTTGTGGTACGGCACCACATGATTAAAATGAGAGAGCAAGGAGTTTTGCTTGGTGAGTAGCTCGATCAATTCCTGTAGTTGGAAGTTGTAATTGACGGTGGTACCAGCTGGCTTTATAAGTATTTTGATTATTATGAGGTTGCCGGTGGACTTGTCGATGGCCCGGATTGTCTTTAGGAAACGGGAATTGTTTATCAAATCCACATACTTGAAGGTACTGAGAATGTCCACATATGAAGATATGGCCACTGTAGGCGCCGATGGGGCCAATAACGATAGTTTAGCACCCATTACCTGTCAATTCTTGGTCTAGTTGGTTTAACATAATATATGGCGCGGCTCCATGCAGGAGATAAAGATAAGAGCAGAGAGCAGAGCAGAGAGACAAGGTGACAAGAAAGGGAAAGATTGCAGCTCAAGCATGGACGAGGAAAACTCTGATCGCATGGACTTGTTGTTTGGCCAGCACAAAGCGTTGCCTGTGCCAGACGAAGAGTCGGCGGTGGCGCGGTATCTTAGGGAGGTACGAAAAGAGGCCACCGAGAGCGAGCTGGTGATGTGGAGTGGTAGGCGAGAAGAGATGCACAGTGGGAAATCAGCAATGGACGGAAAAAGACAAGAGAATGAAGGTGTAGGTAATGAACTGCATACGGGATATAAAGAGCAGTTACTGGAATGGGAAGAAGTGGTGATGGCCGAGTTTGCACAAGCCAAGCTGGCAGTGGCAGCGAGCTCTGTAGCGATACTGGCGAGCGCCGCGCCGTATGTTCCCACCACTGCCAACCAATGGAGGAAATACGTACTAGATAACGAGCCACCGGGAATCGAATACTTTTTCAGTGTGCTAGACCGCGCCACTGTGCTTAAGCTAGTCGTATATGCCACCAAATGGCTCAGCATGTCCATCAACACCAACCTATCGCAATGGATCTGGCACTTGTTTGTGCGTCTCGATAGCACTTTGGACTACACCGAGAGTGCGGTGCTACGGGAGTTGGGGAAAAAAGCGGCTAGGCTCGCAGTAAAAATGACCAGCGACGCCAGCGACGTGGCGCGCTACACCGTGCGAATGATCACCGTAATCGTAGGCAACTACTATGGCCAGAGGGACTTGCTCCTTCAGGAGCCTACAAATGGTCAGTGACGCAATATAATATAAGTATAAAGATATAGAAAATACAGGTGTGTTAAGTGTAGATATACTCATAATTTACATACGTCTATTGGTGTAGATATCCTTGATATTTCTTGTCTCGCTACGATCGCGCCGCACTGCGCACCGTAAAATCGTCCACTTATCACTAGATCGATCAATGCACCAAAGGACATTTTCAATACACTCCGCAAGAAATGGCTCCTAAAATAAGACAAGACTTGGTTGTGCCGTAAGTATACCCCCATGGTAGCTCGATCGGGCCACAATACTAACATCTAGTTACAAGCATGTTCCTGCCAAACCACGTACTGAAGCCAGTGGTATGATTGCCCAATCCTTACCCATGGCTGCCATGTTCATGAGAAACAAGTTATTGTCATGGTCAGCTGTCTTCTTGGCAATTCAAGCCTGGTTGAACGAACCCATCAATGGTAACGACAAGGCCGATGCCCAGCCTCCATTGTTGAAGGTGGTGTTTGCTTTGATCTCTTTACTTACATGTTATATGGATATTGTTTTTCCCAGCACTGCGCCAGGAGCAAAAAAGATCTCATTTAGGGCTCCTGAAACTACTGCTTAAGTAGGTAATACATGATTTTAGGACTATAGTAGATAGGTACATATGGGGCAAGAAGTTCCGGTCTGAAAAGTTGTGCGCACGTGAAGAGGCGACTTCCGGCCGCCGGGGTCACCAGTACGTGCCCTCGAATAAAGGGCTCAAACACTGCCAGAAGTAATGGACAGAAAGACAAGTCGGGGGATAACGTTAGTGGGAGAGCATACACTGAGTAATGTCAGCAGAGGGGCCCTGCACGGAAGGAAACCCACATTTGATTCAAGATCCGTCATTACTCACGTGACACACTTATAAAGCTTTACCTAAATGGCGTAGACCTCTCCTAACTCTATCTCATGAGAATGGTTCTACTCAAGGTGGTTTCCATTGACGCGTCGTTATGCTATTGCTGCATTGCAACTCGTCAAGCACGAAAACTTAAGATCAGCCAGTTTAGGTGAAAATATTAAACACAAAGCTTAAATAAAATATGACAAAATCGTTTTCTCGCAATAATTATTGTAGTAATTGCCGCAAACAAAATGCCACTGACGTTGTCTAAGAAACAGCAGTTGGAGCCAACGATAGTCGCAACTTTCGATTTTTCCGAGATATTGCGAAGTTTTCTGAGACTCGGTTAGAAATCTAATCAAGATTCAAGACACCCTATCAGAATTATTGCGAAACAAGGAGCGCAATAATAGACAAGTCTTAATTTGGAAAATACCACGGAAGTCAATTTGACACATACATACGTAATTACAATGCTTTACCTCCTTTTCGTTATTTAACTTCCTAATACATGGAAAGAAAACGCCTTTGGGTGTATACGCAGAAACTTTTGCGAACTGGGAACTCCTAACTCTTTATATTTGCTAAGAACTCAGGCGTATTGTACCGATTGTATTGAGTCAAAGGAAAAGTATTAGCTCTTGATCTGCGGCGTGGTCTGCCTCAAACGGCTTCATTGACGCAGGTTTAAAGCTTGCCGCATTCACAAAAGGCGGTAGAGTCAAAAGGGTATTTTTTGCAGCTAAGCCATGCGCTCGAATTATGTCAAGGCATAAATGCAACCACAAATACTATGGAATAAGATAGATAGCACAAAGTTTGTGAATGACTCCGGAAGAGATGAAAATGCTATAAAGCGAGGGTATTTTGCCGTTAATCAAGACCTTCCTTAAATAATTCAATATGTTTGTTCAACTGTGCTTAGCTATATTGACCAGTTATTTGTCATGCGTGGCCTCTCTTCCCACTGATCTCGTATCTAATACTGTTCAGGAAAGAGATCCTAGTAAGAAGTATTTATCATTACCAATTAATGTTGTTCGTAAAAATCTCAATTCTGATGGTGGTGTTCATCAATTCAAAAGAGGTCCCATTGAGTCTCCGATCCACAATGCTGCAATTATGTATACAATTGATTTATTGTTTGGCTCAAATCAGCAACCACTTACGGTGACAGTTGATACCGGAAGTTCTGACTTGTGGGTTCCGGACATAAGTGCCAAGTGTTATGGTCAGAGTGATTGTAATGCTACCGGAGTTTATGATCCCTCAAAATCTACCACCTCCAAAAAGCTCAACCAAACATTTAACTTTTTATATGGTGATATGACAGATATCACCGGGTCCTATGTTTTGGATGATGTTACTTTTCCGCATGGCCCAACCATCAAGCAAGCCCAATTTGGCGACGCAACTATAGCTGGGAGTGCTTGGGGAACTTTTGGCATTTTTGGTATTGGTTTAAATGAAACCGAGGGACCATATTTTGATGGCCTTACCAACACTATGTATGCCAATTTTCCATGGGTCATGAAAGACCAAGGCTTTATTTCAAAAGCAGCTTACTCCATATTCATGAACTCAGAAGAAGCCACGACAGGTACTATAGTTTTTGGAGGTATTGATAATGCTAAAGTCGACGGTAGTTTGGTGAAACTCCCTGGTGTTTTCTCCAATAGATTGGGTGTGCAAGGTGACTCTGTCACCGTTGATGGAACTGTAACAAATTTAGGACAGGGAATCATACTTGACACAGGAAGTCAATACTCTTCATTACCTTATCCAGTACTTGACAATATCGCCACAGCATTGAGTGGAAGCAAACAAGTTCCGGAGGTTAGCCCATACGTCGCCGATTGCGTCCAACCAGACAAAAATTTCACCTTTACCCTTGGTAATGGTAAGCAAACCATTCAAGTTCCATATTCGACTTTTATAATTCCGCAACCAGGAGCAGATCTCTGTAACGTAACTTTAACTTACAGCACCAATGGTGATGGCGACGGGCCCATATTCGGTGAGGAAGTCTTGAGGAATTTGTACCTTGTATTTGATATTGAGGACAATGAAATTAGTGTGGGACAGGCCAAGTTCACTACAGACTCAGATATCATACCAATTGAATAGTTGTGTGCCATTTCAGTTTAATCTTAGTTAGAATTTCAATATACAGTTGATCGCGTTATACTTATAATTAGACCAGTACAGCGTCACCACACCATACCCCTGGTCGGTAGGGCGGCGCAACGTCAAGCCAAATAGATAGGGCAACGGACCAAAGAGCTAACTTGTATTATTGGGAAGAAGTGAAATTTCGCAATTTCGTTATCGCTTGTTGCAACCGTTCAAGGCTTAACTTGCTTTTATACACGGCCATTGTGAATGAACGGCTTGATATCTAAAAACTATTCCGAACCTTTGAAATGCCCATGTGACAAGTTAAGTGAATAATTTGACTTCACTAAAAAATATATGCGTTGAAATATGTCAAAAAAGGTTTGACGTATTGATGCGCAACACGAAAGTATTGGTCGTGTTCACATACTTTTCCTAGTAAAGTGACACTGTTGGACTAGTAAGTGGGATACTTTAGAAATAATGGCTCTCTTGAAGGAATCGAGCGCAGATGACACTGTAGATGAAATCAGACTTTAGGCACCTTTAAATGTGCGGGTGTCTTACGATACGAAGAAAGTAGTGTAGTACTATAGCATGTAGATATTAGAGAGAGATAGTTTAATTAGTGGAATCGGGTTGATTTAAGTGTTAGTGTTACATTATATTACAGTTCTAGGTGCAAAATCAAACTCTCAGTTCCCTTATAGCACACACAGAGGCTTGTGGAAGTGCTGTCCCAGCGCAAATCACAGATACCGATGTTTAAGTCCTTTTCGGGCACATTCAAGTCGTAGAAAGCGGTGCATTTCAACACATCTTTAGGCTCGTTTGAAGTATACAGCGTCGACCGTACGTCCCAGATGGTGACACGGCCGGAGTCATCGCCACAAGCAAGCCACTGGCGGTTTGGCGAAAGAGCGGTTGAAAATACCATAGTTTCTTTTGGACTAGATATAGGCTGGTCGGCCTTGAAATTTTGTGGATTAAAAAGGTGGACGCTCCGCAAGTTTTCTCCACTGGTAGCATTCCATATATTGGCCACTCCCTCCATCGACACACTGAGCAAGAACGAAGTATCTTGGTAGCCCTGGAGCCAATGAAGACCTACTACAGGCGAAGTATGAAGTTTTATGTTTCCTGTGTTAAGATCCAAGCACTCCTGGGATGATCCACGGCTCCATACTTTGATAGCATAATCGTAATCTGAGCAAGAAGCTAGCAACTTGGACTCGCTATTGAACTTGAGAATCAGAATACTATTTTCGTGTCCATGCAAGTATCCGACCGTATGAACGTCAGATATACTTTGGAACGAGTGCTGCTGAAGAAGCAGCACGGAGTAGATTTTGATCGAGTGGTTAGTGGTGGAAACGGCAAACTTGTTGTCGTCTAGCCAGCAGGCATCGATGACAGAGGCATCGTTTACAGCTTGGGGCGGCCTGATCTGTTTTATCAAGCTGAGGGTAGTTCCGTCCCAAAGACTCACCTGATTGTTACAGTCTATTGATAAGAGAAGCTGGCCGTGTTCGCTCCAGATGAGATCAGATATAAGCAGCGGAAGGTCAGTTTCTTTGTCTCCCAATCCGTTAGCAATGTTTTTGAGTTTTCCGTCAGGCGACCAAGCTCGAAGTTCTCCTTTGGCCGCAGCTGTGAGAATAAGATTGCCGTGGGGCGACCACGAAACAATGTTGACTTCGTTCTTTTCATGGAGAATATTGGGGTGTACCAACGTTACCGACTCGGCAACCGCATTATTTTGAATAGCATTGATCACTGCCACCGAGTCGTCTTTGCCGTATGCAAATACTTGTGTAGCAGGGTGCCAGTCGGCGACTAAACTGGGGGGAAACGTTATTATAGGTTTGAGCAAGGAGGTGTGAAAATCGTTGAGTTTTGGTTCCACAACCTCTGGAGGTGTTTCTTTGGGAGGTTCCGGCTCGCTTATGTCCATGGCATCACTCTTTTCATCGACAACTTGTGATTTTAGCAAATATCTGTCGCCGTTCTTGACTTCTTCAGCTTCACCCGCTTTAGCCACTTGGTCCTTAATTAAAGCACCAAATAGCGATAAACGCAGTGCCAGATCTTCCAGACCGTTAGTGGATTCCCCGCTAGCCTCTTCTTGACATACCGAGTATAATATTCCTTTCTGTACGAGGTCCACCAAGCACCCAGGCTCCACCTTGGCTGCTACTGTGGGGGTGGCCGATCGCTCGAATTCCAGGCAATTTGTCTGTTTTTGTAAAGCATACGCCGCAAGCTCGAGACCCAGCTCCTGGAGATATCGCCACACCAAATAGTTGAGCTCCACCGAGGTTAGTGACATCGTTAACTGCTCGCTAAAAGTCAACCAGCCATGGTGATATTTTGTCCAGTCGTGCCAAAACCAGGAACCTATTTCACCCAAATCGATCAAGCCAGACTAAAGATAGGTAACGCTATGGACTTTGATATCAAGAAAACACACCGCCAGAGCAGAGCGCCGTGGCTGCAAGGTAATGGTGGCAGCAATAAACACAATCCGTACGCCAATGCCAATCTTAGTGGCGATTCACGTGTGCCTAGCGGCTCCCATGGCCAGAATAGTAGAGGTGGTGGATCTGGTGCGGGCGGAGCAGGCGGCTCAAACTCGCTCCAATTGCCTAATCCTTACGGAGTAGGACCCGCTAGTGGCAGCAGAAAGACCAATAGACGTCTTAGTATACATGCGTCCGCTGCAGCCCATGCTCACGGCAAATCGTTCACCCAAACACAGCCATTTGACGTCAACAACTTGCCTCCAGTGCCTCAATTGTACAAAACTGCCACAAATAACAGTGAAAAACTGGTTGCCGATGATGCTGACGGGTATGGCAACATTGAAAGCAAGATATTTCGTGACTTATCGCAAGGAACTGCCTCGGAAATCGACGACTACTACAACCTTTTGATCAAACAGAATGCCATGATCACACGAGATATCAAGTCCAAAATCAACTTGAACCAAAAAAACATCTTGCAGCTCACCAATGATCTCAAAGAAACCCAAGAAGAGTTGTTGCAGCTCCGTGTCACCACTAAAGAGTTGTATGAGGTACTTGACGAGTTCAAGGAATCGGCACAGAGGCGGCTTGATCTTGAAAGAGAGCCGGCACCGTCAACCAAGACAACCTCTACGGATTCACTACGCAAGAGAAAGGATAGGTCGTCTATTCTTGTACTAGAAAAGATGTGGGCCAACGAACTTCTGTCGTTGTTCAAGCATGTTGAAGGTGCCTCCAAGTATATACAGCCTCTTCCGGGCCGCCACGTCATAGCCGAAAGCGGACGCTGGCACGAGATCAATGTCGGAACATGGAAACCTATTAAGCCCACACATCTTTTTATCTTGAACGACTTGTTACTTATGGCTGTCAAGAAAAGCAGCCACGAAAACTCGAGCTCGAGCTCCAAATCAAGACTCCAGGCTGTACAGTGTTTGCTGTTGAGCCAGGTGGAACTTACTCAGATCCAAGCACCGTCCACTTCCAACCGTTCTGACGATACCAAGACATACCTCATCAACATCAAATCCAAGTCGCTTAGCTACATATACCAAACAGATCGATACGACCACTTTCTCAAGATCACAGAGGCTTATAACAAGGGCCGCAACGAGTTGGTACAGCAGCAGCGGTTGATGAACGATGGCAAGACGTCTGCATTGGATTCTACCGAGGCCAACGACGAAAAGCGCCAGCTTCGTGAAAGTTACCGTAACTCAGGTTCCATGGAGCCAATGTCGGTGGAAGAACTCGGAAAGCGGTCTAGTGGGAACTTTTCACGAGGAAGTACTGACGGAGTGTTGCAAGATATCTCAGCAAGAGTCCATTCAAGGAACAGGTCCCACGACTACGGCAACAAGAAGCCAGCATACAAGAGTGACAGCCCCGGCGGCGCCCACTTTTTCAACGATCTCAAGACGTTGGAAGACAAATTGGACGATGTGGATGTCGAAATCGCCCATAACCAGTACGAGCAGGCAGTGGGACTCATTGGGCACATCGAAGGCAAACTCCGTAGTATTGATCTGGCCATATTGAACAATGCCAGCCATGCTGTGGACAAAAACACCAAGAACTCCAACGACGAAATCAAGCTTCTTGTGGACGTGGTCAAGTTGAAGATCAACAACCGAAAACTCAAGGTCCAGCAAGGGCTTATGTTTGACTTACAGCACAAGATCGCCAAGCTCAGCGAAGAGGAAATCGAAGAGATTCTCGTGTACTTTGAGAGTTTTGACCAGCTTGAAAAGGGAATATCTTCTTATTTAAGTGCCATGTCCAACCAGCTATCAGTGACGGTAACACGCTTGATAGTGGGGGTGCAGGGCTCGACCAAGATCGACGTGGCCAACTACTTATCGAACTTGGTGGTGGTGAATGTGGCAGTGATCAAACGGGCGATTTTGGTATACAACCGTAAGATCAGTCCTATTTTGAAACGTCACAAGAACGAAAACAAGGTGGACTCGTCGGGATTGATCAACTGGTGTGTAGATGAAATCACCAAGTTGGTGGCGCAGCTCAAAAAGCATCTTTACGGCACATTGCTCAGCTCAGTAGGCACCAATCACGAGACCGACGAGCCCATACTAAGAGTCAAAGACAAGGTATTGTTCCAGGACTTTTTGGACGTGGTGATCCCGCAGTTGAACGAGTTGAAGGAGGTGGGTGTGAATGTGGATTTTGTGTTTGAGGAGATCATGGTATTGCAGGAAAAGGAGTAAGTAGAGTATCTAGAGTTTATCGTACAATGCACCCAAGTCGTTGTGCTGGCGAAAGTAATCACCGTAGCGCTTCAATATGATGAGAAACGAGCTGGATACCAATATGATGCCAGCAATGATGGAGAATAATATACCGGGCCCAATGGCTTTAAGCAATGGGTCCACCACGAAGGTAGCGACCGCAGCCAAAATCTGACGCAAAAAATTGTTGAGACTCACGCCCGTCGCGCCCTTGCCCGGCAACGAGTCTACCAAGTAGGTGACGGTGGAGCCAATGACCAACATAGAAGCAAAGCCACATAAGGCGGTGCCGATCAACGGAACCAACCAAAACTCGCCGTACTTCAAGGTCCACCCAAAAATAAGACACGCGGGGATGTAGCAGCAGAGCGCCACCACAATGTTCCACGAGATTCTTGACTCTGGCGCGAGGGCGCCGTTGTGGGTCTGGGCGTACTTGGCTAGGAGGCGGTCGTTCCACCTGCCGCCAATGAGAGATGCTATGATGTATGTTATGGAGTTAGGAATATAAAGAAGCCCAATAATGATTGTCTTGAAGTTGTAGGGGTCCTGTGCGTAGGCGTGAGAAATGGTCAAGTTGAAAAAGTAGATGGCTGCAAAACAGATTGACGAGAACGAGCATACCAACGCGATTTGTGGGTGCGTCAACAACACGAGCGAGTGCGTGGGTCGCACGATACAGTCGTAGGCGATAGTGCGGTAGCGGCGCCATTTTGACTGCGGCACGTCGATGTGCGAAGTGGAGCCGCGCTTCAACTCTTCTTGGAGCATGTCGTGGACCACCTTGCGCGAGTAGGACGAGCGGTTGGTGGTATGGCGCGAGAGCGACGGCATGACGGGATCGCCTACGGGCAAGTCCTCGCACGCGTCGTGGTACTCGTGTGGACGGGTGCTGATACGGGTGAGCTGCGACGCCATGCGGTAAAGTTGCTCATCAGTGATGCTATCCTTCTCGGAAACAGAGTCCGAGTCGTTGTCGTGGTTGCGGAGCATCTCACGGATGTTGGCAAAGTTGTCGCTCTTGCGAAGGGTTTCTGGTAATGCAAAGATAATGAGCACCACATTGACCCCCGAAAAGATCACCAACAACCACTGCGTGGCCCGCCAGCCCCACACCTGGGCCACCACCCCGCCTAAGATCGGAGCCAAAAACGGACCGCAGAGCGGGCCCAAGTAATAGTAGCCCATAGCGGTGCCGCGCTCCTCTATGGCAAAGATATCGCTGATGGTTCCGGCGCCGAGCGCCTGGACCGACGCCAGGCATCCTCCCTGTAGTACTCGCAAGACGATAAGAGCGGAGATGTTCGGGGCCACTGAAGTGCCGATGGAGAACGCAAAGAATAGAACAAACGATATTATGTAGACCAGGCGGCGCCCCCACTTTTCGCTGAATGCGGACCACCAGAGCGGGAACACCCCGAGCGAGAGCAAGTATACACCTACCGACACATTGACCATGGTATCTGTAGTATGGAGCTGTTCCACTATATCGTCGAGCGCAGGGAGCATGATGGACGTCCCCATTGGCCCGGTGATGGCCGCAAATGCTATGACTAATGTGATGAGGTACTTGGCCACCTTGGGGTAGTCCCGGGGCTCTTCGTACTCGGGCAATAGTGCCACTGACGCAAGCAACCCTCTACGCTGTAGTCGAGGAACTCTGACAGACACCTTAGTGGTCTTTGTTCCCGCCTCGCTGACCACATCGGTGGAGGCCTCGGTGGAATCGCCTGGCCCTGCCGCTTCCGGTAGATCTTGTCGGTGGAGGGCGCTAGGGAGATTGTGCGAGTCTATAGAGGCTTGCGACGACGATAACGTCTGGAGTGACGATCTGCGTGGAGACGTCATATTGCGAGGAGGTAGCCGTTTGACCAAAAAGAAAAATAAGCTATATAGATATATTATAAACGGCACAAGACAGCGTTCGGATCAGCCGTCGCTCGAGTTTACCAGGGCACAAGCACATGGCGGAAAATCGGATTGGGCCTAATGCTGCACCCGATTGCAGCCACACTGTATATGCCTCCCACACATGGTTTTCCCCGCCTCATCCACTCACACCAGTAGCGCAAGCATCACCAGCATCTCTCTATCACGACTATCGCCTAGCCATGCCCCTGGAACCCAACGGCTTTCCCCTCCACTCCTGCTCGGCAGTAATGACACCTTCCGGACCCGAGACGCACGTGATCGGCCCCACCGAGTGGCAAGCAGTTTTAAACCCCCGTGCAACACACCTTTGACACTAACGTAGAACGTATCACACTACTCGCTCACATAGGACCGTCCACACGCATTGATTTGGTCAATTGGTCGCCTAATATCCAACCCCCTTCCTCGTATATTCATAACTAACTGCTACCATGAGCAGATTCCAGGCATCGCCTAAGCCAGTTGCGTTGGTTCGGGCGTTTGTCATCTTGCTCCTAATCCTCTTGGGCAGTGTTTCAATTACCATAGAACAGTTCTTCGGAATCAGACTCTTGTCTTCGCAACCTGAATTGCTCCAAGGGCTCATCAATTTAACCAAGTATCAGTTTATCGTACTTTTGACGTATGTCTCATCGGTGGTAAATCCGTCTCAAATCATCGTAACTTTTGACGAGTCGGGCGCAGAGAAGTTCTCGGTTTACGACGACAATTTATATAGTATTTTAGCCCCTAACTCGGTGGTGATTTCCAACCACCAGATATATACCGACTGGTTGTTTCATTGGTTCCTTGCATATACTGCAAACCTCAGTGACCTGATATTTATTATCCTCAAGGACTTGTCGAAAATCCCTATTTTGGGATATGGAATGAAGAACTTCAACTTTTTGTTCTTATCTCGTAAATGGGAAAAGGATAAGATCGTATTAACCAACCAATTGCTTGGAATTGATGCCAACGCTAGAGGTTTGGGTCCTTCCAATAATGTGAAACATGTTGCGTCGTCCAACATTAGAGCCAAATCGGTTTCATCTACGGATATCCACATGTGGCCCGAAGGGCTGAACCCCTCTAAAATATGGCCTTATCAAGTTATAATTTATCCCGAAGGCACAGTTCCTTCCGATCACACAAAAGCCAGATCGGCCAAGTATACTACCGAAAAGAACTTGCCTCCTTTGAAACATACTTTGCTACCAAGAGTAAGAGGTTTGTTTTTAACGTTGCGTAAATTAAGAAACTCCGTCGAAGCTGTTTATGACATAACCACAGGCTATTCCGATTTGAAGCCTGGCGAATACGGCGAGATCTTATTCTCTCTCAAGCGTTATTATCTTCTTGGCAAGGGCCCCTCACAGGTAAATATGCATATCAAGCGCTGGCAAATAGCCGATATACCCTTGGGCGAAGAAACTCTCGATATAGATGAAGCAGATCCTCAAGACTTGGAAAATTTCGAACAATGGTTGATAAAAGTATGGTACGAAAAGGATGAATTACTTGACTACTTCTACACCCATGGCAAGTTCCCCCAGCCCACGCCTAAATGGAAGACTGTCAAGGCTGAATTTAAAGTAAGAAACCTGCTTCATGTTATCCCTACGTTCTTCGCCATTGCTATTGTTCTCTTACTCCTCCGTGCCACCTGGGTGGTTCTCTGGAAATTTGTGTAGCAAATTCAAATGCATATATTATGAGCACAAAACCACTTTTTGACACATGATGTAAATTCTGGAGTAAGCGAGTTCCTTTTTTGTCGCAAGTGCGTTTACGAACTTACATCAACGGCGTTTTGGGTGCAAAATCCTAAACCCACCCAAAACACATTTGGTATTATGTAACGTATATAAGTTTAGACAGTCGACAGTCTTTACTTAGTTCGGCAGACCAGTCATGCTCTTCTTCCTAGCTCGAAAGATTGTCAAGTATCTCGTCATAGTAAATCTTTTCATAACGACCTTTCTCCTAGGGTTCCTATTGATTGGATGTAGTGATACCTCCAGCGTTTACTCAAAAGTTTACTTAACTCGGTTCCAGTTTAATCAAAAAGGTTTGAATAGCAGCACCATTCCCAAAGTCACCCTCGATGTTGGATATCTCAGCTACTGCGTCCAAGTAAAGGGCAATACTACGTGTTCTGGTTTCTCAGGCATTGACGACCTTGGAAGTTCTAATGGAATAACCATAAACCCCATTCCGGATCACAACGAATCACTCAATATGGCAAAAATTGCAAAGCAGTTCAATGTGGTGTGCCACGCCAGTATCCTAATGACCACAATTATCATAACGATACTAAATTTGCTAGTAATGTGCTATCTTGCGATCCCCATATTCCCGGGCAAATCAATAGCCAAAAAAATAGTGTGTTTCACAGCATTTTGTAATTTAATCATTTGGGGGCTTGGTCTGATGTTACAACATGAGGCGGTTATGACAGCCAAACAAATTGTGAATCCTAGTTCGTTAGGATTGGTAGTTGTTAAGTCAGGCAGCCGAGCAGAAGCCATTACATGGACAGCATTTACATTCATTCTCTTGGTGTTCATGTTTAGTATAGTGAATGTTTTGGCGGACCTTCGAGAGAAAAAGAAGAGTATTGTTAATACCAAAGTATAGATAGTAATAGTAAAGAAATGATAAAAATGTAACCATCATTGATGTAGAGAATAAAAATGCACGTCGTTTAACGAAAACTGGAATTAAGATTGGCGTCACCTCCACCAAAGTCAGATTGGCATTGGCCGTACTGTTCCTTCTAGGAAGGCCCTTAGAGTAATAAAGAGCATATAAAGATTGAATGACTGATGTTATACTTCTGTGAAAATTTGGGTGTGTAACGCATAATTAACTATTTTTCTGACTAATATGCATACCTTTTTTCAGAATTGTCGCAAAAAATGATAAATTATATGGAGGGCCCATCAATGAATTCATTTTTGAAGACATGTCAAACAACTAACCAGTATTTCTGACATAAGCGGAACAGGATATGGTGTTGATCATGGGTACAGCTTTTATGCCCGTACACCACTATATCACTAGTCTAATAACATCTCAAGTAGGCGAAACTGGTCGGGGTCGATAAAATATTTTTTTTTGCACTCGCATATCACGCCGATATCACGCACATCTCACATGACACGCACCTCTCCACGTCTATTCAATTCCCACCTCTTTTTCAAGCTAAATTTTATACCATCACAACAAGCAGTATGTCGTACACAGCACAGCTTGATACGTTCGTATCGAGGCTCAATGATCAAGCCGACTACAGAACAGCACACTCGGTGCTTTCTGAGCTTTTGGATATGATCGAAACCTTCAATGGCGCCGCTGAGTACGAATACTTTCTCAAGAATCTTGTGCCCATATTCATCAAGAACTTGGAAGAAGTTCCCATATCGTTTTCTTCCCAGTCTCCTGAACACAAATTAAGAAACAGCATACTTGAAATCATCCATAGATCCATCATGAATGAAACTTTTCAGCCGTTTTCAGAGCAGATCTTGGATGTTTTGACGGCCATCTTGGTTGATGAAAACGAAGATAATGGTGTATTATGTATGAAAATTATTACCAGTTTACACAAGGCGTACAAGGCGAAGTTGGGAGAAAAAGTGAAGCCCTTTGTGGAGATTATCAATCAGATCTATGACAACATGCCTAAAACAGTTCAGGACACTTTAAACGACCCCAACACCAATAATGAAGAAGTGCCGTCTGGAACACGCGAAATGTCTCCCACCACTGATGAAGATACAGCATCCAAGACTCTAGCAAAAGCTATGTTTTCGTTCAAGACATTGGCAGAATGTCCTATCACCATGGTATCACTTTACTCGTCGTATAAGTTGTTGGTGGGTACTTCTTTGCCCGTTTTTCTTCCTAAAATCATCAATCTCTTGACCCTTGAGGTAGAGCAACAGCGAATCCACAGGGAGGAGGCTTCTAAAAGTGATACAGTGACGTCATACGTTTCACCTAACATCAGAAATAGACAGGCGTATGGTGAATTCATCCTTGGACAGGTCAAAGCAGCGTCATTTTTGGCGTACGTATTCATAAGAGGATACGCTAGTCAGCACTTGGGACCAGAGCAGTCCAAGGTCATACCCGATGTAATATTAAGGCTTCTTGAAGATTGTCCAGCCGAGCTTTCAGTGGCCAGAAAGGAATTGTTGCATGCTACCAGACACATTTTATCGACGCCATTTAGGACGCATTTCATACCTAAGATCGAGTCGCTTTTCAATGAAAAAATCTTGATTGGAGACGGCTTGACATCTTTCGAAACATTGAGACCGTTGGCATATTCTACTGTAGCCGATTTCATTCACAACAGTCGTAACGAATTGACACCCAAGCAAATATGGTCGACTGTCAACATATACTGTGATTTGCTCAAAGATGACTCTTTGGCTTTGACAGTGCAGATCATGAGTGCCAAATTGTTGCTGAATTTGGGTGAAAGAATCATGAAATTGCCCAACAAACTCGAGGGAAGACAACTTTTCATGATAATAATAGACTCCTACGCAAAGAGGTTTGACAGTTTGAACCGTAAGTACGATTATATCATCAGCAAGCACGCCGAGTTTGAGCGCAACCGTCTTGTGAAGGAAGCCGATAGTGCAAAGGCTATAAAGAGGTACTCTTCGAGAGTTTCTGGGCATGGTTTGAGCCCTCCAGAGCCAGAAAAGAAACAGCTTAAAGAAGAAGAACAGGAGTTAAAGGAACCTGAAGAGCCAAAAGAAACAAAAGAATCAGAAGAGCCAAAGGACGAAGAAAAGTCTGAAGAGCAAAAGTATATTGATCTTTTCAACATTGAGTCGTTTTCGCCAATTTCTTCCTCTCCCAACACCAACTCTTCCGATCTTCTCAAAGACGCCAGGTACCTCTTCAGAACTCTCATGACGTTCTTAAAGTCAGTCATATTTGGCTTGAAGAACTGTAACCCGCCCGTTCCTCCACAACCAGCACAGACCGACCCCAAGAATCCTGGCCAGCTTATCAACTACGACAAGTGGAACGACTCTGCCAGAATCCGGTCGTACGAAGAGGTCAACATTCTCCGCGCATTGTTCAGAGGCGGTATAAGCTGTCTTCGGTTCTTTTCGGTATCCAAACCCAAACCATCCATACCAGCCAAGGCGTTTGATTTCTCTACAGGTGGCCCCAACTTGCCTATAACTTCGTCCAAAGAAGAAAAAGACCTTATGGAAATCTTCGCAACCATCTTTATTCATATTGATCCTGCTTCGTTCAACGAAATCGTCAACGCAGAGCTTCCTCTCATGTTCGATTCGATGTTGGAAAACGCTGCTTTGCTTCACTTGCCTCAATTCTTCTTGGCCAGTGAAGTCACCTCAGCCAACTTCTCGTCTATCTTGATATCGTTTCTTAAGTCGAACTTGGACCAGCTCGGAAAAGTCGAGCTTGTCAAGTCCAATATCTTGATACGCCTCTTCAAGCTCTGCTTCATGTCGGTCAACTTGTTTCCTTCTGCCAACGAATCGGTGATATTGCCGCATTTAAACTACCTTATTCTCGAGTCGTTGAAGTTGGCTACCAAAGCTGAAGAGCCTATCGTGTATTCGTACTTGGTGAGAATCTTATTCAGAAGTATTAGCGGTGGACGGTTCGAAAACTTGTACAAGGAAATCATGCCGATCTTACCTGTATTGCTCGAAAACTTGAACAAAATGATAGCCAATGCCAGCAGAATATATGAGCGTGATATCTACGTCGAGTTGTGCTTGACCGTTCCGGTCAGACTCTCGGTTCTAGTACCTCATCTTAACTACTTGACCCGTCCTTTGGTCTATGCCTTGAACGGATCCCAAGAGTTGGTCAGCCAGGGTTTGAGAACATTCGAACTCTGTGTCGATAACCTTACAGCCGAGTACTTCGATCCTATGATCGAGCCTGTAATCGATGAAATAATGGCTGCCTTGTGGAAACACTTGGAACCTGTCCCATACCACCACCAGCATTCCCACACTGCCATTAGAATCTTGGGTAAATTGGGTGGCAGAAACCACAAGAACTTCAAGCCTCGTTCGGATCTTCAAACTCTGTCTGAATTAGACCAGGAAATCAATGCTCTTTTCCAGATTCACGGTCTCAATGGCCAAGTTCCCGTCAGCATCACGCCCGGTATCAAGTCTGCCGCCAAGTTATTACACGATCCACGGTTAAAAGTACACTACCGTATCAGTGCATTTAAATATTTGAGCAGTATATTCAAGCTCTTCATCGATACTACGCCTGTGCCTGGAGACTTCCCTCAGTATGTCGAGAAAGCAGTGCTGTTCTTGAAAGAAAACGACCTCGCTACGGATTCTGCTGCCGGCAGTGCTGGTTCCGGAACCGAGCCTGCGTCGCTGGGCGGCCAGCCAATCATCGAGTTGGGTCCTTCGGATATCAAAGACGTGGCCAGGCTTGATCGCCAGCAAAAACTCTTCACCAAACTTATTGAGATCCTATTCTTTTCCGTCTCGATTCCGGAAATTAAGCAGGAAGCTAGCGATCTTATTGACGGCATAACCACCCATTTCACCTTGATATACTTGGGCACTTCGATCGTGGACAAGGTCAAGAAGGAAAGACCATTTTCTGTCAATGACAACGAAGGTAAGGCTTATATCTCGGAAACGTCGTTCTTGAATGCATTGAACTATGCCTTGAGTTTCTGGGATAAGGATGTGAGGAACAAAGGTATCGAAGCCATCAAGAACATATATAAAACTACCGTCACCATCTTTGGATCCGAAGAAGACGCCTTGTACTCTCCTATCTTCCGCTCCATGTTCTACAAGTTCACCCACTGTTGCTACAACGAGTACTACCATACCAAGTTGGGAGGAATCTTGGGACTTAAGACCATGTTTGAAGACTTAACCATTCCACCAAAGTGGTTCTTTAAGCGTCAGTTTGAATTGGTTCGGTCAATCTTCTTCATTTTGAGAGATACGCCAGAAACAGCGCCTTTTGAAATAAGAGACTTGGCTAAAAACTTGGTCTTGAAGTTGCTCCATGACTGTAATGTAGGTCTTACCAAGGAAGTGGTATTAGAAAAACCTTTCCAGACCTTGGTGGGTGCTTTGGTATACGACTTGGCCAGCGCAAACCCTCTTGTGAGAGAAGTATCGCAATCTTCGCTTAAGGTGTTGTCGGAAACCACCTCCTTGCCTATTTCGCTCATCATGGGTCCTTGCAAACACTTGTTACTTACGCCTATTTTCGGTAAACCACTTAGAGCTTTGCCATTCCCTATGCAAATTGGTAACATCGATGCCATTACTTTCTGCCTAGACCTTCCTGATACCTTCTTGCCGTTTAACGAGGAGTTGAACCGGTTATTGTTGGAAGCCTTGGCTTTGGTTGATGCCGAAGACGAGTCCTTGGCAAATGTTCACCGTCTTTATGAATACAGAACGTCGAAACAGTTGATTGAATTAAGAGTGGTTTGCATCAAATTGCTCTCACTTGCACTTACCAAGCCAGATTTCTCTCTTGGTTCTTTGGCAGAGGCAAGGATTCGTATTTTAGGAGTCTTTTTCAAGGCTTTATGTAACAAATCAACCGAAATCATCAATGCGGCTCATCTTGGCTTGAAGTCTAGTTTGCAAGAGAACGCCAAGTTACCGAAAGAATTACTTCAAAACGGTTTGAGACCCATGTTGATGAACCTCTCGGACCACAAGAAGTTGACTGTTTCAGGCTTGGAGGCTTTGGCAAGATTGCTTGAGCTCTTGATTTCTTACTTTAGAGTCGAAATCGGTCGTAAGTTGCTCGATCACTTGATGGCTTGGGCCCAAATTAACACTTTACGCCAGATCGCAGGCCAAGACTTGGAAAACAACCACACTGTTCAGATCGTCATGGCCATTCTTAATATCTTCCACTTGCTTCCTCCAAAAGCTTACACGTTTATGGAAGAAATCATCAACACTTTGCAGTACTTGGAGGGCCACTTGGATCGTCACCAGAACTCTCCCTTTAGACTTCCGGTGTCTAAGTTCCTCAACAGATTTGCTACCAACTGTATCGAGTACTTCATCACCAACTTCAAGAACAGAAAGTTGGGTAACATGCTTTCGGCCATTGCTGGTATGGAAGGATGTGAAAAGATCAGAGAAGTGGCTAAGGAAAAGTTGAATGATATCATTACTGATGTGGAAAACGAACAGGCCGGCGAATCCAAGGTGGTCAAGTTTTCCAACACCATCGACTTGCTTGAGTCAATCACCAAGTACGACGAAGAAAAGGAATGGTTTGATGGACAAAAAGATGTTCTTTTACGGTTATCTGCGTTGATAGAAGATATTGTGAAGATTAAGGCTGATGCAGCCTTGATATCGGCCGCCCACTTCCAAGCTGACCATGCTATTGAAAAGTTCCAGAGCATATTGGTGGCTTTCCTTCAAAGAAACGGCACCAGTATCGACTTACTCTTCACCATTATCGACCGTCATTGTAAATTGAAGTTGCAAGTATCGCCTCAATTGCAAGACTACATCTTCAATACCATTGTGAAGTCTGACAGTGTTGAGTTTAGAGAACTGTACTTGGAGAAGTGTATTGATTTCGTCAGCGAAGACTCGTCGGCCTTAAAGTCCAAGATATTTTTCTTGAAAAATATCTTTAACCCTATTATTATCTATGAGGCCGAGAGCAAAGGGAGCGTTAGTGCTTTATTTAAGGAGAATGACGAGATCCCCGTGTGGCTTAACAAAATATGTAACAATATCTGGAAATCTACCAACGATATTATTACCGACCACACTTCAGGAAACATGGACAGTTACCGGTACCAGCTTCTTGAAATGACGGCGATCTTGCTCAAGTGGGGCTCGTCGTTTATTGGCAGTTTGCGCAAGGATATCATCAAGTTCAGTTGGAACTACATCAAGTTGGAAGACAATATCACCAAGCAAGTGGCCTACGTAACCACATCTTACTTTATCTCCAAGTTCGAGACCCCTTCCAAGTTGGCTACCCAAGTGTTTGTGGCTTTGTTAAGAACTCATCAAACAGATTCGAGACATTTAGCCAGACAAGCATTGGACATATTGGCGCCTGTAATGTCGGAGCGTATGATCGATACCGAGCTGCCAGAGACCTGGTTGAAATGGCCACGCAGAGTCATTTCCGAGGACGGTTTCAACGTCACCCAAGTACTCAATGTGTACCAATTTATTGTACAGCATCCTGACTTATTCTTTGTGGCTCGTGAGCACTTTATCCCCAACATCATCACTGCCATGGGCAAATTGACCATCTTGGCCAATCCTGCAGTAGAAAACCAAGTGTTGGCCATTGAGCTTGCCGAGTTGATTTTTAAGTGGGAAGTCAGAGCAAAAGCCCAGGCCAAGGAGAGTAAGGAGGAAGACAAAGATGTCAATATGGAAGAAGACGGCAACGACTTCACCACTTCTCCTAACTATACCATTCCATTTGGCCAACGTGAAGCTTGTGTGACTTTCTTGATCCGGTACATCTGTATCAGTCCACAGAGAGCCTCAGAGAGTGAATTGGGCCAGAAGGCCTTGGGCATCTTGTACGATTTGTTGAGCCCAGAACACTGGTCGGAAGTCAGTGTCAAGCTCAGTTTCTTTGAAAAGTTCTTGTTGTCCAACGATCTTAACTCGTCCAACTTATTGGGATACTGTCTCAATGCCTTAGAGGTGTTGGGAGTGGTATTGGAATGGAAAAAACCCGAGTGGATTGTTTCGAACTTGGGCTATGTCCACAAGCTTTTGGAGAAGTGTATCAAGTCTGATAATCACGATATCCAGGAGGTGTTGCAGAGAGTATTGTGGATAGTTTTGCTGGCCATCGACGACCAAAAAGACGGCGATGTTACTGGGGAAGAGGAAGAAGAGGACGAAAACTTCAAGGAGTTTGTCAACCTTTTGCTGTCTACAGTAGCAGAAGATCTCGGCGATATGCCTTCGGTGGCTGCTGGTGTCACTTTATCATGGACGTTAGCTAACTATAGGCCAGCTATCTTGGACTCCTTATTACCTTCAATCATGAGAACCTTCAGCAAGTTATGTAAAGATCATATCACCATAACTCACCAAGGAGGAAGCTCAGGACTGACAGCCACGGCCTCTTCCAACTCTGGCTCTTCTTCTTTGTCTAAAGACGCTAACAATTCCGAATATGAAGCCAAGATGACTACCAAGTTATTGGAAAAGATTCTTAACTTATCATCGATGAGAATATCCAGCTTGGGCGACCAGCGCAGAGTCTTTTTGAGTTTGCTTGCCCAGTTGATTGAAAGATCTCTCGACAAAGAAACCCTTGAGAAAATCATCAAGATCGTCAAAACTTGGGTGTTTTCCAGAACTGATTTGTTCCCCACCACCAAGGAAAAAGCTGCTATTTTGTCCAAGATGATGGTATTTGAAATCAGAGGAGAGCCCACCTTGTCCAAAGAGTTCTACCAGATCATCATCGATATCTTTGAAGATGATACTTTTAGTTGTACTGAATTGACAGTGAGAATGGAACAACCGTTTTTGGTAGGAACCAGGTCTGCAGACGTCTCTATTAGAAGGAAGTTGATGTCGATTCTTAACAACAGTTTGGAAAAGGATATCAGCAAGAGACTCTATTATGTTATACGTGAACAGAACTGGGAATACTTGGCCGATTATCCATGGCTCAACCAGGCATTGCAGCTCTTGTATGGATCTTTTAATCTTGACAAGAAATTGGAGTTGATTGACGATGAATACAAGTTGACTCCATTAAAGACTATGGCAATTCATAGAAAGGAAAAGAACCAAAGAGAGAAAGATCAAATGGATGTTGACGAAAAGGAGGAGAGCAAAGAAGATGCTATGGATGTTGACTCTAATGTTGACTCCACTAAAGGTGACTTGTCTTTGACTACTTTGTTGGAAAACCATAATGGGTTCTTGAAAAAGCTCGAGGAAATCACTGCTGGAGACATTCTTGAGCCTCTCATCGATATGTTCTACCAAAGCAGCGATACAATTTATCGGGCATGGGCTACTTTGTTCCCTATAGCCTTTTCTTCCATCTCTAGGTCAGAACACCTAGACTTTACTCGATTCTTGGTCATTTTGTTGTCCAAAGACTACCATACCAGACAAATCGATAGCAGGCCAAATGTAATTCAATCTTTTTTGGAAGGTATAGCACGTTGTGACGGTTTACAGCTTCCTCCATTTGCAGTGGAATGCCTTGCGGCCAACTTCAATTCGTGGACTCAAGGTATCCATATATTGGAAAATATCGAAGAGCAGTCGATCAACGGAAATGCTGAAGTAAGAGATATCACTCAAGACGCTTTGGCCAAGTTGTATGCTACGTTGAAAGAAGATGACATGTTCTATGGTTTATGGAGAAGAAGAGCAAAGTACTCGGAAACAATCAGTGCCTTGTCGTTTGAACAGATTGGATTGTGGGATAAAGCACAGCAGCTTTACGAAACGGCCCAGATCAAAGCCAGAAGCGGCGCTTTGCCGTATGGAGAGAGTGAGTATGCCTTATGGGAAGATCATTGGATTCTCTGTGCCGAAAAGCTTCAGCACTGGGACATTCTTACCGACTTGGCTCGTCACGAAGGGTTCTCAGATTTGTTGCTTGAGTGTGGCTGGAGAGTCGCTGACTGGTACAATGATAGAGAAACATTGGACCAAACCGTCAAGAACGTTATGGACGTTCCTACTCCAAGAAGACAGGTCTTTGAAACGTTCTTGTGCTTGCAAGGTTACGGCCAAGAGAAGGAAAGCTTACAAGATTTGTCTCGACTCTGTGACGAAGGTATTCAATTAGCATTGAGAAAATGGCACGGTTTACCTCAAAGGTTCAGCAACGCACATATTCCGTTGTTGCACACCTTCCAGCAGTACGTTGAGTTCATGGAAGCCAGCCAGGTCTATGCCAGTTTGGTCACCACCAATGCCCAGAACTTGGACGTCAAGTCACAAGAGCTTAAGAGAGTGCTTCAGGTATGGCGTGAGAGATTGCCAAATACCTGGGATGACATCAATATCTGGAACGATTTGGTCACTTGGAGACAGCATGCTTTCCAGGTTATAAACAAGGTCTACATGCCGTTTATTCCTGTGCTTCAGCAGTCCAACACCGGTGGAAATGCCAACTCGTATGCGTACAGAGGCTTCCACGAGATCGCCTGGGTCATCAACAGATTTGCGCATGTTGCTCGTAAGCACAACATGAGCGATGTTTGTATCAAAGAATTGACCAGAATCTACCAGTTGCCCAACATTGAAATCCAGGAAGCTTTCTTGAAATTGAAGGAACAGGTCAAGTGCCACTACCAGTACTCCAATGAGCTTAACACTGGTTTGGACGTCATCAGCAACACCAACTTGGTGTACTTTGCTACTCAGCAAAAGGCCGAGTTCTTCACGCTCAAGGGTATGTTCTTGAACAAATTGAACCAAATGGATGAAGCCAATAAAGCGTTTGCCACGTCGGTCCAAATTGACTTGAACTTGCCCAAGGCGTGGGCCGAATGGGGTATGTTCAACGACCGTAGGTTTAAAGAGAATCCTAACGATATGGTGTATGCCAACAACGCCATAAGCTGTTACTTGCAGGCTGCTGGTTTGTACAAGAACGGCAAAACCAGAAAGCTTTTGGCCAGAATTCTCTGGCTAATCAGCTTGGACGATGCGTCAGGTACTTTGGCACAGGCATTTGAAAACTTTAGAGGTGAAGTACCTGTTTGGTACTGGATTACCTTTATTCCTCAATTGTTGACTTCCTTATCTCATAAAGAAGCCAGGTTGGCCAGACAGGTGCTTGTAAGAATAGCCAAGAGCTACCCACAAGCATTGCACTTCCAATTGAGAACCACCAAAGAAGACTTTGCGGCCCAGCAGAGACAGGCAATGGAACTTGCTCGTCAACAAAGCATGAAGAACCAGACTTCTGAAGAGGTTCCCAAGACCGAGGAAGACAAGAGTACCGAGCCCAAGGCCGAGTCCGAACCCGTCAAAGCCGAATCTGCTGAACCTACTGATACTGCTGCCGGTGCTTCGGCCTCGCCTAGCTCTGCTACTGCCTCAGGAGCTACTGCTGCTGCCGATAGTACAAACGGCACCAATGGTGGATCCAATGGCGGTTCAGCAAGCGCTGAATCGGGTCAAACGCCTCTCAAACCTACCGTCTCTTCCAACGTGCGTCAATCGTTGGACCATGTGGAAGAAATCATGGGTATTTTGAAAACCGCATATCCCTTGCTTGCTCTTTCTCTTGAATCGTTGGTCGATCAAATCAACCAAAGGTTTAAGTGTACTGCCGACGAAGATGCGTACAGGCTTGGTATGGCTTTGTTGAACGATGGTGTCCAGTATTTGAACAGACTCGGCAACCCAAGAGACGATGCCAAGTTGCCTCCTATCACAGAAGCCAACATCACCAGATTTGCCGAAACTGTTCTTCCAAAACAAATTAGAGCAGAGTTTGAAAAGGATCTTGTGATCGGCAAGCCCAAGCTTGAAACCTACATCACCAAATTGAGAAAATGGAGAGATCGTTTGGAAGATAAGTTGGACAGAAGATTCCTGGAAGTTAACCTTGAGAACTTGTGTCCACACTTGAGTGAGTTCCACCACCAGAAGTTCGAAGATATCGAAGTCCCTGGCCAATACTTGTTGAATAAAGACAACAACAGCCACTTTGTGAAGATCGATCGTTTCTTGCCCACAATTGACTTGGCTCGTGGCACCAATGCTTGCTACAAGAGATTGAGAATTAGGGGCCACGACAACAGCTTGCACACCTTTGCAATCCAGTTCCCTGCGGCACGTCACTGTCGTCGTGAAGAAAACCTCTTCCAGTTGTTCAGAATCTTCAACGATACCATCTCTAGAAAGGTTGAAACCAGAAGAAGAAACATCCAGTTCACCGTGCCAATTGCTGTGCCTTTGTCTCCACATATTCGTATTATTGACGACGATGTCAAAGACATTACCATGCAAAGAATTTACGAAGACTACTGTCGTCGTAACGGTAAATCTCGTGATGAACCATTCATTTACACTATTGAAAAGTTGAGAGCTGCCTTTGATCAAAGATTGCCCAAGCCAGATATCATGAGCATCAGGGTCGAGATTTTGAGCGCCATTCAATCATTGTTGGTTCCATCAACTGTAATGAAGAATTACTTTATTGAATTGTACCCACAGTTTGAAGACTTCTGGTTATTCCGTAAACAATTCACCTCCCAGTATGCCTCGTTCATGTTCACAACATATGTTATGTGCGTCAACACCAGACAACCACAAAAGATTCACATCAACAAGGGCAGCGGAAATGTCTGGACTTCTGATATGTTGCCATGTAAGATCGCAAGCAAGAGTGCTTTGATCGACAACCCACAAGGAAGACATGCGCCACTTTTCTATAATGCCGAAATGGTTCCATTTAGATTGACTCCAAACATCCAAAAGTTGATTGGAGAAACCAGTCTCGAAGGTATTTTATCGGTTTACATACTCTGTATTGCCCGTGCATTGACAGAGCCAGAAGCCGATTTAGAACAATATCTCACCTTATACGTGAGAGACGAAGTAATCTCATGGTGCTCACAACAAGACCCACCGAAGGCTATTCCTCAGGATAAACAATTGAGAGAAGTGGTCAGAATCAATGTCGATTTGATCATAAAGAGAGTGTTGTCTATAGGACACATTTCCTCGGGCCCATCTGTGGCTACGCAAAACGTTTTGGAATTGATCAGCCAAGCTGTAAACCCAAGAAACTTGGCTGCGGCCGATACATTATGGATGGCCTACTTTTAAGCTATAACTTTATATTATTAAAATGTTTGTATTAATAAAAATTTGTATTTTATTTAATCTAGGCTTTCATGTAACAAATATGCTCATCTGTTGCTGGGCCAACTCGCTAGGAAGTCGCCTGGCGAATATATCCATTCCGTTGGTACCGTTTCTGTCCATTCTGTTTAGCAAATTGTTCATGGAGCGAGACACAATGTGCACATTTACGGCTGTGATTGCGAAGGCAAGACAATTGAATGCTAGTGATAGAATTGTCACTACCTGAAGGTAAGTAGTGACGTCAGTCCGTTTGAGCACATTCAGCTCGTCGTATTCATACGTATACATCAGGGGTACGCCAAGAATGCTCACGACAGCGGGAACATGTAGTGAAACTCCAATAAATTCGGAGACAGAGGATGCAATTAGACACCGAAAAGATACAAGAGACGGGATTGTAGATGTTCCTGCGGGAAGAAGAAATACGTTTAACGAGAACTAGTTGTTAGTAAGATAGTGTTTCGCTCAGGTCTTCATACGTACCATGACTAAACAGTAAAAGTTAGATACAATGGTGATGGGAGGGCGGTTCTCCACGGAATCAAATGGCACCAACATGTAGCTGAAAAAGTACTGGATCAAGAGAAGGCCCACGTAGATGCGGCACAGATATCGAAAGTGCTTGACATTGTAGATACGGTCCAAGTTTTCTATGATATTGTCCTTTCCCAATACAATCGGCTTGTTGACTGGATCATTGACCAATATACTAGACACCATTTTGTGGGTTCAGGGAGTCGTCTAATACTGTTTGTACACTAAAGGAAGTGCTGCGAAATGCCTATTTGGGACGCGCCAAATTTTCCAGCGATAAATTTATTTCTTCCGTCTCTTCAATATATAATCCTATCGTTCCTTCAATTTCATGGGAAGTGAGATGCAAAGTGGGCCATTCCTCCTCGTTGGCATGTGCCGTCTATCACTTTCGTGCTTATGCGGTTTTATTCCGTAGTCATATTTGAATGGACTACAGAAGCTTGTATCACTATACTCTCGCGGGAGATTAAATTAATACTCACTTTTATACCGTAGTAGTTAATACTTATTTAATAGTTATGTTAATGTTTGAACTAGAAGTGTAGATAGAGTCGGTGTTAAGCTAAGCTGACCCCAGCTCAGTACAATTCTCGCCAATGATAGATTTGGACTACCTAATACCCATCGATCACTTGACACTAACACCTTCACCTGTACGTTGATCTAGATATGAGCCTAATATGTGTTCCATTAGATCGTATATTACATTAGATATCACTACTTCTCAGGGACTGGAGGAACATAGTTTCTGCTCGTCAACTGGTTATACAAACTACGTTCCATGCGAGGAAATACCTTCTGTGAAAGCTCTACACCATGGCTCAACCACAACCCCCACGATCCCATCATGTTGGCCATCAACATGTCCGTGAAAAGTCGGTCGCCTACTACAATGATCTCGTTTGCATTGATACCTTGCTTGCTGAAATACTGGTGGATTTCCGCGTAACACCCAGGTTTTTTCGTGGGGTGTCTAAGTACAGTCACTCCTGTATCTTTTTCCAATATTTCGGCTTGCTTGTAATCAACATCGTCGTTGGTTCCTGCAGAGTTACTTACAATCAAAAGATGCTCTTTGGGGAAAGCCTCTTGCAATGCAGCCCATGTATCCTAGATGTTAGTTGTCGCTTTTAGACCTACGATGGTGTACGTACTTTGTATTCAGGCCACACCTTGTCGTCGTGGTCTTTCGCAAAACAATTGTCTTTGTCCAAAACTACGCCCTTGATAGTCACTTCGGGGTGGTTGGGGATGCGGAACGGTACCGTGATCTGGTCAAAGCTCTTGAGCGCCAAGTGCGGGAGGCACAACGACGGATTGTACACGAGTTTCAGCACATTGAGCGTAGCACTGACATTAAACATGGTACAAGAATATCCCTATACGCCTTCTAGTAGCTACTTCATGTTATCTTTGGTGCCGTGGCCTAGCGGGCAGTTGTTGATACGCTCACGTGACCGCACTTCATCAAATTTTAGTCAAATGAACGAGATTGAAATCTTTGGCCGCAAGTTGATAGAGCAGCAATACGTGCACTAAAACCGTAACAAACGCCACGATGTCAGCAGAAGCGTCCGGGACGACCGTAGAACAGAACGAGCTGATTGTGCCCAAAAATCCGGCCAAAACTGGCGCCAAATCCACCCACAAGAATGCTCGCCCAAGAACCCGATCAAAGAAGCCCAAGAGTGAGACCAAGAGTGCGGCGGACTCAGAAGACGAAGATCTGTGTATAATCTGTGCCAACAAGATCCGCTATGCTGCCATTACCCCATGTAACCATACCACATGTCACACGTGTACGTTCCGACAAAGAGCCCTCTACGGCAAGAGACAATGCCTAATTTGCCGGAGTGAAAACGAGAAAGTAATTTTCACTGAGCGCATTGATGCTACATATGAGGATTTCAGTGCTAAAGACTTTGTTAAGTACGATGCTGAGCATGCAGTGGAGTTTACCCAGGACTATATTTATAACGATACCATTGACTTACTAAGCTACAAATGTGTGATTTGCCACGAAAAATACGACAATTTCGACCAATTGGCCGAACACGTAAAAACCCATGGAAAGCACTACTGCCATATTTGTGCGTCCAACAAAAAGGCATTTATCAGCGAGTTGGCACTTTATAGCCCCAAGGCACTCCAGAGGCATCAGGTTCATGGAGATGGCGAAGATTCGGGGTTCCTGGGCCACCCCGAGTGTAAATGGTGTCAGCGTAAACGTTTCTACTCGATTGACGAGCTCAATGTGCATATTCGTGACAAACACGAGCGGTGCCATATTTGTGACCAGTACAACCCAAAAACCGCCGACTACTACCGTAATTACGACAACCTCTACAACCATTTCCGTCGTGACCACTATGTCTGTACAGTTCCATCGTGTGTAGAAAAAAGGTTCGTGGTGTTCCGTGAAGACCTTGACTTGACGGCACATATGCTCCGAGAACATGGCGGTTTGGGGCCTGTAGGATCCTCCAAAGTAGTAATTGGCTCCAACTCGCGTCATTTCCTGTCGCAATTGCTGACATTTCAATCAAGACGGTTCCTTGAGCAAAACAACGACGAGGAAGACTACAAGTCACTCGACACCAAGAAGAGACGATTCGAAGAAAGAGCCCGTCATTACCTCAATTACGACTCCGAAAAGTTCCAGCAGTTCGATGAAGTCAACAAATTGTTCAAAACCAGAAAGGTGACTGCACGCGAGCTTTTCAACCAATACTCACAGATCTTCAAAGATAAAAGCATCCAGGACCTCAACTTGTTGGTCAAAGAGTTCATTGAATTCTTCCCTGCCAGCTCCGACCTCCACAAGGATTTGTTGCCTATCGTCAAAGAACTCCAGCTTAGCGGCGATAACGAGCAATTCCCAGTGTTGGGAGGCAGCAACTCAGCATCAAACACGGCCTCTTGGGTCAAAAGCAAGTCATCAAGCACGGAAAAGTTTCCTGCTCTTAAACCTAGCAAAAAACCAGCCACTCCTCCTCTCAAATCCCAACCTATTAGATACACCACCGTCACCAAAAAGACCCCAGCAAGAACAGTGGTCAAGACTTCGAGCGCCCCTTCAAATTACATGCCCAACTATTTGAATAACCTCCCTAAAAACCAACCTGTTTTGGGATCAAGGCTGTCTAGTCCTGACGTAACCAAGGGATCGTGGTCTAGGTCGGGTACCCACACCAATGGAGGAGCTACTTCTTCGTCATCTACTACTTCACCTCAATTGCCCGATACCAAGTTTCCAGCGTTGGAAAAGAAATCGAACAAGAAGGTCATCCCTCGAGTAAATCCCGTCAATGTTCCAGATCCCAGTCAGTGGGGCAAGGTTGACGAAGATGAGCCGGTGCTATTGGAAGACGATATAATACAAGACAAAAGACAACGAAAGCTGAAAAAGAAACAAGACCGTTTATTATTTAGCACTTGATAAAATATAGAAGAATGAGGGGATGATACGATACCAGAGTGAATAGACTGTGAATAGACTTGAATAGAATGTGAATAGATGATGACTGATCAAGTATTAGATCTAATTATACAACGTGCCAAAATTAGCTATTACGAGCTATTTTTGGCTTATATTTAAGGTTCTCAACGTTACCATACCTTAAATTGTCTTTAGGCTAACTGCTACCCCTCGTATAATTATGTACCCAATTCGGCAAATTTCCCATTTACGATAATATGCCTGCCACCGAACAGTTGAAGCATTTCTATAATTAGTCATAAATCATACACCCTCTGAATCGAAATGACTGTGCTGTTAACAGCTATATAGTTGATTTACCAGAGTGTTCGAATTCGCACTTGCGCTAGAGGTATGCACCAAGGTTATAATCGGAGCAAAAATTTAGGGGTATTTTAAAATAGATCCACCTACTCCTTTTACTAGTGATCTTTTCTTTTTGACAAAAATAGATTGATATCAATAGATCAAAATCTGAATCCTTTGTTCACCTTCTATTATACAGATTTCTCTTTGTCACCCCACCCCACAGTGTGAAACACTATTTGACAAGTCGCAAAGATTATTGTAGATAGCTTTCAAGAACAAGAGGCTGACTTGCCGCATATACGTGGAAAAATATCGTACTAAGTCTAGTATACGCGAAATCAAATGCAAGTCATATAACTACATGCTCTCTATACAACGGCCCCACGGCACTCACGCGGCTTTCTCGGAAACTGTGTGGTTCGCCACAAAGGGTCCTTCATTTGCCCAGATTACCCACGGCTACACGTGCCCGAATAAGTAATCGCACCAGGTTATGAGAATTCCATTTACGGGCCTGCATAAAAATAACTCATCTTTAGAGCAAGTTTAAAAAAACTCAAGATAATGTCTTGGAACAAAGTAGAACTTTTGTCGGAAATTTCGGAAGCAGGAGTGCGGCGTAGCTCGGAATTGAAATATATCAGCTCACACTCTCCACTCTGTTGCTAAAAACAAACAAACAACTTCCGGAAGTGCCGGTCGGAATGTCTGATTTTGCACCCGATGATATAGGTCACACTCCTCTACAGTTGCATATTCCAAAGATTATTATTCAAGACTTGCTAGAGAACAACCCTGATTTGCAAAGAAATTGCTACAAGAAGCGCAAGCTAGGGGTGTCACAATACGACTTTACAACGCCAAACAACCAATATGAACTAAATGAAACGATCGTGCGGCAATATTTCTCAAAGCCGAGCTATACTCTTGATAGAAACTCTCTTTGTCCTACTGTCACCAGTCGGCTTGAATACCTTAAAATCATGGAAACCTGTTTTCTAGAAGGGTTGGAAATTTATCGTCATTTCTCTGGCAAGCCATCTACCCAAAGATGGATACTTGATATAGGTACTGGATCCCTGGCCATATATCCAATTGTAGGAACGTACATAAGCGATCGAAACCACTTTATTGCTACAGAAATCAATCGGACTTCCCTAAATCATGCCAAAGCGCAAATATCGCAAAGTTCGATGCCAAGGATACACTTAATTGAGCCCGAATCTCCCAATTTGGTGCCTGTCAAGAACATTGAGCAACAGCTTCAGAATCATTCGGTGGTATATACAGTTTGCAACCCACCATTTTATTTCGACCCAGCTGATCTCGAGCAACGAGAGAAGTTCAAATCTGTTAAACCAAACCAGCTAGTTGCATGTTCCTCGGAACTTTATTGCCCCGGCGGTGAGGTGCAGTTTCTCAAACAGCTCATTGACGAGACCATTTCTCTCAAAAACCACCCCAACTTTACAGATACGTGGTTCAGTAGTCTTGTAGGCATACTATCGGATTTGTATACCTTAAAGGATTATCTACAAGATAAAGGTATTGACAACGTACATGTAGAAACGTTCGGACACAAAACAAAGAGGTGGATATTGGCATGGAATTTCAATTCTGCGTTAGTACCCATGCTGCAACATGAGACTGCAGGGCACATTTCTGAGACAATCCGGGAAAAACCGACCCTTCCGATTAATAATAGAGTGAATTTATGTCTAAAGAGGTTGCATCAAAGTCACCCATTTGAGTACAAGTTGTTTCAGGGCTACGGAGGCTTATTGTACTTGGTCACACGTCAGCCGGTATGGTGGAGGCGTTATAGGCGCCAGCGTCCTAATTTAGACCTAATCGTATTTAGGATAGTCGGAATTAAGCCCCAAAACATCCGGATGAGCCACCGCACTCGCGATTCAACTGACATAATAAATAGTTTGTCTAGATTACTTTGCGCATCGTATAATGAATTTTAGCCGGAAGTCGCTCACATTGGCTTATAAATATGTAACTAGCTGCAAATAGCAACTGGTGTATAAATACCGTGAAATTCCTCTAGTTTTCTATACTGTCTAAGAACTACAGTTGTAATGAGTGAACAAATAATAAACACAAGGCCCCAGCCACAGGCTTACAAAACCTTCCCAAGCACCATTAACAAACTCCCTAAAATCCCTCGTACTCTTTACAGTTACTACTATAACTTCTTGCCCTTTGGAGTGTTGTCTCCAGAAGAAGAATGGGCGGTCAATGCATTTAACTTGATCATTTTCGGTCTGATTATTTACTTTACCATCTGGAACCTTCCGCGGCTTGTAGCGCAAGCACACTACTTCATTCAAATCTTTTGCTCCAACATATTGACAAGTCTCAACTTGATATTTTCCACCTATGTGATAGGAAGAAACACAATAGGAAAGAAGGAAGAGAAGTAATGCAAGACCACGGACTTTTAGCCCAATAGCCCCTATTTCGACCTAATGACCCATTCGAACCTATTGGCCACACTATTTAACCACCTAAATATCCCACTTAATTAATCCCTAGATATCTACTAGTAATCTTATGAATACACGACTAATATTATGACTTACAATTTACGACTGTAAAGTTTGGGGCTTACTTTTTACGACTCCAAAGTTGGAGGCTGACCTGAACTGTTGCCAACCACAATTTGGACTGGGTCAATAAGCCACAAGCGCAAGTGACTCACTTTCGTATTCTTCGTATTCTTCAATGTAGCAGTTGCAGCCTGCTCAAGAGGCTGAACCTGAACTGTAACACCGTATAAGCTAAATTTTCCGATTATTATACTATTATTATACACTGCTTACTCTATCCAAACAAGGCCCAGTCGTGCACCTGGTACGACTGGCTGATGCTCTTCAACAACTTGTAAGCAGGCCACGATGGGCCCACTTCTTGGTCCAAGTTCGCTACCGGCACGTTTACTGACACTACTACATCGGTGTTGGCTCTGTTGATTCTTATCAAGCTGATCAACGTCACAACCCCTCCAGGAGCATCCGCTTCTTTGCTGTCTCTGCGCGGATTGTGACTCGTCACAAAGCTCAAGAAAGCATCAAAACCGTCGCGAGTGGCTGTTTTTTCCACAAACTGGTTTTCGCTCTCTGGAGATAAGTCTTCAAGATGTACTTTAATAGCTTTTTCATACTCTCCTTCGTCTACCATTTCTAGAAGATCAAAGATTATAGATTGGTCGTACTTGGCATTGCCGCCTTCTTGCTCCAAAATAAACACTTCTTGGGTATCAGGAACTTGCCTGAACTTCGAGACATCTACTAGTTTAGCATTGCCGCTGTCAATGTCACAGCTGATGGCTCCTCCGTATAATTGGACCATTGTGGTGCTGTAACGGCTTAATCATGAAAAATGATGCGCTTAAATATGTGCTCTGTGCAGGACGTTTCCATGTGACGTTGAGATGTCTAAAATCCCGCCAAACAAAGAGAATCAAGTCCGTGGTATCATAACAACAGGATGTCGAACTACTACACCAAGCAAAAAAGGCCGTTTTTGATCACATTCTTGGTGGTTGTAGTGATTCTCGTCGTCACCAAGATCACCACGTCCAAAAACTCGGGCAAAAACTTGCAGGAGGTGTTGCAGAATATCCCCAACGAAAACATCTTGGGATTGTCCAACTTGATCTACAATGAAAACGAAAAGAGTCAGGACGAGTTCTTGGCCAAGTTGGAAAAGTTGAATTCCAAGTATTTTTTGAAACAAGAAGAAAGAATGACCAAGTTGGAGAAGCAAAACGAGTTGTTACTTGAACAGATCAGAATGCTCAAAACTCCTCCAGCCACCTCTTCTTTGCGTGAAAAATTGGTCTACTTGTACCCTTACGATCCTACAGTCAAGTTTCCAGCATACATTTGGCAAACTTGGAAGCACGGCTTGAACGACGAGAGGTTCGAAGAGCTTTACCGTGAAGGTGAAAGCCAGTGGGCGTGGAAAAATCCCGGGTTTGTGCACGAGCTTTTCAACGATGACACGTCACATACCATGATAAAACACTTGTATCACCAGATACCTGAAATCATAGAGACGTACCTGAGCTTGCCTGAAGTCATTTTGCGGATGGACTTCTTCCGTTATCTCATTCTATTCGCCAAAGGAGGTGTTTATTCAGACATTGATACCTACCCGCTCCAGCCAATTCCTAACTGGATCCCAGAAAATGTAAGTCCCGATGAATTGGGCATGATTATCGGTATAGAGACCGATAGTTCGTCAGCCAACTGGAGGTCGGAGTCTGTCCGTAGATTACAGTTCTGCCAGTTTGTGATCCAAGCCAAACCTGGTCACCCTATCTTGCGAGAAATCATTGCCTCGATTGTAGAAGATACCTTGCACAAGAAGAGTGAATTGCTGAACAACGACGAGTTGAAGTTGCAGGGTAGTTCCAACCAAAAAAGTCTAGAAATATCCAAGTGGACGGGTTCAGGTAAGTGGACCGATGTAGTTATGTACTATTTCAACGACTACTTGCAGTCCTCTATCTTTCAAAAAATCACCTGGAAAGAGTTCCATGACTTAAAGATCCCCAAGTTGGTCAGTGATATCTTGGTCTTGCCCATTCACTCTTTCGCCAGTGAGATCGAGATTCCCAAAGATGGGAAGATCGAAGACCCATTGGCTTTTGTCAAGCATTACTCTGCCAAAATATGGAAAACTACCTAGACTTACATATGCATGATTTGGTTGAGTTGGTCTTTGTCTTTGTCGGACACTTCTCTGGGCTTATAGAACTGTATTATCAATAGACAAATTGTATTACAACATGTGTAGAATAATATGAGAAAATAACAATGGAGCCAAGATAAGGCTTGTTCCATAAAAGATTGCCTGCCTGATCATTAGAGATTGAAGATCGGATCAGAAGAATTACATAAAAGACTATCCAAAAATCTGTTTTTGCACTTAAGACTACTTTCACGTTGTGGGCTTGCACAAATAGCCAGACTGGTTTGGTCAATAATCACTTTGATGGTAGTAACTTGAAGTCAAACCGGTCGAGAATGAACTGTAAATTGCAGCTTTCTGGTCTTCAAATGCAAAAGAGAACAATCCTAGAAGTCTAATCGATGTTCAGGCTTAGTTAATAACACAAGAATCGGCTTAAAACAGTTCGATCTGGCGATTTATTGGTGATTTATTTACAACGTCAAGGCATATCCTTTGGTTCAGCCATAGATTCTTTGACATGAGCTAACAATACTAAAACAATTAATTAAGAGATCAATATGATCTTGATCCTCACAGGGTTCGTCGCTTGCTCTGATTTGTCTCACATGGATGGTTTAATCACCTCTTAACCGAATCTTAACTTCTAGTACTTTATGAAACTTCAAGATTTGAAAAGAAATAAATATAGAATACAACGCTTTACTTAGCTTGCCTACTGCTCAGCCCATTCGCCCAGCGGCTGGGTCACATCTTAATTTTGGTGGCTAATTCGTATATTCTATTCTCTTTTGTGCACTTGTTTTGGGTGCAAAATACTTTATGCGGCATCATAGCATATGAAGACTAAACACTATTTAAGGACCACAAATGGCCCGACATAACTTCAAACATTACTTTACACTATCATACCTTCTAACAACACCTATCTTAATACGATTGCTCGCAAAACTACCGATTCCGATACCTTTAAGCCCCTCATGAAACCTAATACAAACATCCAGTTTGATACTCACCAAGCCAAATACCCTACTAACAATCAAATGGTGTTATTTCCTTCTTATAATGACACCAGAAGGGACTTCACATCTGGCTTACTTACTAATTACCCTGTAAGAGTCTTTTCCAATTCAAGGGAAAAGACTTCTAGCCTAAGCTATGAGCTTGAGCTTTTTTACCTATGCTATACAAACGTTAGCTTCTGGGCCTCAAGTATGAATCGATTGCTAAACACAGTAGTCGACCAGCAGAAGGAAGCTACGGAGCTGCTTGATACGATCAAATTTTCCCTGAGTATTCTGGCCATTGATGAAATCATCACTAATGATCAGCCAGAATCAAAAATAGAAGCAGTAAGCCCTACGGAGGAACTTTTCTGCTCTTCGGACTACTATACACATGCATCCTTTGACTTCCTTGATGATGATTCTGATATCAAGTTTGGGTCTAACGAATACATACCGCCAAAATCGTATCTGAATCGAAAGACCTTAAGTCTGGTAATTGCTCCTGGGGCTCAAGCAAAATTACGCAAGATGGATGCGATTTACCCTAGCAAATGGTTCTCGCCAAGGATGAGAGAGGCGAACCTAATTGTAGATAAAATACTGGAGGATTAAATAATTCTCTTCTCATATACCATATAGAATAATAATAAAGAAAATCACAAAATCTAGTAACACATAACTCAGAAGAACAATTATTCTAATGGCAGCATAAGGATGTCATTGATACATCGAAACAACCAAAGAACGTTGGACAGCACTCGATCTTGCTATCAAAATGATTAGAAGAACTGAAGAAAATACACGAGAGAAATAGTTGGTCAGATTTTTGTGCTTATATTGTCTTCCTCTGATCTACTCAAGTCTAACTACTCTATAGCTGAATTGTCTACTCTGTTTTCTTCTTTTCCGGTGTCGACACTCTACGTAATGCCACTGCCAATAACTTGTAGGCAATAAGAGCAAATCCGACAATAACAGCAATCGACGTCAACTTGTGAATATGAGCAAAGTTGGAAGTACCATGAGGAATGTTTACTTGTAAGAGTCCTGTGTCTGGATAAGTGCTGGTATGGTTAAAGTGGTAAAACACAGTTCCATTTGTGAAGTATTGTTCGTAACTTCCTCCGATATCGCCTTTATTGTCAAAAGGAGAAGTTTCCAAGAGGTGTGAGTCGGAAACTTCACAGGCCACAAAGATTTCAGGCAACGAATTGTACACAGTTGTGGACTTGACGCCTTCTTGAGGTCTGAGGTATCTAGAATGGAAGGTAAAGTCTATTTCAGTGGTGACAAAGTCTTCAAATTCAAGCAAGAGTTCATTGCCCCATTCTTTGACCAGATATTCCGGAGCCTCAAGCTCGGTTTTGCCGGTGTTGATGACTAGATCGGAGCCTACAGGGATGGACTGATACTTGTCAAATATAAGAGATTTCTCCAATTGAAGATAGTAGTACAACTTACACTCAGTAACGTCGTCGTCAGTGGGAACAGGAGTGCCATTGAGAAACGACGAATGAAGAATGGGATGAAGTCCATTTGGCTTGAAATATGTCTGAATTTGATCCGAGAAGTGGCGGTGTCTAGGCTTGACATGGAACATGGTTTTGAACAAGTTTTGATCCAGATCATCGTTTTCGTTCAAGACGACTCGGAGGCCTGAGAGCATCAAATCGTCCGGAGAAGTGACCTGCTTATCGAGAAGAAAGAGTCCGATTTCTTTGGAAACACCAGGTTCAGATTTCACAGTCAAGTCGCCAGTGGTCTTGCTGACATGTTTTATAGTCAAGCCACTCTTTTCGTAGGTCAAATCAATGACAGATGCACTTGGATCGAGCCATTTTTCAGAGTCTTGATCCTTCAAGATCGAAGAGATATCTAACGATATAGTAGAGTCAATGTTATGGTAGTATAAAGCTCCATAAACAGGAATCCAATTGTCTTTTTCGAGCCTCAAGCCCAAAATTTCCTCGGTCAATTGCCCCACTTGCTCAAAGAATTGTTCTCGTTCTTCCGCACTCCTGACACCTTCTTTTGGTGCCAAATAAATGCCCACACCGCGACTGCCCGGATAATTGAAAACGGGGTTTTGATCTACATCTTCCAGATGCTTGATTTGCACTCTCACTTTTTTTATAAGTGGATACTTTTGGTGGGCAATTGCCAGTGACGGAACAACCGTTTTATGCTCTACGAAAAGACCCTCGGAGGGCAGCTTTAATACTAAGCTCTGCTTGTCAACATGACTAATGATGTTGTCGTGTGAATCGGTGGGATTGAATAGCGTGATTCTTTGTCTAAACATGGTACTGACAAGTAGCCTCACGAGTGTTGGAGGCGATTTGATTGTAGGGCAGTGCTTATCTGCAGGAGATGACCACTGCGATAGCGCCGCAATGGAGAGAGGCAGAGACAGTGTAGAAGTATAGAAGTATTGAGTATAGACGTATAGAGTATAGAAGTATAGAGTATAGAATATGTTCTAGGATATTAGCTACCGTGTGTGTAGGTGGCCCCCTTGATAGGGCAGTTTTTCCGGAAAATGGCTGAGAAAATTCGATCTGAAATGTAACAGCCAAGATTTATTTATGCAAAGCTCGCTCACTTTAAATGCATAAATATGCCTGGAATTACTATTCACAACAGAAGTATTTTAAGATTCGTATTGCTGGAACGTAGATACCGTAATTAGCATTACTCTAGACCCTCGGGAAGTTCTCTTGCATATCTACCTATTAGCCTATTCCTAATCGAAGGTCGAACCTCAGCTTACACTGACATACATATGAAATTGTACGTTTCACCTGCATCAAAAAAAAATACACTACTGCCTGTTCCTGCAATCTGAAATATGCGGTGCAGAGGAGGGACTAAGATACTTACAGATACTTACTGTTGAAATTAACAGTGTGTAAAGAAAACTTTACGTTTCCTGCGTTTCATCTCGAACCCGCATAAAGTTGCATCTTATTTTTTTTCATGCCTCAAATGTTCCATGCTTTTGAACTCCCGAAAATAACGAGTAATGAAATTACGTGGCCTGTAACCAGAAAGGACCGTTACCTCTTTATTTCAAGCGTTGAGAAATTGGGCTCAAAGAGATGCATGGTGAGGAGCAATCATTCATAGGAGACTGTTGTGTATTATTTGTAGAGATCCGGGTTACTAAAGCGTATATATCAGGCCACTATCATAACTGGTTAAGAACAAGCGTCACTCACTTAGTTCTTCCGAGATCTGGCCGTATCGGATTGCAAGCAAAAACTATTATGGAATTTCTTGACTCGTCCGGGGTTTAGCGTAATTCTATAGCCAAACACGACACGGCCTTAAGGCGGGGACGGCTATCACGTGATTGTATTGGTCTAGAGCACCTTTTGGCTACGTGCTATGGTAGTATTTACCTAACAATAGACATTGGCGCGCTTAGATAGCAGTTATCAATGCGATTCGCCTGGCAATCTCGGCCCAGTTTTCGGAAAACTCGCCGATGTTCGATGTCTCATCATGGTTGCGAGCATTTACTCGCTACCCCGAAAAAGTGACTAGTTCGGAGTAAAAGAGGGGAGAAAAGGGGACTTCGCGACGGGTAATCAGAGGAAACTACTGGCTCAGCCATCGCATACCTGAGAAGCAACATTGCTCAGTTGTGTCGTCTCCTATAAAGTTGTTGGCTAAGCCGTCTGGTAAATCTCATTGACACATGGGGGTTATGCGGGGAGCTACTCGAATCGTAAGTTTTATGGTTAATTTTTTAGCAATATTGTGGAGGCGGGAGGCGTCTAAACGACTTTAACGACATTTTTTTTATCTTGAGCCAAAGCACAGAAAAAAATTTCACCACTCCATATATTCCCCACACTGCGAGTTATTGCCTAGACTTAAGGGGGGCCAAATATCATTCGACACTTGATTCTGGGCACCAGCCCATGAGTGGAGAAGATACGATTAACGGTGGAGAATAATCGAAAAGTGTGACACCACCAAGCTTTTGCCAAGTGTTCTAACCAACTTCCCCATGTTTCGTGTGGTGGAGTATGGAGAAAAATTATTTGGCATTGTAACACCGTTTTGAGCGTTATCTTTTTTAATTACTTTAGTTGATAATTAATAACTTATACCAAAGTTTATTTTTTGTAATCTCTATACACAGAAAAACCCAGAATAACCAGTTTCCAAGAAGAATTAAATACAACGTAACCAATAGGTTGTAAAAGAAAAAAATGTTGGGACACAGTAGCATGTAGTAAATCCCCACACCTAAACGTCAATCATGTAGCGCAAAGTTTCAACAAGTTCGTGGAAGTCCTTGTTGCGAATAAACTGGGATTCCAACATGTTCTTGAACAAAGTAACGTCCTTGTTGGCGATTTGTGCGGATACCTTGAGGGTTGATTCGATATGGGTGTAATGGTCATTGGTTTTTTTGGCGAAATCTTCACTTGGAGTCTTGCCACATTGGTTATTCTGGATAACCAAGTTGTAGTCATATAACATGTCTATTATTTCATCAATGACCCCATTCAAACCATCGCTTCCACTCAAGTATTGATCGATCACTGAATTGAATTCATTTTTGGCCACAACCAACATCTGTAAACTTTTGTCAGTTTTGAATGTAGAGTTGATGTGGGCGATAATGTCAATCACCTTTTTGTTGAAATTGGTGATGATGTTGGTGAGTTTATCAGCTTGTGCTGAGAAGTCTTCCAACTTTTTAAGAACGGTGTCATTTAATGCGGGATCTAATGTGCCGATAGGACACAAAACTTTGTGTTGTTCAAAGGATGCAAAATCGTAGTTCAAAAAGTTCTCACTTAAGTTGCACAAGTTGTTGGCAAAAAATAGTTCATTGGAAAAAAACTGGGACAAGACATAGTGACAGTCTTGATTTTTGAATAATGCTGGCATGAGGGCTTTGAGGTCGGAGTAGTGCAAGGATGGGATAGTCGGCACACTTTTACTGTGTACTTCGGATGATGCAGGATAGTAGTAGTTGCGCGAATATTCCGATGTGACACCGGCAGATTCTCCGATAGACAGAAGAGATCCAGTCTCGTCTTCGGATACTATAGACTCGGCATCGTCCTCTTCGGTATAGTAGTAGTTGTGTAAGGTGAACTTGAGGCTGTCAGGGTTGGCGGTAGTGGTGGTGGTTGCAGTAGCGGTGGCAGCAGCAGAGGCAGAGGTCAAATTGGTTGACGAAAAGGAGCATTCCGTTGAGCCGCTCACTTTAGGTGCCACCCCTGATAAGGAGGCCCCCACATTCACCAGGGGTGGTGGGGGTGGAGTAGTAGTATTTGATTTTGTATCGTATGCACACATCATCTCTTACAATAATTTTTTTATAGATATGATTCAGATTGGATCAGGCAGCAGATTAAGATCATTTATACTTGCAATCTTGGGAACTGAACCGCCTGAGAGGAATATGTTGCAGCAAAAGCAACAACGCGAAAAAAAGTATACAAGGCTCAGAAATGTCGCGGATTGAGCCCGCCTGTCGCACTTCCATCGAAGCAAAAACCGCCTTTCGAGTGCGGTCTCTCCGATTAACTTGGATCAGTCACGACCGCAATAATTACAAGCCCCCATACGCTCGATGCAATACGTAATATCATAATAGACGAGTAGCATGGTGTAGGAGAGATACTTACTACAGTGTATGTGTTACTCTCCGCATTCCCTCCTCTCGTCACTTCGTAGTTGGCTCCAGCTTTTGAGGTAGCAAGGGATCCCCGCCATGCCCTGGACAAGCTTTTTTGGGGCCAAGCTCTAGTTCTTGCGGGGAAAATAGAAACTCATCGATCTTACAAGTAGAGATTAATGTGCTCTCCGTATTGAAGAATAATCTAGTTCCACTAGCCACGCATATTCGACCTCTCTAGGCGAATTAAGGGCTCGTGTCTCGCCAATGCTCTTCGTGGCAATGCTACTGCGCAGCAACTATAGAGCTTCTTACTCATAATATTTTTACCCACACTACATAGTAGAAGGGATGCGCATGGATTTCCACCCAGATAACTAGCGTACAGTCACGTGCGTGTGGCAGGTGCTACATTCGAATATGGCAGTAGTGAAATAGGGCTGTGCATACGGTCAAAGCGACATTATTCGGTTACATGTTCGCTAGACACACCAGCCATGGTGCATAGCAAACAACTACGTCAAAAGTCATACATACCATCTTGGCGTTATGAGTGTTCAAACAGTCCGAAGTCCGTTATTGCTCAGGGTCCCCCAATCGAAAGCCGTTGTCACGCGGAAATATCGAAAAGATGCGCCTCAGACATGGAGGTATTGACTTTTCCCCGGAATCTTGCTAGATTGGCTTAGGGGTTGTGTGGCGGTGTAGAGGGGTGGGGTTCCTGAGCTAGAATTATGTTCTGAGACATTTAATTCTCCTATACTACTACAGCTGAAATCCGTGGTCGTTGGCTTGGATACGAATTTCACCAGACTTTTCGCTACAGACCATTTCGCGGATTCTCGACTCTCTTTCAAAGTGGATTTCCACCCACCCGGAATCTGACCTGTGTAAGATTGCGAAAAACTCAGATAACAACCTCTGTATCGCCGTTCGTGTCAGTTTCTTTTCCCAATTGTTTTTTCTTGTTTTTCTGAGACAACGTCATTTTCATAGATTAGTATGGTAGTTCTCAGTTTCTCAGAGGCTTAAGCCCGAGCGATGACCGGAAAAATTAGTTAGTTTTTCTTGCTACTGAATATAGGTACACAGATCAACTTGGCTTAACTCGTAATGGAACCTGTGTCGCAGTTTCAGTCCGCGGTTCCGAAATCCACTATCAGAAAGATCCTTTACCCCAGAGGTACTAACTTCCAAAAATAGGCCTGTGCAATTCTGCATTACAAACTTTCATAGCATCGATAGCGACATCGCCTATGCGATGTATGATGTAATTTAGACTGGGTAGAGTGACTATGGGAGGTTATGATAGATCACGTTTTGCTGCTCCCCACCTATACATATTCTTCTACTGCAACATCGCCGCGACTACTACGTCACTACTCGCTGATAAACAGTGTATATGTAATATCGGAGTTCTGCGGCATTGTCCATTATTTCACGGTGGTCCAGAACCCTTGCAATATCTTTTGTTAGCAATCTTATCATTCGCGCAGCACTGATCTCGCTTCTTTTCGCGGCGCCTCGCTTAAATATTTGCAGCCTTTTCTTAACAATATAAACAAAGTCGCGCGGTGAAAGTTTAGCCGTTTCTTATCTCATGTTGTTTTCTTCTTATTTCTTACTTTTACACTACAATAAGTCTTGGTACATTTCGTGTATTCTATAACTCGTCGTGGCCCTTGTCGCCACCAAGCAGTTCTCTAAACTTACTGCTTCCCCCAGGATAAAGCACCTTGTACTCAATAAATAAGTCACCAAACAAATCGGTCTCTCTATTTTCGTTATCTTCCAAAGGCATACCCTTGCCTTTGATAACTTCAATCTCGCCATCCACTGTTGTTTGGCCATCGTCTCTCTTCAACGTCAACTCTTCCTCACCTTCTTCGTCCGAAAGGTGGCGGATTTTTCTAGACCAACCACCCAATGCTGCTTCCTTTAAGGTCAACACCTCGGTACGATACAAGTGCTCGTTGATTCTACGGTATCCCCAGCCTTTGCTGAATTCTTCGCGCAAATTGATTATCAAATCTCCTGGATGCAATCCTGGATGCTGGTCGCCTTCTCCTTCCAAAACAATATTGGAATCTCTCTTGGATCCTGGCTTTATATACACGTCGTAATGACGTTTGCCCTGGACCTTTCCTTCTCCTTTACATTGCTTACATTTGTGCACAATTATGTTTCCTTTACCTCCACATTTGTCACACGCAGCAGTCACCTGTTGCACCATACCAAAGCCTAGCTGCTTTGTTACCCTGATGTGTCCGCTACCGTTACATTGATTACATTGATGACGTTCTTGGTCTTCAGATCCAGTTCCATGGCATTTTTCACAGAGATTGGACATCTCAACATCGAACTCAAGTAAGTGGCCATTGTAGAAATCTTTCAATGGTATGTGGACATTAACTTGGGTACTGTCTGCCTTTCTTGGTCCACCCTGGCCTTGGCCTCCGAAAAACTGTCCGAACATGTCACCGAAATCAAATTGCGGTTGTTGTGGCCGGCCATTGGGGTCACCAAATTGATCGTAGTTGGCTCTTTTCTCGGGATTGCTCAAGACTTCGTATGCTTCACCGATATCCAAAAACTTTTCGGCAGCTTCTTCATTGTTGGGATTCTTATCTGGGTGATACTTGAGACTGAGCTTTCTGTAGGCAGTCTTGATTTGCTTTTCGTTACATGACTTATCAAGTCCCAAGACTTTGTAGAAGTCTTTCGCCATTACCAGCATGAGAAGGCCGGATATGGCCAACAAAAAGAAGAGAAACCGCATACTACTCTACTGGTTCAAGTATACCTTAGCTCAACTGATAAATGTGCTTCAACTTCCACGTCATTGAATGGGTCACGTGAACAGCGTATCCTCCACGTCATTCGATGGGCACGTGAGTGTTAAAGCCACTCGGATTATACGGCGACTTGATAGCTTACTTTGAGTAGATCTGAGCAGGCTTGCACACACCCTGGGCTGTGGCGGGCACCTTGAAACATTAAAATTTCGTACTGAATAAACATGCTCAACTGTGTCTTTTTTGCACCCAATAAAGTGTAGCGCAGTTACGGTATATTGAGCCACTACATCACTTCACGCGCAGAGCATTCTCATGAAGTAATGATACCCGGGTTTCTTTTCAACCCCTAAAGCCTTAGCTTGCCTGCGACATTCACGATGCTTTGTTGGCTGCGAGGCATGGCGGTAGTGTGCAAAAACATGTTGCGGTTGCATGAACTGGACCAAATACTGAACAATGTACCGGAATGCGCCACATGCATTTACGAAAAGTGCCCTCCTTATCAATTACCTCTCCTATATCAACCTCATCACATACTTGCGCGAAGAACTCTTATCAATCCCTGTCAAATATCAACTTCATACCGTACTCTTATCAGTATTTGTTTCGCGCACGACTCGCTATCATGCTCCCCACAAATCGACAATTTCCCATTAAGCGAAATTCAGTAAGAGATGCCTTATCGTTGGGAGTGTGCACCGGTGACTATTCGATTGTCACTACGCGATGATATATATGGGCTATCTGGAGTGCATTTGGTACTATTGAATTCAGATACTGGCAAAGTAGGATTCGACAACATCATCACTTTCAGCAATATCGATATAGTCAAGAAGGATGAGATAAGGGTCAGTGTTAGCGCTAGTCGATCGTCCGACATCAAAGAAGATTGCATAGTGAGCTGGTATCCTGCAAGAATCGAAAATACATATCAACTTCCTGCTATAGTTTCAGATCAAATAACGTACTTTCGGCAAAATGGATTCAATTTGGTCCCACAAGATACCGAGAGAACAAAGTCATTATCAATATTAAAGCTTGGGTTTATCAATAGACAGGTAAAGGAGCTGTTCTATAAGCTGAACAAGTATATTTCCGTGACATTTTCGCAAAATCTTCCCCAAACTGGTCATCCCATACAGATTACTTCTTCACCATTCAGCTTCACAAATACTCTACTATTCTCAAACTTTCGGTCGGACGGTATTATAAATTACATACTAGGTGGCCCCACCAATCCAGCGGCATATTTAACTGATATAAAGTACTTGGATAACATGATTGGTGGACTTGCAAATTATAGCAAAACAGAATTGTCAGGACTTGTATTGGGATCATTGCGAAAAGCGAACGGTGACGGCGATTTGACAGTCATTATTCCGTGGGCCTTGATTTGGCAAGAAATTCTACCGAAGTCCCATGACAATCTGCACGAAATCGAAAAAGCTCTACAACCAAACAAGCTATTTTCTCATCTGCCCGATTTCTTTCAAGAGCCCTCCAGAATTATTACTCCATCAAATGTGACTTTTCCTCTTCAAGTCAAAGAGAGGTTTGGCAACTCGTGGGGGTCTTGCGTATACTACAATGACAGTACGATCATCACCAACTATCATGTACTCAAACCTTATCTAAATAACCCAACGCTGGTTGTGGAGATACATTTGGCTACAAGAAATTCGATAATTTTGGATCGACTTCAGGACCGCATAATTACACCAGCGGAGTCTTTTTTGGACCTTTCATTCATATGTCTTTCTGAGACGAACATTCAAAGACTTAAAGACGTTTCACTTATACCAGCGAATCATGGTACCTCTTATGATGTTGGAGATAAAGTTTATTCCGTGGGCTATGGACTCTTTTTCAACTCTAAGAATATTCGTCCCATTACATCTACTGGCATCATTAATACAACATTGAGCGTTCCTGCGACGTTGGAAGACTCTGTGAGCCACAAATCCATGATCGTGACTTCTTCCTCTTGTTGGAACGGCTCTTCCGGTGGAGGTCTTTTTGATGATAGCAACAATCTTATAGGCTTGATTTGTTCCAACGCTCAAGTGTTTATACCCAATGTTGGACCGTTACAATCTAGCAATCCCAAATCCGAAAAGTTGCCTAAAGTTGCGTTTGTTTTACCCATTGAGCTTATTCAATATTGTTACAACATGTCTGTAAATCTGACAGAAATTGACTTGAATCCCAAAATTGGAGATTTATGGCAGCTCAAAAACATTCAGCAAGACATTCAAGTAGAATCGTCAAAATTATAGGCGAATCAATAATCGAAAGAAAACTTGTATTAATCTATCTACACTACTAGTGTTTCCGTACTACTCCAGGAATCATTGGTTTCAAGTCTGGAGTGATCTTGACATTTCGATCCACTTCCTTACTTTTGAGATCGTTAGGGCCACTACTATATTCGTTACTGTAAGCCGAGTTGAAGTTTCTTCCTCTCAGTATAGAAGGGAGCACAGGCACTTCGCTTGGACCGCCAATATTAGCTGGAGTCCCACTCGATGAAAGAATTGGAGGTGGGTTTATCGGTTTCGAATGGTAGTTTGTATCCGGTTTCATATTTGCTCCAGTCAGGTTTTTCATCACAGAACGGTTGGAAGACGAGGAAGCCAGCGACGAATTGGACATTGCAGGACTGATTTGCAGGACTGATATTATTGGTTTGGTCAACATTATTGGCGTTGGCTAATAAGCCCAAGGTTATGGAATTGGCCCGTCGATAACTATTATTTCCCATCATATGATCAAAATCACTATTCAATACATTGTATGAATTGGAATAGTTCATGAACATCGGATTTTGCGATATTCCGTTGTTATTGGTATATTGCATGGTTGCAACTGTTGCTGCTGCTGCTGTCGCTGAAGCATCTGCATTATTCAAAGGAGGGCCGTACGAGTTCACGCCGTATAATGAGCCGGGCGGACCGGCTGCAAATCTTTCCTCCTGTATAAACTTTGGCATATCATTTTGGATCAAATCATTGATAAACTTGTTAACATTTGCTTTTAATAAAGATAAATTATTGACTGAGTATCGATAAGTACTGGATGTGCAGTTGTTCTTCACTGGATAGGACCCCGAGATATTTGTCGCCGTTTTTCCGTCGATTTTGCATTTGTTGGTAATTTCATTTTTGATCAAATTCATCCAACTTTCATAGATTAAATCAAATTTGAGCTTGAGTATCCAGAACCATTTATGATTGAATAAAAACTCTTCGTCTTTACCGGCATCTAAAAACTGACCGTTACCGTAATTTGAGCCTTTGTCAATATTCAATTTCTTTGACAAGGCTTTCTTGTTGTCCAACAATAGATATACAAGGTTCTGTAAAATATAATTGTCGTCAAATATGCTGGGGTTATTCCACATCATAATCATTACCTTATGCATTATCATGTACCATTCGACAATAAATACGTTAATAAAGTTAAGCTGCAATACATTGTATTTGGATAAGTCCACAATATCCAAGCTCAAGTATTTGGTGAAAAAGATGATTGGGAAACTGATGATACTCAAATTATTGTTGATTTCGATTGGGTTTTGCTTTGGGTTGAAGTAATTGGCAAGATTCAAGCTCAATGAATTGCTTTGAGGATTTGGGGCTAATAAGTATGCAAGGAGATATTGGTTGATAGGAAAATTCATATTGATTTCTTGAATCGTTATGCTCAACAACTCCCAATTGTAAAAATGGGAAGGAATGAATAGATAATTGTTGAGCAATTCATGGAATTTTAGTGGGCTATTGATGATGATGTTTTTCTTGAACAATTCAAAGAGCTTCACTGCTTTTTCATGTTTTTGATCGTTATTGGAAACTGAACTAGTAGTAGCAACTGACAGCAATGAAGAATGGCGTGAACCTTCATAGACTTGCAGTGGGTTGTTGGTTAATGTATCATGTACATTGATAGACTTGTTGATCAATATTATTGCATTGTGAAGGTAGTTTCCAGTGGTGTAGATCAAGAAGTTATCGCCGTTAATAAGAGATTTCAATTCATTGGATAGCGTAGCAATTATGATTGTGTTTAAGAATCTGGCCTCGTTATCAGTTTGCGGCCTGTTCAATGAAATGAACGATTTGGAAAGTTTCATCATAACCAGGGATAAGATCGCACTCTCTCCGTTATCCAAAGAAGTTCTTTCTGAGTCAGTGCCATTGGAATCGGCAGATATCACCTTTTTATTGATGAAAAAGGAGTAAAACTTGGGAGGATTCTTCTTTAGATAAGTTGATAAGAGAATGTAGATATTCCAAAACATACTCAAATTGGCATCAAGGATGTTATCGTTTGAGCAGCTCATGGTGTTGAGGTTGGACAATATTATGAAGCTGATATCATTGAGGTAATTCAATATAATATCGTCATTTATAAGAGTCCCTTCTTCTTCGAACTCCTCACTATCGAACTTTCCGTAATCAAACTCGAGAAAAATGTACGACAACAAGTAGAGGTTGTTCAATATTTCAATCTGGTCCAAAACATTATTGTTGTTGTTATAATTGGGAATCAACTTCCTTACTAAAAGATTCCACGACTGCAAAAAAAACTTGATCGCGAGTTTGTGCTTGTCGTTGCAACAATAGCCTAGAGATATGATTGCATATAAGATCCCAATTTTGAAATTACTTATTTCATTCTTCTTTTTGCCAGCACTAAAATCATGCAAGCCTGACTCGTAGTCCCCATGTTGAGGGAGGGGATGATTGTTACTGACATTGAACGAATTGAGGTATTGAAATAGATCTTTTAGCAACCGATCGAATATCTTATAATCCACTTCAGACGAGAGCAAATTAACGTAGCCAATCAAGAAGTAATCATTCAATTGGTATTCTATGTTTGAAGGATCGAAACTTCCCAATAGTGTCTCTAGTTTCCTAGTGATAGAGAGCAAGTGGATCAAATCGTGATTTATGAGTGGTTCCGCGTTTGCATCCGTGCTCTTTTTTCTCTTGGGGGGTGGTCCGGTATCGGGATTGATTATCTGGCTCGAGTTGTTATTAGAAGAAGCATCGCTTGTAGACGGTATTTCATTAGAATTCTCAACTCTCAATTGCGATTCGTCTACCTGCAACCGTTCGCCATATAGTTGTTGTGGATAATGCTGAGACTGGATCTGCAGCTGTTGTTGCTCTGGATTTTGTTGCTGCTGTGATGCGTCTTGTTTGACCTGTTGTATCTGTGAAGCGTTTAATTGGAAATTGTGCACAGTCCTACAGTGTCTTTGCAACAAGTCTCTTCTTACAAAGGACGAGGTGCAATGCAAGCAATGGAAAGGCTTTTCGTTGGTATGGGACCTTTCGTGTCGCTGCTTGTGCTCAGATCTTGTGAATGCCCTTGCACAAAAGGCACAAATATACTTTTTAGTAGCCATGGATGATTAAGTTCTTGACTTATAGTGGGGAAACCTCTTGGGTTGGTATACTCGGCCTAAGTGAAAGGTAAAGTATCGGTTTAAGTATATATGTGAGTATGTGTATTTATGTTGTGTTATCAATGCATTTAGGGTGATATATATAGGTACAAATCTATTAAATATACAACTTTAATAGACTTTAGCTAAATCTTTCCGCCAAATTCTTGTGCCCACTTTTGGTGGCTTCTTATATTAATGCAAAAAAAAAAAAAAAATTAATTCACAAAATAGGCAATACCCCGCATAGATGTAAGTGAACCATTCCCCTCAGTGAGATCTAAACAAATTTGGACTCAGTACCTAGTAGTGCGGCGGGGCATTGTGGAGTGATTGCAGTGACAAAAGGGGTTTTTACATCAGTCGCTGAGAACCCCGCGTGGATATCGAAGCACAATGTTAATTTTAAGGTTAAAATCACGAACCTGCACAACCAGGGCAGCACTTGGCCTAGCAAGGGCCCTGCAGAGGAAAACCACGGAGGCTCGGAGTAGAGGAGTAGCAGGAGGGGTAGGGAGGGCTTATACATTAGAGTTGGATACCAGGGAAAAAGTAGGTTTAAGCTTCGTGATAAGTGGAGGCCAATCGATTGCAAACTCTATTACGAAACTGCTTTACAAGTGGAAGACATTCCCCGTACACTTAACATACTTCGCATATTGTGAAAAAAGATTTACGACTAGCCGTAGCAAGAAATAAATGTTGCGGAATACAAACACCGAAACTTTTGAACTTGCGCTTTTCTATACTGTCCTCAAACTTACCTAACCTGAATTGACGACTATCTTTATTTTCTCGTCTCACTCTACTGTTACATTGTACATAGTTACTAGAAGGCGGTTGGCTTGCCATACCCCTTATTCTTTCGGGTCTCCTGTTCCCTCAATACCAATAATACGCATATCAACACAAACTCATCGTCTTGCATCTTTTTTCGACCAAAAATCTTGATTTTACCGCATCGTACAAACTTATTCAGTATTTTCACTGCTTCATCGGTAAATGTTGCAATGGGAACACTCACCAAGTATTGTTGTTCGTTCATGTAATTGTTGATTCGGCTTCGATCTTGAGTTTCGATGACATTGCTCATTGTGTTTTCTACTTGTAGTTTGTGCCTACTTCTAAGCCCTTTCCAGACCACATTATTACTCAACAATTCGCACTCGGGCCTCATAATAAAGATCTTCAAAAGTCCATTTCCAAATGTAGAAGTTGTCCCCGTAACCCCCATCACTCTCATTTTGGTACCTTTATACTCGAAATCTACACTTGGCTTGTGCGAATTATTGTTTAACAATACTACTTGGAACTCCTCCCCCTCATTCGCGCAAAAGTCCAAGACATAATACGAAATGTGATTGCTTATAACACGAAAATGCACTTTGCAGTATTCGTATTTCGTTTCCCCATGTCGGTTTATTACCATAAACGGAGTCTGTCTCTTGAATATGCTCATCATGCACGTGGATGTCAGAAGAATCGGGCCCTGCTGAGCCTGCCGCGCGGGGGTTGCAGGGCACGGCTCGCCTGCGATTGCCCTGTTTGCCGCGTGTGCACGTGACCTGCCGTCCAAGACATTGGAATTTTGGCGAGAGGCATCGAACGACTGAAGCGATTCGAACAACTCCACCCCCAGCTGAAGAAAAGTTGATATTATGGGTAATTCTCGAATGGTGGTGAACTGAGAAATTGGCTCGCCAAATACCCGTACCTGGTTTATCACTGTTTCGTCGGAATGGCTAGTAAATAGCGACTGGTTGTCTTCGTCTCTGCTCTCCCCATTACTAAGAAGGTCCAGGTTTACGAGGGTAGAAAGGGTAGCGAGCGTTTCGTTGCTGTTACGTCGCGCTAAATTCGAGCCTGGTTGGTGTGAGTTTAAGTTGCGATGGTCCCCATTTGTGTTGGTTGCGGGCCTGTCTTCGTCGTCGTTTTCTCTATTACGTCTTAGTATGTGATTGAACATTAGCTAGCATCACAAGACTTAGTGGGCTCCGATCGATATATAGATAGCGGGCGGTGCACGACCTTGAGCATCTGACACCAAACTGAACATATACTCTCACTATCAAAGACGCAATGTTTTCTTACATCGCTTACTAACTTGTCTCGCCAAACGGCTCTCTTTCGCTCTTTCGCTCGTAGAATTTATACATCTAGTTTTACTTGCATTTGACATATCACTTGAAGCCGCTCTATTGTCGGACCGAGAATGGCTTTGTGATCGCACCGCAGCCATTTATACCAGTGTCCATTGCACACCCCGCGTGATAAACGGTTGCAGACGAGACAAAAGAAAATACTTCAATAGATGACACATCCAGGGTTTATCGTGGCTTGAGCTCTCGGATTATAATCAGTTTGGCCGTACTCCGCGGCCAAGTATGACTGATTCATAATGGTGGCTAAGACGTTGCTCTCTGGTGTTCCCACGTCTCGGAATTACGCGGCTTGTAGGTTAGCTGCGCTGGATCGAGGCTTATGCAATGAGTCAAATTGATCTGTAGGTTTATAGAATAGGCGATGCCCTGCGAAAACTCTCTAGATCGAGTTGGCCATGTTTGGAATGAAAGAACGATGGGATGGGTTTCCTGTGGGTCAGATGACAGTTGTCGGACTAATCCACTTTTCGGAACCATTAGCTCTCACGTCGCTTTTTCCATATCTCTACTTTATGATAAGAGATTTTCAGATAGCGCCTACAGAAAATGACATCGCCAAGTATAGTGGATATATGGCCGCATCTTTTGGATTATTTCAGTTCATATCCGCCCTTCAGTGGGGTAAGCTAAGTGACAGAATAGGTAGAAAGAGAGTCTTGTTGACTACAGTGACACTTTCCTTTGTCTGCATGCTCATTTTTGGCTTTGCGACCAATTTCTACGTTGCATTGTTCGCCAGATCGCTTTCAGGAGTTTGTAACGGCAGTATGGCAGTGAAACGAACTGTCATTGGAGAAATTGCAACCGAAAAAAGACATCAGGCCTTTGCGTTTCTGATGTTGCCATTACTTTTCAATCTCGGCTCCATTATTGGCCCGGCCATCGGCGGCTCAGGATATCTCACCAGGCCTCGATCCCACAGTCCGTACGAATCAAATTCAAGCGTCGTTGTCAATGGTGTATATGATGATTTTTTAAACTCACATCCGTATACTCTTCCTAGTTTGGTAGTGGCTTGTTTTCTAGCCTTCAGTGCGGTCTGCGGCTTTCTCTTTTTGGAAGAAACTCACGAGAGCCACAGGGCCAAAAGAGATATTGGGTTGGAAATTGGTGATAAGCTACTTGAGTCCTTGGGCTTCAGTCGTAAACATAAAAGGCCATGGAAATCCACCCGCAATACTGAGCAATCATCATTGTTGGAGGGTGTTTCTACGTCTGATTCGGCTATGAGAAACATTGTTGAAATTGAAAATTTTCAGACTTCGAGTATCTTCACACCAAGAGTAGTGCTAGCATTATTGGCCAATTTACTTTTTACCTTTCACTCGATTTCTTACAAAGAGTTTCTTCCTGTGTTTTTAGCCGCAAGATTCCAGAGAGAAAACCTACAATTTCCCTTCAAGATTAAAGGTGGGCTTGGGTATGACATCAGCAGTATTGGAACCTTATTGTCCACCACAGGTGTTGCGGGTATATTTATTGTCGTAGTCATCTTTCCCTGGCTTGACAAAAAGTTTGGAACATTGAAAGGATACAGGTTTTCGGTCTCCCTATTTCCTGCAGTGTATTTCTCTGTTCCATTATTGGTTTTCACCGTACCGGAATACAACTCATTCTTTCCGGCATGGTTCACTCCGGTGTTTCTTTATGTTATATCATATTTTCACAGTTTGGCAGCTGCCACTGGAATTTCGCAAGTGCTAATATTGAACCATAGATCCGCTGCGAAAGAACACCGTGTATATGTCAACAGTTACGCTGTGACTTTGGCATCATTAGCCAAGTTCACTTCTCCGTTACTCTTTGGTTACTTGACTTCTTTAGGTGATACCCTCGGTAGAAGTTGGCTCACATGGTGGGTTTTGTCTTTCGTTTCATTGAATGGTTTAGTGATCAGCTTTATCATGCAAGACTACGAAGATGAGGATGATTTGGAGAAAGTGTTAGAGTCTCCAACTGGTTCCGAATTTGAGGATGAGCCCACTCAAGGAAGCAGCACCCAAACTTCAAAGGCAAGACCATAGAATAACCAAAATTCAAAATCAAGTGTAATATAGTTATAAATAGGTACTTATAGACTCTAGAGTGTTTATCTATAGAATGAAAATTACCATTGCGTAGTCCAAAGGGATTAAGTCGACTCTATACGAAATCAATTTGCAGCCAAAACTCAAAACGCACCTCACTATATCATTGTAATCGTGACCTGACTCAACTGAAGTTGGAAAGACCAAACAACTTGATGCAAAAGCTTGAAGAAATTTGTCTGAATACTTCAACTCGACATGTGGCAACTACCGCAGCAAGTCTGTAACATCCATCGTCAACAAGAGTGGAGATGGGAGTTAGTTTCCGGGGACTTGTTGCACGGACTTTCCAGCCCCGGGATTTGCGAGTGGAAGCACTTGAGCCCTTCTCCTTAGTTTCCTAGGAATACTACCTCCATCGGATGTCTAACAATTGATTCAGGGCTCGTGTCATGGTCACCCGATGTTGCCTTACGCTACACTTCGCATGCGTGGATATTTCCAGATACCATTTGCAGCATGAAGCGGCTACCACCTGACTTGCACTTGATTTGAAAACTACAGGTTATAGATTAAAAACGAATGGGTACTCGTGTAAAGACGAGAGTTCCCACGGCAGGTTCGGAATAATCTGTTACTATTGTTCTTGACTCATCGCATGTCTACAATACAATTTTCAGGCCAACAAATAGTCGGCAAAAATGGTTGTGTAGCTCGCTTTTATTACCGACAGAATGCAAATTTTCGGTCCGGTTGAAATTAATTTGTCGGATGAGGAAAGAAGCTTCAAACGGATAAATCGGAAATCACAAACTGCAGCCAAAGTAAAATTTGCTCTTTTCGACGTAAAGTCTAATTCAACTGGTACATATGGGAATAATAGCATATGGAACCCTTCTCATAGTATTGTAAGGTACAACATTTTTCAACTATATGTCAAAATCTTAAATACAAGACATACTTTGTTTAACCCCAGCTAAGCCGTAAGGCTAATTTCGGGCGTCGTGCTACTAGTACGAGAATGAGGAGATGGTATTAGTTCCCCACTATGACGTTATGGCTCAAAAGTTTCCCCTGGTATTACCGAATGAAAAAGCGTTTAGTGCGTGAAAAAGAAACTGTTGCGGGAATTTTACAGGCCAACCAAGATAAGGCTACTTATATTAGTGGCTAATTAAATTAGTAGCCTTGCGGCATTGCAATCAGTGCTTATTGCAATAAGCGGCTATAGACTCTAGGTGTAGACAACGTATAGATACGAACAAGGACTGAACCTTGATCGTCGTCCGGCTTACCCTTGACATAAGCATGCGAACATTTATGCATAGCAATTTCAAGCACTGCCGGGATTAGCCCCATGTTTTTGTTCGTCTGCGAATTACAATTCTATCTCTACAATTGATTGACAATTTTTCAATTATATTATTAGTTAACTATAAGAACCATCAGTGTATTGAAGCAAAAAAAGAACGATGAGCAGATACTATATCATGATTCCCCAATCTAATATAGTATAATACCCAAACTGAATGTAATGTCTTTGATTCCCGTCTAAAACAAAACAATTCCCGTAAGCAAAAAAAATTAACAAAAAGGTCTCCCGTCTTCAAGTAATAGATAATAATATAAGCCCAATGTATGGACGGTTGGCAAAAAAAAAGGGTTACGGTAACCCGACTAGTTTCAATGGATTCATCTCAACTAATCAATTCGATAGTTCATCAAGTATGGTGATTGAACTCGAAATTCAACCAGGGTATACTTAAAATCTTTGGTTGGACTTCTTCTTCTTGAGGGCCTTTTGGATGTAGACACCGGAGACGGCACAGAATGCCAAGAAGACTAAAACGAAAACTAAAATAACACCGGCTGGGAACATTTTTGTTAAGTTTGATATAGAGAAAACTCAGAAGCGAATTTAATTTTCAGGGAGTAATTTCTTATATTTATAAGATTGTCCATTTTTTTTTTTCTGTTCTGGTAAAAATTGACAAAGATTGTCCCGATGCACGCCCATGCAATAGTGGTTGTTTGTATGGCTTTTTTATTATTTGTTTTTGTTACCAATTAGTGCTTGCTCGGGCAAACCGGACGAATTTTCTTTTAATACCTCAATGTATGAACAAAATTTACTCGGACATGTAGCCTATTCCGGATCGAACCGACTAGACTTCGAACATTTTATAAAGGCACATCACTATCGATGTAAGCGCGGCGTTTAGCATGATGTATCAGGCTTCGTTTTCCATGGATACACCGGAGTAGTGCGAATAAGCCGGAAAGAATGATGTTCAACGGTCCAATTGTTTTTGCTATTTTTTGAAGTGCACGTTCGTGTTTTAGATAGGGCTTTGATCGACCTGGAGTCTAGAGCATTAATAGCTGGCTATAGTACGAGCGGGGCCTGTTTGAAACATTGTCTCTCAGACTTTTTAACCTCCAGTAGCTATCTATTCTGGGTTCCGCATCAGGAAGTGGTTTTGCTGTTTTGGGCCCATCGTCTATGCGTCACGTGAGCCGCTATTGCAAGCTCATCAGCGTTGTATACAAAACACTTCAAAACGTAAACATACATTTGGCTGGCGGGGAGGGAAAAACCGGCCGCTCTTCTCGCATTGGTTTGATTACTAAACCCTGTAGATGAAGATATCCGGGGATTCTGTCAGCATGACTTTCGGATTTACATGTAAATAATAATAGTACTTCATATATTGGGCTAACTAGTGGAATTGTTAAATAATCATTGCCATCACGTGGAGTGCTCTTGTCCTGACCGGAACCAACAACCAAAAATGGGTGCAAAAAAATAATAGGTATGTAATTTAGAGGACAATCCGATCTGAAAATACCAAGATACCTGCGGATTAATGATCAAAATATACGTCAGCACTCAAAGGCAAGTTCTCTCGCACTTTTTTCTAACAGTATGTTCGATCAATTATAAAGGTAAAGTGGTAATATGATTTTAGGTCGGGTATTCGAACAAATAAAATAAGCAGCTTTAATGACCAAGCTGAAAAGTTCAAGCTCGTCAATTATCAAGTAAGACCTCAAGGGACAATTTGGCAAGTTCACGCATAGTTGTTCGATATTGGACAATTCGTCAAGCCGAAAGAAGTAATGATGAAATGGCATTAATAGGCATTAATAGGCATTAATAGGCATTAATAGTGTGATGTCGTGATTTCGTAAGGTCATCGTGAAGAGGAGACGGGTTTGTACGATGGTTTAAATTCCTCTCGTGTTAAAATTTTGGGATACTTCTCGGGTTGATCCTGCGGCTTAGACTTCGGTCGAGTCTGTGCTGCACGTTTGAGTACAGTGCCATCTCCTTGATTGGAGACTCGTCGGATCAAGCGAGAAGTATTGCTCCTCTGTTTAGTATCAAAGGGTTTCTTGGATAAAGTAGATCCCTCCATTTTATCTGCGATGCTACCTTCAGGTTTAGCCGTAACCGTTAGTTTCCCGGCTGAGTTAGAAAGTGCATCATTCCTTGAACTAGATTTGGGTTTCATCGATGTTTTACTTGTCACTTTACTTGCCAGCTTACTTGTGGCTTTACTTGCCACTTTCTGCCCACTGGCTACTTTTCCATTCGCATTTCTTACTTCTTCTTCCAACTGTTTAGTGCCTTCGGCACCAATATCGAATTCTTGCAAGACCTTTTTGGCTCTGCTCCTTGTGGGTTTATAAGCTGTGGATTTGGATAAATCTTGTTTGGCTGCTCTTTTGGTTGCTGGTTTGTACGGTTTGGATTCAATTTCGGTACGCATCTCCGGCTTCTTAGTCAGCTGGAGATATAGCCCGATATTCTCTCTCCATTCTTGTTTGTCTACTGAATTTTGTAGACGAATCTTGGCGATTTTCGTAACGGTACTCAAGTCCTTTTCTAGGTTACTTATGACCGGTTCTCTACTCTGATACTTAATCTTTGCAAGATTGGTTTGCGTTTTGGGTTTAGGCTGTCCGAGAACAGATCCACCGTCGCATTTATCCAATAGTTTTACAATATCCAAAGATTCTCCAGGAGGTATAGGATTAGGCTGAGAAGGGGTAACACACTCGAGACCGACCTCTTTTCTCAATACATGATCAATATCCACTTCAGAGAAAAAGGCACAATTCTGCGGCAATTCTTTAATACCCAACTGTTCGCTGAACATAGCACGGGTCCAAACATTACTGATCTGTAGTAGTAAGGCCAACTTGTACTTGTGCTCTTCCTTCACTAAAAACCGGAGTTCATCATGTACGGTAATAGCCAAGCGGGCGTCCAAGCCGTATCGCTCAATAAGATAAGCCATAGATACAATAAGTAGGTGGAGGTAGTCCACCCCGGAGCTTTGGATCGTCCAGTTGATCCGTGAAGTTAAATACTCGTTCTTGTTAAGATTGCTGATAGTCAAAGCATCGGTGATGGCAGCTCCAAGCACAGGCGTCCGAGGATCGGGCTGACTGGCTATAGCCTCTAAAGCATTAAACATCACCGATTCCGTGCCTCCGTGGTACAATCTGCGGTCCAAAAACGTTGATTTCGAGACCAGACCTTTGGTTTTGGAGTATAGCTTGGTTGCAATTTCTGCGGCCTCGCTATCACTCAACTTGGAGTTGCATTGCTTCAAGAGTCTTGTAGCGAACGTGACTCCAGCACCGTATATTCTACCGTAGTTGAACACCTTGGCGTCGCCACGAGAAATACCCATGATTTCGGCGGTTTTGGAGTGAAGATCCGTCTTTTCAGACTTGTCACCTTCCAAAGTCATCCATCCCAAAGCAGTACTTCCGTGGATTCCAAACATGGAATCACCTACTAATGAAGCGATCCACAACTCTTCAGAATCAACATCAGCTCCTACAAAAGTGTAGCCTGCTGGGGCCTCGATCAACGACTTCAACTCGGATCCAATTCTGTTCTTCTTGGCATTGGAAGCCGTCAACCACGTATTTTCAGTGGCTCTACGCGTGACGGTTCCCATGGTGCAGAGATTAGGTAAAATTATGCCCATATCAGCATGTTTCAGGGTCTCTTTCTTGGTGTCAAAGAACTGATTCTTCTTCTTCTCGGAGTATACCACAAACTGGTTGGATATTCTGTTACGATTACCCATCCAGTAAGAAGCGGTGTTATTTAACGCGAGAATCTCTTGGGCATAATTGTATTCTGAAGTCAAAGTTCCATCTTCAAAGTATTTCAAGTAACTTTTGGACAAAATACTGGTGGTACGCTTGGATGCACCTTCGGGATGTGGGATCTTGAACATTTCATAACTCTTGCCACCATCTCTCAATTCAGGCAAAAACTTCTCCAAATCTTCCTCGTTCAATCTTGCCTTGGTATAGTTTTTGGCTTCCATTTGCAAAATCAATTCTTCATCAAACGGCACTTTAAAGCACCAACCGCAAGAGTCCGTCCATATCAAAGGATGACCCTCCCACTTTAAACGGAGCAATAATGGAGTGATTCTGGTTCTGACAGTAAGGTTGATTTCTCTCTTCTTTTCGCCGGTCGTTTCATCCGTAGTGGTTTTCCAAAGATCTCTGTACCACTCGGGATATCCAGTAAGAAAGGCGTTATTGGCGGCAGGAGTGCCGTCTTTCTTGAGTCTGGCTTGTTTCAAGGTCCAGTCCAACTGACGAAGCCACGGATCATTTTCATAATCCGGTTTGAGACTAGCATCGTTCTTTTCAATATACTGGATAAGTTCAGTGGCTCTTTCTTTCAAGTTTTTAAACACTTCATGACGGTTTTCCTGGTAGATTTTCTCTGCTGTGGCCACGTAATTGTCCCATTTCTTGCTGGTGGGCAACATCAATGTTCCCATATGGCGTAAAGCAGCAAAGGATACAGGATGAGGCACTTTCTTGAGAAATTCAGGCAAGAGTTTCTTGGTCACAAGATACGTACCCTCTACATCCTTCGCACAGTAGTTCATTAAGGTGCTGAAGTTTTCAATAATAATGTTAGGATCATCAGAACCAAAGAAGTCACGGTCAGACTTGTCCATGTCGATTTTACAATGGAAACGAGCCACATTGGCCAAGGAGTTAGGGGAGCCCTTATTGAGCCACGGGTCGTCGATAAGATCGGAAGCAATATCATAATCCGAATTACCATCCAAATCCATCTGGGACTCTTCCAATTCTTTTGCAGCCAAAGACTTGTTCTTTTCGTGCTTGAGCCACTTGGGACGTTGTTGAGAACAGATTCCCGATACAGCCACATGAAGAGCCATTCCATCGAGGTAAAATGCCTTGGACTGCCGAATATTATACTCCTCAAGTACTCTGGACCTGTCATAACTGACGTTATAACCTACAATCAACTTGGGCATATCGAAACAGTCCATTGGAATAAGATGGTTCCAGTCATTATAGGAAGGATTATTGGCGTAATTGGTAAGAAACGGAGATACCCAGCCGTACCATGCTTCTTTGGAAGCACAAGTAGCCATGAGTGCGTAATTGGATCGTTTATAAAGCACCTCTACATCAAAAACTAACTCACTTTCAAGTGGATATTCTACAGGTTCCGGATCATGGCCCTCACGGTAGCGAGTCCAGCCAGGAGTAAAGGACCAATTGGAAGGAATAGGTGGAATGGAGGCATCGGGAGCCAAGAACGAGCGCGCCATTGACAAGTATGGCTCGGACGCTGCGGTCCCAATTCTGTGAAAGTGTTCATCTAGCGATTTGCCCACTAAGGGAGGGAAATTGTCAATGGAGATAGGCAGCGAGATGTTGGTCTTTTTGCCTAGCAAGTCGTTGTGTTCAAGGTGCCGCTGGGCCACAGGAAGTAGTTCGGGGTTGGGTGGTGTAAGATAGGCAGACGTAGACGTGTTGGGGAAAACATGGCTGTGGAGTGATTCCGAAAGGTACTGGATGCCAAACTGGTTGATTCGGGCCGGCTCCGTCGCCGGCTCCGTCAGGTACCGCCGGAGCAGGTGTCTTAGTCTTGACCAATATAGTCGTCTCATAGACTATGTATATATATCTATCGATACTCTATTGTAGTATGATCTAGAAACAAATTGCGTAAATCAAATTGTGTAATCACTCTTCTCACTGGAGTGTATTCTGTGTAATACAATAGATGGATCAGTCGATGGCGCACTGCGCTTTGTTTTTTCGCAGGTAATAAACTTGGTGGTATATTATGGTATTTGCTGCTAATGTTTCCTGCTAGTATTTCCTACCAATGTTTTTTGATTTGTTTTTGATCACAGGTTTTTTGATCTCCCCTCCACCTTTGCTGTTTCTGCTGTTCCTGTTTCCGCTGTTTCCTCTTCGATCTGATGTAAACAGCAGCCTTGCCATCGGAAACAGAAAGGTGCATGTGTGTCACGTGCACGGCGCAGCCCTCCCTACCTAATCGGGCCAGATGCCAAACATTCATCGTGTACAAATTCACCTCTACGCGGCCCCACGTCGCAACTGGCCCTCCCCCCCAATTGACGTGACTGTTGTTTGGAAAGATCTCACTGCTAAACAAGCTATACCACCATGTCACAATTCCAGAACTACAAGAAAGCGGAGTTGGTTGCCGTGCTCAAAAAGCTTGATGTCCACACCCTAACCAAGGACACCAAAAAAGTGTTGGTTGAAAAGCTCGACCACTACGCCGCTACCCACGAAGGTGGAGCGGAGGCTGCACAAACAATTCTTGATGAAAACGAGGAATTGGCTGAAGAAGCCACCCTTGCTGAAGACGAAGATGCTGAGGACGCTGAGGACGTTGAGGATGACGATGACGAGGACGAGGAAGTGGACGACAAGATCAATACGTCCATTGCCAAAGCTGAGTTGAGCGAGGACGACGACGAAGAATCCGACCCTGACTTCCAAGCCCCACCGGTCAATTTGAAGCAATGGATAGTTGATCCTCTTGTGGACTGGTCAGAGCACCTGCTTGCCAAGATCTACGACTTCACCGATGCTGTCGGCATCACCTACTTGGAGTACTCCGATATTTTGCGTGAGCAACTCTCTACCACAGTCACGCTCAACTTCTTGGAACTAGCTGGTGAGGCCACCTTCTTTTTGCACTCACACGTACCGTGGGTAGCTTTGAAGCACAACACCTTGAACCACCAGGTGTTCAAGGACAACTCGGCCTTCTTCTCTTCCAGCACCCTTCCTACCCCTCAAGTGTCGGCGTTGTTTGCGTTGGAACCAGCATCCACTTTTGTGTTGTGGGTGTTGACTGCCATCCTCTTGCCATTGTTGGTGTCTTACTACGTCAACTTCTCGCGCAGAGTGCTTGTGTTTGACGGTGCTGAAGGCATCGTGGGAAGAATATACTCCTACGATCCATTCATCTTTGCCTTGACCAAAGTGCTTATCTATTACTTCATCTCCCTCTACGTGGGACCCTTGACTTCTCTCCATTCCTTGAGCGGTCTCTGGTACTCGGTGCAGAACTTTGTGTTGATTCACTGGAGCATTTACGGTAACTTCTTGGTGACTTTTGGCAACATTCCAATTGTCATTGGAATTGCCAATGCTGCCATTGCTCTCTACTCTCAATTCGAAGATTATTAGTTATTTCAAATAGTTTCTTTGTTCTACTCTGTTTTACTGCTCTTATTGAATTGTTTTGTTTTCTTCTCTCTAATTGTTTTATTCATGCTGTAATATAAATCTTACGATAATCGTAACTACTTAGATGCATCGCATCTGATGAAAACTACCGAATACATACCTAGCAATTTTTTGCGATGTCAATACGTAGGATAGATAAGATCATATGTACCTTTGCCTCACTTCCAAAGATGGTGTGAAGAGCATACAAACGCATCAGCATATATGAAGAAGTATCAGACATACACGCCGTAACCCTCTCAACCTCAAGTGAGTACCTCTTGCTACCAGTTTTTTATCTTACTGGCCACCGGCTCTTTAGTCCCATCATCTCAAGATCACTCGTCAACTCCTCAGTCTTAGCTGCTTGCGGCCCGCTAAACAACTTCATGATTTTAGCCAACAACGTAGCTTCAGAATACTTCGAGTCTACTCCATCTCCCTTGTGCTTCAAACCTGCGTTCGTTGTTTGCTCGCCTCTTCTGCCTCTACGCTTAGCACCGCTGGGCGCTCCGCTGCCACTATCTGACACATTGGTATCCAGTCCGGACGTTATTCTGTCGTATAACGGGCTCTGGAAGATCTGATGCTTCATGTTCTGCTTGGCTCCTGCACCAGCGGCCTTGTTCTCCTTCGAAGTGCCTCCAGCAGCCTTGATTTTGCTGGGTATATCTCCCGTTATGGCGCTGAACTCTTCAGGTGTGACAAGTGGCATGAAATCGTGTATGGCCACCTTGGAAAACGTAGACTGCCCGCTTGTGGAAGGCGACATGGTGTTGTCTACTGGGAGGTGCCACATATCGTTCGTTGCTTGCTCCAACATCAAAAGCTTCTCGAGGCCATGGGCTTTTTGCTCGGGTCCTTCAGTCACTGTTCTGCGTGTATACTCTTTGACTTCGTGCGAGTAATCGCGGTCAGAAATACCATGGAAAAGCTTGGCGGCATCCTTCGACTTGATATCAAATAAGTCCAGCTTTCCTTCAAGATGGCCCGAAAACTCCTTTTTCTGGTACTCGAAGAAATGCTTCAACTTCTCCAACTTGTTGATCTTGACCAAGTTCAAGTGCTTGTATGATCTGTTTGAGTCCTGGTAGAAGGTGAGGGAGTTCTTGAGAAGCTCGTAGTTCTCCACCATTTTAAGTCGCAACAACTCTTCGTCGCGTAATGTCTCCATTTTCTCCTTATACTGTAATAATTCCTCATCCTTAATAATGCTATTGGTAAAGGAAAGCTTGGAGTTCTGAAGATTGGCCAAGCGTTGAAGCAACGCATGTCTCTTCTCTTCATATATCTGCTTACTATTGTTGTTGAAATAAGTATCCAACTCCAGCCTGGACTTGAGAAGCTCGTGCCTTCTTCTTTCACGATGGTTACCATTGGCCATGGATATATCCCTACCAGGATGTGACAAAATGCGATCGGTACTAGTATCAACACTGAACCCATCATCCGGGTGAAAGAACTTGGTGTATTCCGTATCTTTCTCTTTTTCATGTTCTTTCTGTTCTTTTTCTCGTATAGCGCTCATATTCGGCCTTACCTGGACATCGGGTATTCCATCCAACTCCACATTATTGTTAAATTTTTCCGTTTGCTGATCATACTGCTCGTCATTATTGATACCATTCAAGTAATCACAGTAATCCTGGAATCCTAATTCAGCATTTTCTTCATTATCTGAGCCTTCGGCAGCTGCATCTGCTATTCTGCGGTCGCGGCGAAGTTTGCGCCTTTCCTCCTCTTCCTCTTTTTGCTGCTGACGCTCTTGGCGCAACCGGGCTTGTTTGTCCCTTTCATGTTGGGTGATTTCAAATCCTTCTTGTGTGGCTTGGATTTTTATATCAAATAACGATCCTGCCGCACTGGCAACCACCATATCTATGCGCGGCAACACTTCATTTGCATCCATAAACGCCTCAAATACGGTGGACGGGGTCAAATTAGATTTATGTGCCATCAATGGATATGGCATGTAGTTGGGTGGGGGGAACGGTAAAGGAGGAACATGGAGGTATATTTGGTTATTAGTTTTTCTTTTGGCTTCCTCTGCTAATCTTGCAGCCTCTTCTTGCTCCTTAAGTTTGTCTCTTTTGGGCTTTCTTCCCCTTGTGGGAGCAACCACTTCTGGCTTTTTAGGGTTTTGGGCTTCTTTTTTGCGTCTAAACGACTCTATTGAATACGGTAAGGCGTCTATGTCAATCACAGGCGGCCTAGGGAAAATAAACGGTACCATGACACCGCCAGGAGTGGGCTCATCGCCGGGCATATTCTGGTTGGATCCAACGTAGTTGGGCTCAAAGGGTGGTGCTGGCGGCGGGAATCGTTTAAGAATGGTATTTGTCTGCTGGATAATGTTTGCATCATTCAAATCTGCCGCCAAGTCGCTGTAGAAGTCGGAAGGTCTGGAGTGGGATGGGATGATAGGGATCATGGACGCGGGAACGGAGTGTAATGAGGAGCTCCTAGGTTCCGATAAGTCCTGGTGGTGTTGTGCGTCCAAAGAATTTGAAGCCGAGCCTGTTGGATGAGGTTCCAGGATTTGGGTGAGATTATTTGCATCATCATCCAACGACCTCGGAACGCTCGAAGTTTTCTGTTTTTTATGAGAACTTTCTAGCGAGGTGTTGGTTGACTCTGGAGCATGGACCTCGTGGCCTCTTTTTCCATATTTGATGCTTTGCTCCATGATTACTGCAGGTCCTTAGAAGTGGCCGTCAATTTAACTTCGCTTGTAGAAAAAGTCGCAGCTTTGAGCGAAGCGGAAATAATAGAACTCGATCAATAAATGAGAAACCAAGATTAAGGAGACTACAAAAATAAGAGAGACCAAATATCTTTTAAAAGACTTATAAGATGTAGAATAGAGAATCCCGTATTTAATAGGTGTATGATATGTCTGTAGGTCAAGCATAACCAAATAGTACTATACAAAATTTACAGAATTGGGTGTAAAGAGATAGAAATGAACTAGGAATAAGCACCAGTCAACTCATTTCGGGCTCTTTCTAAATTCTAGCACTCTACAGATCTGCCAATGTTTACTTCCACAATCTATTTGGGTCCTCATATTTTTTGCCCTTTCTACTTTTTTAGAGAATACTGCAAATTTTATGGAAAATGAGCGATATAAATCAAAATGCAGATAAGAAACACCAAGATCCGGAAATGAATACTCACCATCCTTCCATTTTATTTCATTTATAATTTATACGTACACATACACCGAATCTACATTTTTCCTTCGACCATACTATATACCAGCTCTCGAAACTAGCTCCGTAGGATGCTGGGGTGTTCATGCCTTTTGCAGCCTCCCGCGGCCCGTCGGCCAGTACAACTCGCACGTGACATATCCGCTGCAGCATCCAGCAACTTGCTGACTCTCAGCGAATCGCACCGGGACTGTCCAGCGGGGCCTTTTAAGGAAGGCTGCATCTTAGTGGATGGTATCAAACCCCATCGATACAGGATAGATCTCCGTTGATCTCTACTCACTACCTTGACTCGAGAACATATATCGTGTACTTCCTGTTTCAGCGTTGCTGTTCCCACGTAGAAGCCCCCACATATCCCCCCTTACGCGTCCCTAGCTCACTCACTCCTCCTATCTCTTCCACACCTTCTTTTCCCGCTAACTCTCACTAAATGTTTGGCCCAAAATCTCACGAACAACTTCAACTTTTCTTCTGCATTACCTTCATTTATTTACTAGACTAACCTTTCCACAGCTTGCCAATTCAAAAGCTACGGTATTCCCATTGATTGGTGCTTACAGTATACTCGACTTGGCTCATATAACTGCTGTTCAAAGCCCCCCTGCCATTCAATCGTTTGAGTAGTCGCCTCAGTTTACGTGTTTGTTGTTTTGACGGTTAGCGGTTGCTACTGGCGTCTGAACCAATCAATCTTTCGAATCACATACCTGAATCAATCAAGAACAAGATCATGCCTCCAAAGAAACCAATATCATCGTCCAATCTTGCAGAAAAGGATTTGGTGCTAGCCAAAATGCCACGATATCCACAGTGGCCGGCGTTCATCATGCCCGAAAGTCTTATACCTGCTGCAGTCAAAAAAGCAAAGAAGAAACTGACAAACTTCTGTGTGATATTCATTCCCGATGGCGATTTCTACTGGATGACAGAGAAGTCTCTCGAGCCACTTACAGAAGCCAAACTCGCAGCCCAACTTGAGAAAGTGCCCGAGCAATTCAAGACCAATCCCAAAAAGAAAAAGAGTGGCAAGCCCTCTAATGTCAATGAGGCATTCGTTGCCACCGACGGCTTAGACTTTGACACCTTTATTAACAATATCTTCAACGAAGAAGAGGAGGATGAAGAGGAAGAGGATGAAGAGGAGGATGTAGAGGAAGACGAAGAGGCAGAAAGCCAAGATATCAAACAGGAAGAGGACGAAGAGGATGAAGATGATGAAGAAGAAGACGAAGAAGAAGAGGAAAATGATGAAGAAGGCGAAGAATCCTCACGATTGGATAACGCCACTAATAATACCAAACACAGAATACGTGCCCGTAAATCATCCACAACCGGGCTTCGAAATGGTAAACGTACTGCTAAACAAGAAGATGGCAACGCCACAAAACGGGCTAAGAAGGAAAGTGTGAGTAACGGCAATGGCAACGGCAAGTCAGATGCCAAAAAGGAAGAAACGCCCAAACCAAACTCCAGATCACTTAAATTAAAGCCTGACATCAAACCATTGACAGAAGAAGAGAAACAGCATCAATTGTGGCTTTGCAGAATCAAACTTCAGAGATCATTAATACAGAGGAACCAACCAGTGACTCCCAAAGACACCACTGGACTCAAGCCTCCTACAGCAGATGAACTATCAGTGGCCAGGTTAATCTTGTACCGGTTGGGAGATTTTCCTGTGAGTGTGGAGTTGTTGAAAAAGACCAAGATTCACAAGGTCTTAAAATGTATATTACGTGATGAGGCATTGGCTTACCCAGATAGCTTCAAACTACATGAAAGATGCCACGAACTCTTGGACAAATGGGATCATATTGTTCAAAGCATAAAGTTGGAGAAAAGCGCCAATTCATATCCTGATAACGAACAGGGTAAGCTCTCTAGTGGCCATGTTACTCAAGAAGAGTCAGAAATTTCAGCTCTCAACAATTCCATCATCGGAAATACTGAGAATGGTGACAAAGCAGATCCAGTCCGTTTGAAGACTGATATTACATCTGTATAATATAAACTCACCCCCGATGTTATATATGTATTATACTTTAATATACCACCTAGTGTGTCTCGTCACGTGCAAAATAAGATGCCTAACTGTAGCCACCAAACTCAGCGCCGGGTAATCCCACCCAGATTTACTCTGCAGCGCTCAGAATTACGCAGGGCATCAGCCGTAGTCAACGACATGGAAGTTAATGCGCGTGCGATCATACACCAAATGAAAAATTAGGTAGAGCGGCTTACATAAGCCCCAGCCATTGTGGGCGACATTTTTTTTTTTTGGTGCTCATTTTCACCAAAATTTTTTCTCTTCCATTTTGCTGTCTTCGAAAAAGATTTCTTCATAATTCTTCTTTTCTTTCTTCTTCTTAGATATAGAACCTTATTGATAATTAATCATGGCTGAAGAAGACGTAAGTTACAGATGGATATTGGAGCTAATAGCTCACCAATAGATTGGGAAACAGATCAACTGCTGGATACCTCAAGGGCTCAGGCCACTAGCACCCCAACCTGTCGATTCGTCGAAATGATCATCAGATGAAATTTTCAATCAAACCTGAAAAGATCAACTTGACGAATCATGGACGAGCAGCACCGATCAGCAACCCAATTCTAGATGTTTGTCGTTCAGCTTTACTAACATTCAATAGCACACCTTTGAGACCGCCGATGCTGGTGCCGCTTTAACTTTCCCAATCCAATGTTCTGCTTTGAGAAAGAACGGTCACGTTGTCATCAAATCTAGACCTTGTAAGATTGTTGACATGTCCACTTCCAAGACCGGTAAGCACGGACACGCCAAGGTCCACTTGGTTGCCATTGACATTTTCACTGGTAAGAAATTGGAAGATTTGTCTCCATCTACCCACAATATGGAAGTTCCAAACGTCAGAAGACAAGAATACCAATTGTTGGACATTGATGATGGTTTCCTCTCCTTGATGACCAACGACGGTGACACCAAGGATGATGTCAAGATCCCAGATGGTGAATTGGGTGACAAGATCCAATCCGAATTCGACGAAGGTAAGGACTTGTTGGTTACTATTGTTTCCGCTATGGGTGAAGAAGCTGCCATCTCTTTCAAGGAAGCCCCAAAATAAGCTAAATAGTTTTTTTAACAAACTTGATTGGTTTTAATTCTCATAAATTATTTACTTAGTATAGGATAACATAAGTAAAGTAAAAACGCAGAGTGTGAACGAAGCCAACTAGAAACTTAGTTTTCAATATACAAGTAACGAACTTCGATGTAGTCCTAGATTTCCTGGATGGCAATGTACGATCGAATAAAAAAATGCGGGCACGATCTAGACTCACAGGTACGGCGGAAACACCCACCCACCAATTGTGCTGCGGTTGAGCTATTCGTATATTGCATGTACGATGACTACATTGTGGGGTGGATGTGCATGGATCTACCTACATAGATTGCGCACGGAGATTGGTTTGTTCTACAGTAAATCCGTTGCCGGTTGTGCTTTATCATAACTGTAAAAAATACCTCGCCTGGCGGCGGAGTTGTCTCGCTAATCAACACAGTGACCCCGCTGCTTCCACATCCTCTCGAGTGACACTGGTGACTTATCGGGCTATGCTGGCAGGATGCTGCGGATTATGGCTTCCAGGTGGGCTGAACTACTTCTACAACTGCGAATCAACCACTTCTTAGAGGGTTGAAGTGCACACTAGAGCGCTCGCAAAATAATCTCACTAAATGTACTAAGAAATTTCGCTACTGCAGGCCAAGACATATGCCAAGACACTCTTTCTCTAAAACACACCATACATGTTCAGCATTTCGTATTCTATACTAGTTAGTAGACCTGGCGATGATTAGTTATCCCCAGCACCAGAATATTGCGCCGCCTAAGCCTTCTCAAGCCGTTTTAGTCGCAACCTGTACTATTTCTCGTGTAAGCTCCAAACTCCATTATCATCCGCTTTTTTTCCCCTACAATCTCCACTTCTCCCTTCCTTTTCCGATTACTCCCTGCATAATATAAATAGATCACGTCTGGAGAGTAATTCAAGTTGATCTCTTGACTTGGTAAAACAAAACTTTATAAAATCACCTGACTGTGTTCAAGGGTGACCATCGTTCCAGTGCCTTGATTTTCGTCCCTACAATTAATTGGCCACAATTATTTAGAACTCCAGGCGTCACGTTTCGAACACTGATCCTCCGCACCACCAAAAATTCTGATTAGGGTCAAAATTGTCTGTCAAGACGACTATCTTGCTATACCAAGCTATCCACTATGCTTGAGGCAGAGGATTTAGTTAACAAGATCTTACTTGTCAAACTAGATACCGTCACAGACGAAAGTGAACAAAACAATAGCACTTCATCGGGCGCAGGCCATAATTCTTTTGTGGGAAATACACCTTCAACCGTTTTGTTCTTTCTCGCCTTAGCTGTGGGGGTGTTCATCGCCGCCCTCTTTGTATTTTTTACGATAAGATACTTTATAAGGTCCAAATATGGTCTACAGGTCTACTTGCTATCACCCATAAGTGCATCTGCTACGTTTTTCGGTGGAAGCCGTAGTTCGGACGACGACACACACCCCGGCTTTTTATCGGCGAACCCCACAGACGAAGAACTATACCAGCATATTGAGTTTATAAGGGACTATGCAAGCAGACTGGGGTTTGTATGGGACAGAAGAGCATACTACTCTAGCGTCAGCGACGCTGAGAGACGAAGAAGAAGAAGAAGACACAGGAGAAGGAGAGGAAGATTTGCCCGAATGAAGAAACTTACTGAACAAGAAGTGGAAATACTTTTCCCGCGTAAAACCTACCACGACTGGCTCGACGGTGGGATGGAAAGAGACCAAGAAAATAGAGATGGGATTCTCAAGGAGGAAGCAGCAGAACCAGGCCATAATTATCCAGAATCTACGGTGGACATCGACAAATCCAAACCTACAGAGACCGACATCACGTCGCTCAATGAGGAAATTACCACCACCACCAGTGCGTACAAAACTTCCACCGCGAACACCGAGGGAATCGAGCTTGAGGACTTGAGCCCCGCTGAGATGGAAGCCCAATCCAAGAACACCGACGAGGAGTTGCATTTCACGTCAGGCTCGTGTGCCATTTGCTTGGATATTATAGAGGACGAAGATATCGTCCGTGGACTTATCTGTGGGCATGTGTTCCATGCCGAGTGTCTTGATCCCTGGCTTATCAAGAGAAGAGCGTGCTGCCCAATGTGCAAACGAGATTATTTTTTCAAGCACGAGGGCTCAGAGGCAGCCGCAGGCGCAGGTGAGGGGGAACCTCAAAGTCCCGCAAACCCCAATGCTACCGAGACGAGCAATGCAGAAACGGCTGCAAATGGACAAAATGAATCTGACGATGACGATATCTCGATGATTGACCTCGAAGCGTTGCGGCGCGATCCCGCGTTCCGCGCCATAGTCCAGGAATTGATTCCAGTGTCAGAGAGAGTGCGGGTGATCCTAGAGGACCCAGCCAATGCTGAGTTGAGATTGGAGGAGCAGGCCACCCAGATCTCCAACTCGATGTACGGGCCCTTCAAGCTGGTGTTTTGGCGGATCATGGGAATATCCAAGAGAAACTTGTTTAATTGGGCCGTGATGAAGCTCTACAAAGAGCACCTCGATTCCACCGGCAGTCTGCAACCATCTCAAGTGCGCACCGCGACAAATCCGGCGTCAGATCCACTGGCCTCCTCGCCTAGCGCGCGCGCCACGGGGGAAGCCACTGCGGAGTCCGCACTGGGACCACACTCCGAGACCACCACACAGCACCACCATGATTCGGACGCAACCACTAATACCAACTCCACTCCCGCAGTCGACCCAGAGGTGTCTCGGACAGTAGCTGAACTGCGTGTATAGCCGCGTCTCTTATTTAATGAACATCCTAGTACTTTCTTTACGTTTACAGGAGTGCTAGAACCAATTGAGTTGTCATTGACCCATTTGTAAGAGTCTGTATATCTTCTTCAGCCACTCCTTCAATTGCTCTACCTCGATTAATACTCTGTTCGTCCTTTCCCTTCCCCCCCTCTTCTCCCTAGTCTTCTCAGGCGCAGCGAAAAATCAGAAAAAACATCAGAAAAATCAAATAAAAATTTTTCAGAACATCTTTTAAGTATTTCGATCTACTCAATCGAACCCTTTTAAAACTATTACGACAGCATAAAGTTAGTCGTTATATAATCGAGTAAGAACATAGCAATCATGGCCCCTAAGAAAGGAAAGAAGATGGATATTGGTGATTTCCTCGCCGATGACTCCTTTGGCGGTACCTCGTGGGCTGACGAAGAAGTGGACTTGAATACCATTGGCTTGACCGTCAATTCTTCCACTGCTGTTCCAATCGCAAGTGCCTCCAGCGGCGCTTCATTCGGAGGCTCCAATGACCGTTTTGGCGGTGACAGACCATCTGGTGGTGCCTTTGAAGAAAGAAGAGAGAGAAAGGAATTCCCTGTTCCGGATGCTCCTCCTTACCGTGCTAGAGTTGGTAACTTACCATGGGAAGTTCAAGAAAGCGAAGTGGGCAGATGGTTTGAAGACCAGTTGCAAGCTACTGATATCATCACCGACATCAAATTGCCAGTCGACCGTGAAACCGGTAGATTAAAGGGTACCGCATTCATCACATTCACCGAGCGTGAAGTATTGGAAGAAGCCTTGAACTTAACGCTAAGTGAATTTGCCGGTAGAAAGATCTTTGTCAACGTTGCTGCACCTCTTAATACTGCCATGGACGGTGACTGGAGATCGGTCAGACGTGGTCCGTTGGACGGTGGCAGAGAAGAACCAAACTTGGACTGGGGTGCCGCCAGAGGCTCCGGTACCTTGCCACCAAGAGAGAGAAGAGAAAGACCAGACAGAGGAGACAGACCTCCAAGAGAAGAACCAAACTTGGACTGGGGTGCAGCCAGAAGCACTACTGTTACATTACCACCAAGAGAAAGAAGAGAATTCGACAGAGGTGACAGACCAGAAAGATCAGAAAGACCAAAGAGAGAAGAACCTGAGTTAGACTGGGGTTCTGCCAGAGGTGCTGCTTTACCTCCAAGAGAAAGAAGAGAACGTCCTGAGTCCGACAGATCCGAAAGACCTCCAAGAAGACAAGAACCAGACTTGGACTGGGGAAGTGCTAGAGGAGCGGCATTGCCTCCTAGAGAAAGAAGCCAGAGATCAGAAAGAACCGATAGACCCAAGAAAGAAGAACCTGTCTTGGACTGGAGAAGGGGCCAGGCCTTGCCAGCTCGTGAAAGAAAGCCTCGTGCTGTTTCTGGATCCAAAAAAGAAGATACCAAAGATGACACTCCAAAACCTCAAAAGTCATCTTTCAGCGTGTTAGCATCCGAAGGTGAGGACTCTGACGAAGAAACCGAATCCAAACCAGAAAAATCCGAAACTAAACCATCTGCCGATTTAGAATCTGCCACCCAAAAGTTATCCATTCAAGACGACTCCAAGGATTCTCAAGGTTGGGAGGTTGTAGGAAAGTAATCCCCACACACTAATTTCGTGTATCATACACCTAAGTCTTTAATGGCTAAATCATATAAACCTTCCTTGTATAGATATTCTACTTCGTTTATTGTTTAATTTATGGTTAAAATTCTTAAGTAAACTCGCTTTTTCATTATCTCGTCTAACATGTCTAACGGTATTTGAGATTATTCAAATTATTATTCATTTGTATCCTGCGCACAAAAAAAGTTGACTGAATTTCAATAATCGTCTTGAATTATCTTGCTGGCTCCGGGTTGAAGATATGACAGCAGGGAGCGATGATATACGCGAAGGTATCAGTAGCTATTACTTGATAGATCCTAACCGTAAGTAACCATTTCACTATATCCTTTTCCCCATTCAAATTACTAACTTCTAGACACATACACTGCTCCCAAACCTTCTCCACTAGACAACTTGTTGTCACTATATGGGCTAGAACCAATAGCCAAATCACTCGCAAGAACCAACCCTGATGGCTCCAAAGGTGTCAAGTTGAGAAAATCCTACAAAAACCACATTCAAGATTTGCCTGGAAAGCACCAAATCCCAGGCCCCAAGGCTATACCTCCTGGCTTATTGGATCCGATGATCGCCCAAGCACCGGATATAATCAAAGAAATCGACTCAAATTTGTTACGAGACGCCTTGAGGTTTGAAAAGACCCCCATAAATGGTATTCCTGGCTTCAATACTGCCGATTTGGCCATAAACGATCAGCAAATGCTCATGAGAGGCGACGACATGTCGGAAAATGACGAGTATGGAACCAAAAAAGCCAAGAGGAAAAAGAAGAACCAACTCAACGGCGATGTCAAAAGACAACACACCTAGACCAACGACTAATTACGACCTTCTATCTTATTGTATCTTATTTAATTTATTTATATTACATTAGTTATATAGTACAATTGCAAATCTTATAATGCAAGCCCTGTATCCCCACTTTATATCAAGACGAATTTCAGCGGCTTCTAATCACTCGCTTTGCTTACTGTGACAACTCCTTCTTGTCCTTCGCTATGCTTTGAGTTCACTGTGACAACTCCTTCTTCGTGCTTTGGGCTTATTGTAACTTCTTCCATTCCCTTGTTTTTCTTTGAGCTTATGGTGACAACTTCGCTAGTATTACTCTCGAGCTCAGAAATGTTGACAAATTCAGCATACCTTGTTATAGGTTTCAATGACCGACTTCTCACACGTTCTGCTTCATATCGTGTTACTCTCATCTTGTTTTTAAGAAGCTTTCCGATGTGACTCAACAAAATTTTGATTATAAACTTCTCCATGAGTTTAGACACTTCCAAGAAAGACAATATCTTCTTTTGGATGCCAAACTTCGGCAAGTCAATGAGGAAGTTCTGAACATTAAGTAACCGTTTATAACCCTTATTCAAGCTGATGGATATCTGCAACGAAGTAGGATGGATAATGAGCGAGCCAATACTGAGGTATTTCTTGGACCGTTCCACCATCTGGTCCACTTGGTCTTGGAAGCCGTTTTCTATCGAAAGCGAAGACGAAGTCTGTTGTCTCTTCTTAGCCGAGCTCTCTGAACCCGAATCGATCGTCTTTTTGTCGAACGTGACACCTTTGCTGCCAGTCGAAGAGCCCGATTCGGAGCCCGATTTATTCTTGATTCCAGCTCCTGCTTCTCCCTCCCAAATCTTCTTTTGAGGATCATCTTCATCTTTCTTGATTTTGTTTGTTCCATCAGAAGCCTCAAGGAACCCGGCACCGCCAATTCCTATCAAGGCATTCTCTGGATTCACCGAGTCGTCGTATTCGTTGTCTCCATTATCCTTATCATTAGAATTGCCTTTATTAAGAATAGGACTTTGATCCAAATCGGAGTCGGTTCCAAAGATATACCGCATCAACTTCTTGCTGGTGATTTCATCAATCTGTATCTTTGTTGGCATAGACGAAATTTCGAACCGTTCAATAATCTTGATACCACCTATAGGTTTATTCATTGTCCAATGCATTGCAAGGACACTATCACCGAGAAGCTTGGACTTTTTGTTCTTGTTTTCTTTAGGCGAGTCGATGGGGCTCAAGAACTCTTGGTACCGGGCATTCTTGATCAAATTGAATCCTTGCATAACTCCAATATCCAACTTATTTTCATTAGAACCGTCTTCATTTACCACTCTTCTATAGCCTCCCTTGGCAAGAGCGATGTCCAACATAGGCGTGCGATCGTCTTCCAACATATGTAAGATAATTTCGTCAGCTTTGATGAACCAACGTGCGTTTGGTTGGGTAGATGAACCGGAGTTGGTGTCCCAATTTCCTGCAAAGATGGTTTGCATCAACAAGAATATTTCGGTAATCACTTCTCCTCGTTCCATATTGAGAATCAAGAGCTCGTTAAGTTGCTCATTGGTGAGGGTATTTTGACGGAAGCCATAGTTGAGCACCAACTTACTCATGAGAGTATAATAGTTACGAAGGTCGATCATCCGTTTATGTAAAGACGGAAGATCATGGAAGTCGATTGAGAACTTGAGCTTTTCGAGTTTTTCTCCAATAGATTTACTCATTGGTTCAGTGTAGAACAATAACGTGGTGACAATCACGTAGAGAGTAAAGTATTGTTTTGACGTGGAAGTCACTATTAGTTTGGGGAAATCCACGTAAAGCTTGTCAACAGGAGAAGATTCAATGGACTCCTGGCTCTTTTGTTCATCAGAATTGTTCTTGTCGCTACTCTCCACACTGCCTCCCAAAGGCTTGATTTTCTCATACATCATCATCACCGAAGTTTTCTCTACCAACAACTTATCTTCTCCAGCCCATAATCCGTTCTTACAGATCTCAATGCCCAACCACGGTGGCCAGTTGGTTCTTGTACCGTAAGTGTTTTCGCTCAAGATGACCAAATCCGAATTGCTCAAATCTTCTTTGTGGAGCACAAAGATGTTGGCATTCTTCATCAACACTCCAAACCTAGTAGCCAAATCTTTGGCATTACTGATGGAGTCTTCGGATTTGTTGATCACAGAAACGATTTTCGAGTCGATCTGCGGAGTGGCTATAATAATCACCGAATTGGGTTCTTCTTCGCTCTGAAGCTGGATTTGAGGTGAGATGATCTCGATCTTGTAGTCTTCCTTTATGGTTTCGTTGTCATTTACTTGACGCAATATCAGTTCAAAGTTTTTCAATCTTTCTTGAGAACTCTTTGGGGCTTTCGATTGTCCTTGCGTATAATTAGATGTTACGCTGTTAACGCCGGTAGTGATGCTTTCCAAGTCATCCTTGGAGAATGAGTTCTTTGCCATGATTTTTTCTATAGATGCAATCGATTCGTACGACAAGTACTTCTGAAGAGACTTCTTCAACTGCACAAAATGAATATACTTAAGAAGATAGTTTCTGTTTTTGAAGTTCCATTTCAAAAGCATATTAATAAGAATGAACTTGTTGTTGAACAGCTCTGCCGGCTCTTTTGGTCTGGAATCAATGCTGGCCTTTCTGCTACCCCGAAGTTCATCCACTCTCCCCTTATTTGACTTGGGAGTTGAATTGGCTTCCGAGTTGGACGATATTGTCTGCTTCCGCTTGGTGACCCATCTCTGCTCATTGCGCTTGATCTCCTGGTTCAAAAATTCAATTCGTTTGCGCAACACGTTAACATTGGATTTCTTCAGACTAGCTTGTTTTTCCAAATGTTTGATTCTCGAAGTCAACGATTCGATTTGAGGCTGGAACACATTCTTGGAATTAAGCGTACAATTGTGTGTATCTTCGTCTCCGAAATTTTCCTCCGAAGATTGTGAGTGTGTGTCTCTCACATAGGAAAACTTATCTGAAAATACAAGGGGATACACATTGAAATTTTTAGGACTGGATTGAAGCGGTAATGCAAAAGCCTCTTCGAAATCCTGGATATCAAACCATTTCTTGTCTTCATCGTGTATCTGGCTTATGTTGTCAGGATTTTCTTTTGATTTGTCCAGAGCAAACTCATTGGTCTTGTAGAGATCCTGCTTGAAAATAGCATGGACTACTCTCAAGTCGATCTTGGAAAGATGGACTTCTCCGATATTGAAGTTCATTTTCATCAACTTCTGGTTTCTCGAGAGCTCTTCATGAACATGAATTACGGTCTCTTTTCTTTGATGCAAGTCCACAGAGAAACTGTCAATCATGGCTCTTATACCAACAAACTGGATCTTATCATCCTCTCTCGATATGGACTCATCACGGTACATATGCGAGAGGAACAACGACCGGAAATTAAACTCAAACTTGTTGGTATATAAGAGCTGGGAGAATTTTTGGGCCTTTTTGATTTCTCCAAACATCTTACCTCTTCTGATCGGTAATGACATGTTACCCGAGAACAATGTCCACCATTTGAAGAACTGGAGAAACGTTTTAGGTGAAAGATGAATCGAATTATAGCTTGCTTCTTGATTGGCATTGAATGAAATGGCCATATGGATATACTGACTTCTAAATCCAGCATACGAATCGTGATTCTCGGAAGTAGACTCTGGATTGAACAATTTGATTTCATAATGAGGTTTGCATTCTTCGGTTCTTTGACCTTTTTCATTCTTTCTCTGAAGCAAAAACCCAACCCTGAAATGAACTCCCCCACTAAGATTAACAACGTTCTTCCTAGGTACTTTGAGATTGCTTTCTTTAAGTTGAGTCGAGTTCACCAAATTGCCATCAGCTTGGAGCTGATAACCAAAACAGGACGTAATGAACTTATCTGACAGAGGCAAATAAATGGGCTTCGAAGTTTCTCTTGTCCATGCCACCAAAGGTGTGGCCAAATAGTTTGGTATGTACCAAGAGATCTTACCCGAATGGATATCAAAAAATGATCTGGAATCGTCGTTTTCATTAATCTTCCACACAACATCATCTTTGAAAGATAAGACGAATCCCGAGGATGTTTCGAACAAATCATACGGATCACTAGATCCCTTAAAAGCAACCTCCAAGCTCTTATTAGTGAGGATCTGACACTTACCATGCATGATATATCTCATTTTATCCCAGAACCCAAGCTTCACCGAAGGATCGACAGGAGGTTTAGAAAACTGATCAAAGTTAAGCATTGCTTGTTGAATACCAAACAGGTACGACTGGCCCCACACGAACCTACTCGGCAAGTCAGAATCGAAACGGCAGCTCATGTCGGTATATAGTTTGACTGAAGACAAACTCTTTGCAATTGTAACGGCATAGTATTTGCTGGACTCAGGGTTTGTTACGTTAGGCGAGAATGGTAGGTTTATCTTTCTAACATGTTCCTTCGCTTTGATAAGTTCTTCGGAGATTATAAGATGGCCAACAAGTGAAAGACATGGTCTTTTCTTGGACGAATCTAAAAAGCCATTGTCTGGAACATGAAGAAGTGGTAAAGGATAGTCTCTAAGGTGAATACGGAGCTCTTTCAACTTCAAGTCCACATATGTGGGGATCATCAACGAGTATTTTGTATCTAGAGGAACGCCCTGACCGATATCGTGAATGAATTGAGGTAATTCTTCTAGCTTGAATTTGGTAGTTGAGAGGTTCAAATCAAGCTTGTTCATCCAAATGCTTAATAACGGGGCAAAATCAGGATACGCAACCACATTGCTATTGTACTTAGGTGATAAAAGCGCTTCGTTTCCGAACAAATGCTTCTTGTTGTCAATGATCTCTTTCTTGAGTTGTGCTTTGTATACCTTAGTTTTTCTGATCCAAGAAGTCGACATGCTAGCATAAAGTAACTCGAGCTTCTCTCTATTGTCAATCTGGCGGCTAGACTCTTGAGACGTTGCTACCAGGTTCTTACGCTCGTCATCGTCAGATAAAGGCAAAGAGCTCTTCAGCTGGTTGTTTTTACTAGTCCTGCGAAGTTTAAAACTTCTTCTGGTGCTGCTTTTATTTTTGGGAACATTCAACTCGTTTGGAGAGATTGGTTTGAGTTCAATAGCTTCATCGACTGGATCGGTGTTTTCACCTGATTTTTGTCTATCGAATGACTTGGATGCACTGTGGATTTCATCAACTGACATTCCCGTTTTAGCTTCAAACAACCTGAATTGCTCGAATCTTTTTCTTTGTTCTACCAAACCCAATTGGTATATCATGTTAAGTTCAGTTTCGAATGGATCGTCTTCCATAGCAAATGCTAGTTTCTCGGACTTGAATCGAATATTAGGCATGTCAATTGTCTTCGATTCCTTTGGTTCAATTACCTTGCGTCTGACATTTGAATCCAGAAGCAAACACTGCACAGCATACTTGATAACCTTCACTGAAATAGAGATGTTATCAAACAATTTATGAACCACAAACGCATGTGGCTGGATTATTCTAATTGACTCACTGTTGATATCAACCTTGATATCTGATTTCGAAGAATCCGACACTATGACTTTGATGTTATCGGCACACAAAAGTCTACTCCAGCGGCTTTTGACCAACGGAGATTCAGTCAATAGTCTAATGAAATGCTGGCTAAAGGTGAGTATTCCATCTTGGAAAGTCACCAAGGTTTTCAAACCTTGAATTCTTGCTTTGAAGTCTTCACCTAAATGAATTGTCAATGCCAATTCCTTGATTGCTAGTTCCAAACTGATCAAATCTTTAAGTTTTTTATTAGGAGCGGATTCGTTTGCAGGAAATTGTTGTGTAGCATATTTCTTCAAGTCGCTCTTGAATTTACTGTGCATTATCTTGACAGGACGAATAATAAACTCGTTAATCAAGTATATCGATCCAATCAAAGTAAAGATTTTGAACCGGTCCATATTCAACTGAATTTGGTCGATGTTCAAGTCTACCTTCAATCGCTTTTCTTGAGCTTCATCCACTCCTCCTAGACTAATTTCAATCAAAGGCAAGAGCAAGAATTTGGAGAGCTTAGTGGCTTTGAAGTCTTCACGATATTCGTCAAGGTTGGTCAAAACTGACGTTGAGAAGTTTTCGATCTTGGTGGTTAACGACCAGAACTCAGAATTGTTGACAATTGAAGACGTAAGGGTTTCCGAAGAGCCAGAAGATGGGGTTGAAACTGGAAGTATATCGTCAAAAGGTGCATCATTATTGTCGTAACGCAGATTGTATAGCGTGGCACTCAATGAATCAACGCCAAACTTAACATATCTCAACTGGTTGTTATTACCAAGAACATCTTTGAAATCCTCAGTCATGGCCAAGTCTTCTCTTGGAATCAAGACAGAACGAGCACCAAGTAACAAAACTACAGAGCTTATACCAAATTTGCACTCGAGAATCCACGAGGGAAGATTTCTAAACAACTTCTCTTCCAATGACTTTGCTGGTCGTGCTGTTTTGAGAATACTTGGAGGGGGGATTCCTGCTCTTGTTTCCACAATTTGTGAGTTGAGAAGAAGATTAATCACCCCAATGCTGAGATCTTTTTCGGCCATTCCTGTGATATCTTCCAACATATTATTGACTCCAGCAAGAACATCTAACTTAGTCAAATCTACAATAACCTCACCCACCTCTGTTTTGGACTTGAACTTCAAGTTCTTAAGGATCTCGAACTGGAAGTTGATATGCTCTATCTTAATAACCTTTTGATTGACAAGTTCTTTACTCTTGTCAAATTGAGTCTTCTGTGATTTTTCAAGGTATCTAGTATGTGGACTCAAGATTTGGAAGATAGCATCGTAGTTTCTTGAATCGGTGGTTGATAAATGGAAATCTAATAGCGAGGATGAGAAGTTAAGGAGCTGTACTTTTGCATTCTCGTAATGTCTAATGGCCAATCTAGGTTGTTCCACGATGAGCTTGATATCGAGTCTAGGATAATATTCGTTAAGTAGCTTGAAAATGTAAGCACGTAAAGCAGAATACTGATTCGGTTTTTCGTTAGTGGAGTCCTTAGTCTCTCCTGAGCTTATTGTCACATCAGCATCTGAATCATGTTCCTCACTTGAGTCTGACTCTTGATGCCGGGTGCTATTATTCCGTAATTTGCGCAAATGTCTAAGTTTCATGAACTTCTTGAATAGAACAAGATTGTAAAATATATCACTTAATTGTTTGGTATTCAAATCCAAAATTGGACTAGATGTCGATACAAACAACTCCATCACACAGTTTTTGAAACCATGACCATGGACCAAGTGGTCAAGAATGTTGGTCTTGTAGTTGAACGACCAGTTGGGGATATTAAGTATCTCATCAGACTCTTTGCCTATGTTGCCACTCTGGATAGGAATGAGTTTGGTAAAGTTTAGTCTCAAGAGCTGGAATGAGCAGATCAAGTGTATTGGAGCATCGATCAAAGGATCAAATAATACTTCGAACCCAGCTGCATTTTTGTTGAGCTTGGAATAGTTGAAAAATGACGATTTCAACAGTAAATCCAAGGACGTTTGTGGTCTTTCTCCAGAAAAGTAGGTGCCAAAGTCTTGATTATCAGCAATGGTAGCAAATGGGATCTCGGTGACGTTGGTGCTTTCAAGATGAATGGATATTTCAGATATGGTTCTATGCAATTTGTGGTGGAAACGTAATAGACCAGCTAAGTTACGTTTAGAAGAACGGGATTTATCATTATCCTTTGTTTGTTCATCTTCAGAGAACTTGGAACTTGCTTGTTCATCCTCATCCTCATAAGTCTTGGACTCTTGTTCGTCATGTTGTTTGACAAAATCAATAACAAAATATTTGACTATCTTATAAACCAGTAGTTCGAATTCGTTCACGAATATTCTCAGTCTTATATCTTCAATAATACCCTCAATTGTATCAATTTGCGTGAGCAATTCGATTTTCAAGTCGGCCAATGAAATTGGAACCACGGGGCTGGACGAATTGTGAGAATTGTGTACTTGTTTTGTGTTTGACAAAGCGATATTGAAGTAGAATTTGAGGTTGTGGTCATTGCGTTTGCTGTATCTTGACGATAATGTGAATTTGAGGTACTCAATTGAGCAATTGTCAGTTTGGTTGATGTTCAAAGTGGTGTTTCTCAATTCGATATCAAGTCCTGGCAAGTGACGAATGGCAAACTTGACGAGCATTTTGCCCAACTCTCGGGACGGATATATCACAAAGAGATCATTTTCCAGGAGTTCACTGGAGCTTTTCAGCTTGGGTTTCTTCGATGAAGAAGGGTTGGGATGAACCTTCACTGATAAGTCATCTAGAATGATCTTACGAGTATTACCCCATAGCCTGAATCTTAGCGAGCCTAGCTCTATAGATAATTTCTTGGAATTGTATGATATACCGTTTAACAGGATCCCGTTGTTGATGGTGAATGACTTGAGATGGAACCCACTTATCTTGTATACTGTGTACCACCATACCAACCATGATAGTATGAATATTCCACCATAGTATGCCACCTGGTTAGCAATATCTTTCATGATATTGGTTGTGGCAGAAGTCTTACAGAAAGAATGTTTTCCAGTGTAATGATATTCAGCTTAATTTCAGTGCCTGAAATGTTGCAGCAAATTGTGAGCAGACTGGAATCTTATAATGTTTAACAACCGAGTAATAGGTTAACTTCCTCAAATTGTTGAGTTCAGGCGTACTGAGATATCTCTAGAGTGACGACCAACACGCTACGGTCGAAATCTACTAATTTACGAAGTGGTTATTGTGTCTACAGCCGACAGCAATGCATGTTCGCGGTAAGCCGGCATTGCTATCGGTGGCTGGCGCCGGAGGCGTTTTTAAGCTCTCGCTAGCGGGGAGACCAGATTCCCTGGAACAAATTTTCCAGCGCGCACTAGCGAGAGTTTACGGGTCGGAAAGAGAGATTTACGGAGGAGCCGCAGCTTTTCCGTGTGAGGTAGAAACGTCTACATGGCCCCTAGATAAGAGTACTTCCAAGACCCTTACTAGACACTTGTAATGCTCGAGACGACTACGACTACAACTTCGTACCAATTTCCCAACACTTGACAGTCTTTTGGTCACAATGTTTTGTTTTCTTTGACGCAGAACAATTAAGTAGCCAGCGTAATTGTTGGATGATGCCCCACACCCAAAATGGTGAACGTAAATATCAGGGCTGCACATAGGCGTATGCACGTCATTAGGCGACCGGGCTCGTCATCTATCGGCATGGAAGAATTTACTCACGTGTGTGTGACTAGGGCTCAGCCCTCGCGCGCATTGGGGGTCACTTTACAAGCACCTGCATATGGTTAAGTATGGCGCCTCGTCGCGTGCGGCTCGGGCTGAGCTACTGCGGCGTCAGATTGCCGGTTTGGGACCTCCCCTGTCGTTACACAAAATTTTCGCTCTGTTGGATGGGAGTGAAAATTTTCAAGAGTATAGTTATAAGTTTTCTAGTCTTTTTAATTTAGCTTAACAACAACATCGAAAGTATGTAAAGATTATGTGAAGATACTCAGACTAAGTGGATATGAAGGAGAATACCAAGTACACCACCACATCACCAGATAGACCGAATGCCATGAAACCCCACGATGGCCAAATTTATTTCAATCCCAAGATCATTACGTGAGAAGGATTACCATAAGAAAATCGAGTTATAAAATACGTAGAATCTATCGAAACTTTCCTATCCTTAGACGAGTACCAGTTCAGGTTGTTTATGAATAATACTAACATTTCTAGTGGCTTCTTCTATTCCACACCCAAAGATTGTTAAAAAGTACACTAAGAAGTTCAAGAGACATCACTCTGACAGATACCACCGTGTTGCTGAAAACTGGAGAAAGCAAAAGGGTATCGACTCTTGTGTCAGAAGAAGATTCAGAGGTACCATCCCACAACCAAACATTGGTTACGGCTCTAACAAGAAGACCAAGCACATGATGCCATCTGGCCACAAGGCTTACTTGGTTAAGAACGTCAAGGACTTGGATGCTCTTTTGTTACACACCAAGACCTACGCTGCTGAAATTGCTTCCAACATTTCTGCCAGAAACAGAGTTGAAATTGTTGCCAAAGCCAAGAAGTTAGGTCTTAAGGTTACCAACCCTAAGGGTAGAGTTGCTTTGGAAGCTTAAATGATGAATAATTAATTCGTTTCATTTTTAAAAGGTTCACATAGAAATGATTAGAAATGGAATGGTCTACTCATCATCAACTTCTAATACATACAAACCACAATGTACATTTACGTCTTGCAAGTTGTAGAAAAATTATAATACATTAAATCACACTATTAAAATGCTTTTTCTTGTAAGAATATATGCTGCTCGTTTGCTTTGAGATAGCTACACACTTTAACTTTATCAGTAAACGCATCTAGGTAAATAAACTACTTATTCGCATTGAAGCTTGTATTTTAAACTATTATATACTCTAACTAACGTAACACCATTATTTTGAGAACCACTATCTCATACGGGAAACTGGCACCGTGCTTGTTTCCAAATGGTGGTGCTTTTTTATCTTATAACCCAATTCACATGTCCCGTTTTCGTCTAACTTTAAGTCCGAACTAGACCTTAAAATTTTGTTACCGAGAGATGGCATGGGCTTTTTGTTTGTTGGCGAAGATGATCTTGTTTTGTTGATAGACGAGGAAGACGATTGTGGCAATTGTTCAGGTGTTTCCGGCTGCTTTTTAATTTCTTCATTCGTCTCGTGTTCTTCTTCGTCTTCGTGTTCCCCACTGGATTCTTCTACAGCAGGCAAATTATCCTTAGGTAGATTTTCCTTTGGTGGATCAAGAGCTATACCCAACATAGACCTTAACTTGTGTTCTTCTCCTCCACTACTGGACCCATTGGACTCTACCCTTTCTTTCTCATCTCTCTTAAAATTCAATGGGTGGTTGCTTAATGAAGATGCAGAGTGGATGGAACTGGTATCTTCTTGGTGGTCTTGGGGTTTTGAGCTGCCTCCTACCAAGTCCAACATGCTTCTGAAAGGTGTGGTGATTCCTTCGCTATCGCTTTCGCCATTCTCATGGTTGACTGTACCTCTACGGCTAGGGTTGCGTGAATTCGATAGTGAGCCAGTATTGGAGTGGATCACCGAACTTGGTCTCTGATTATTAAGACCTGTTCCGGGCAACACAAATGGGTTTACTGTCTGATCAGGATGTTCATAAAGGCACATTTCGAGTCCTTGGAACCATGGATCGTTGAATAACAAGTCCAAGTCGTACCTTCTAGCAACTGACGGATCACACAATTTCCATGCTACTCTGGAGGCACCAGTCGATTGGAACTGCGAGGCCCATTTGAACTCAGAGCCGGGTCCTTTGGCATAATCATGATTGTTCTTGAAGTGAGGATGGTCACTGCAGTATCTATCGTGATTAAACTTGTAGTCTCTGTAGGCATGGTCGTTGACAGAAGACATCTGGAATGGCACTCCTCCGTACACAATACAGAACAACAACATTCCCAAACCCCAGTAGTCCATTTTGAACGGGTCGTACTCAAAGTGTTTGGCTTCAGAAGGCGACTTCTCTTTAAGGAGCATCACTTCGGGTGGTGAGTATGGAGGAGAGCCCACGTACGAATGGCTGGTCTTGAGAGGAGACGAGAAATCGCCCGGCGTCTCGTGGCCATAGCCACTAACACCAAAATCACACAACTTGACACATCCATTGGCATCGAGCAACACGTTTTCGGGCTTCAAGTCTCGGTGGACAATATCCAATTCATGGATAGCCTTCAACCCATAACTGATCTGTTTGAAAATACAGAATCTTTCGTTGAGAGGCGTTCTTTTCCAACCTGGCTTGATGATGGTGTTGAAGAGATCGCCTCCAGCACACCATTCCATCACAAACCCCCAACCTCTGGTCAAGTTGGCTTGTGACTGTATCCTCACTAGTGCTAGGACGTCGGCCACGTGTCTTGAGGTACTGCATTTTCTGGAGATAATGAACTCTTTGGTGACTCTCTCGTAGAACTCCTGGTCGGTTTCTTTGGATAACAACGTAAACTTCTTCAACGCATAGAATTCTTTCTTGTGGTTCAAAGCATTGATGATGCGCACGTCCGACGAGCCTCCGTCACCCAATTTTTTGGTTCCTACATCGATTTCGTAGTCGTCAAGTAAGTTAATATGTTCCTGATGATATTCATCCGGCAAGTAGTCGTTGGGATCTGCCACTGGGTTGGCCAAAACTCGCCCTCCTTCATCGGTACCCGACATGTAGAACGAGCTGCTCTTGGGGGTTTGCTGACTGGGGTTCTTATTGACACCGTACGGATTGTAGACCATCTTTTCGTGGGAGCCAACGCCGCCTCCAGAGCCTGAGCCTGAGCCTAGAGGTGCTGCTGGCGGTCTGTACTGGGCTCTGGCAGCATTTTTGTTATTGACCGATTGTAAATACGCCACGGTTTCCGCCTTGGTCAACTTTTTCCCTTCTTTTGGTGCGGACTGTGACAAGTTGGCGTTCGAACCGGAGTTGTGTCCTGGGATCAAGTTCAAGAGATGGTGATGGTGATGCTCTGAATTGGAACGGGCTCTGTTATTTGGGTTTGAATTGTGACGTTTCAACGAAAGAAAGCTTCCTGTTCTCGATACAGATCCAGATGGAGGATTAGATGCATTGGAAGCACCAGAATTGGACGCAGGGCCATTATCTTTTAGGTTGTGGTTGGAGCTGTGACGAAAGAGCCTCGACAATCCCGTATGGGACCCTGTGGAGTGGGACTCCGAGTCTGAGCCGCTATCGGACTTCAAGGGATTTTTGATGTGAAGATGGTGATGTTTATCAGTCGACGACTTCATAGTAATAGTATTAATTTACGGTTTAGTATGATGGGCGTGGGCTTGATTGCTGTGAGGTGATGATTGATAAGTGTTGTGGTGAGGTTTAGGCAAAGTTGTTTTGTATTGGGGGTGATATTGTGATATGCGCCTGGTAAAGGAATATGCTTAGTGGGTGGTATGTCTAGATGTTGGATTAAATGTTGGTTTCTTTTCTGCTAATAAATGATAAAGTTTGTTCTGGTTCGAGCGAAGCACACTAAAGAAAGTAGCACGGGGACTAAACCAAAAGATCAGGGTTCGGAAGTATACGGGGAAGAGGGGCTTACAAATAGTACGGGTGGGCTAGAAAAAATTAAAGTAGTAGGTCCAATGGATCTAGCCAGAGTTAGCTAAGAACTACAGGATATGGGCTGAGATCCAGCTATCTCACCACCACTGACGACACCCAAGTTAGCGAGAAGCTTGTCAAGCGCACTCATCTCAATTAGTAGGAGGGTTTTGTGGTGCGGGCCTGGCGTAGTAACAATAGATTTCGGGTTGCAAGGATATTGTTGCGGCATTAAGAGCTGCAGAGAGTGGATTTCTTGTTTCCATGTGGCCAGTGGGGACTACGAGATACACGGTATCGCTGGTGATCTGGGCTAATGGAGGAAGGATCTCTTCCTCACCGCTATCAGATTTCGCAAACTCCGTAAAGAAGATTATTGGATTTTGGGCTTATTGTAGCGGCTTGGCCGGCGGGGCGGCGGCGGGGCGGCGCGCGTGGGGTCGGTCCGATCGCGAAGACCACCAAACCAATTCCACTCAACAAGGTCTGGCGACTGGGCATCTGCCAAAGCCCCCTTGAGGGGGTTCCCCGCCATGCCAACACGAATACGACTGCAAAGAGATGGGCCACACAATGCCAAGGTCCGAGCGACACCATATAAACTTCTTGTCATATGTCTCGATATGCACCTTGTCAAAGTGGCTTTGAACTACGGTCTGGGGTCAGAATGGAATTTCGGTGAACTCTATTTCGCTACCTACATACAAAAATCGTAATCCAACATTAATTGAGTTGCTACTATTTTTTTTTTGGCGTGTGTGCCTTGGCTCTTTTCCCCGTTTTCGTCACTCTTACATCATCGGTAATAGACCGGGCTTTCCCTGCTGGGCTCAAACCTCAGTTGCCGTCACTCGCAGCAATCGAGCAGAGCACGGTCACGTGCATGTGCCGGCAGCATAGTGACCTTTTCTGCGGCTAACGAGTGAGACCTTTTTTTTTGTGTTTTGCGGCTAGATGTTTACATTTGTCTACGAAATTTAACGATGATTTTTCTATTCAGGGCTATCTGCATTATAACAGCAGATGCTAGAATAAAAACAGGTGAATAAACAATTAATAGAACGGAAGAAAAGATTAAATTAGTACAGTCAAAAAACCAAAGTAATTTTTTTGTTTGGTACGTTAAACGTAGTAGTAGGTATTCGGTAGTATAACTATTATACTAGCACGAAAAAGCATAGCTTTTTCAAATTAGACGCTTTCTTCATCGGAAACCTTGTTTTTTCTTGTGATTCTGAAGAAACGGATACCTCCGGTGTCTTCATCCTTAGGTTCGGCAGGGGTTCTGGTGAATGAGGATTCATCTCCAGCTGGGCCGGCGGTGGTGTTTGCTGGGGCATCAGAGCCGCGGACATTGGCCATGTGGTCCTTGTAGGAAGTAATGATGTTAGTAGAGAATGCATTGATGAACACAATCAACAAGGTGACGAACGAAGTCCAGATGATAGCCATCAACTTGGTGCTAACATGGACGCTGAGGTTTTCATCTTGGAAGGCGTTTCTGGCAAGAACAACCACTGAAGTTTGGAATGCGACTGCACCAGCAAGGAAAAACAAACCAAAGGTGATCAAAAACACAATCACGTTATTGGCAATTGCGACGAAACCCAAAATAAATGCAAAGGCAGTTGAAGCCAAGGCAATAATAGTGAATGCAAAGGCGAAACGAGACAAGTAGTAGTAGGTAGATCTGTTGGTGACAAAGTCGTGTGGAACGTTAGATTTGGTGTGGAAGTTGTCGACAGGAGAAATTGGAGCTGCTGGAGCGTAGGTACACGAGCTCATGTCATTGTAGTCACAAACACCCCAGAAGGACCAGACCGAGGTTTGGTATGCGCCAGAGATACCGGAGGTGTCGGCACGCAACCAGTAGAACTTGTTGATTGGGGAATGGTTGGTGGAGCCGGATAAAACGGTGAATATCAAGAGTAACAATGTACCCGCAAGGAAGAATTGACTTATAATCCCACTAATAATCTTCATTTTTCAATTGATTCAATATAACAGTAAAAAAGTGAAAGCTATTCACGTATATAACTAAAACCAATGGTATGTCGAAAGAAAAAAATCAACACTACACTTCAGGGGAGGTTACCGTCAGTTTATATTTAAATTTACCCATTATTTTTTTTTCGAGTAGCACGATAATTCTATTGTACCAAATGTATTATGATTGCTTCCTAATTGAGCATAATTGGAAGAGACAGCTACTGGAATTTGGCACTTGCCAGATGCCGAGGAGTACAGCTGATTCTCTCACAAAAGTGCAGTGACCAGCTACTAACCATGCACTCTACACTCCTACACTTATTCCATGGGCGATGGGTGAGGCATGCTTCCATCTAACCCTTCACTGTTTATGTTTATCCAGGTGAGGTTTGCTGTCGCCCCATTGGGACGTCAACACTAGTCATGCGTATTCCAAAATAGGCAACTGGTGCGTATGATGGCCGAAATGGGACGGCTGAAGATGAATCTGCGCTCGCCCACAAACACCGTCACGTGGCTGAGGTTGCTGTTGGTGTCACTGTTTCACCTGCGGGCGTCACTACGTCTGTTGTCTCTATACATCGTCCCCCCATTGTGAGCACCACCCATACCATGTTCTCTTTAGGCACTTTTGAGGTGGTTTGGTAGGCGTTGGTTGTGACGTGGAAGAGTCTGCAGTGGGTGTCGTAGTGGGCACAGTCGTAAGTCCTGTAGAAGGTCCCGTGGTGGGCTTTATCTCATGTTTTTCTCCACGTGAGCTACCACTGCCGCTGGAACTGGTGCGAGGGCTCGGACGCGGCTTAAGAGGATTGGGCAAAAACGGCTCATCGCCCTCGTCATCGTCGTGGCTCGTAAACCGCCAGTTAAAACAGTCTCGGCACGGGGGCTGTTCCATGCATGGAGCTGTTTCGTTGTACGTGAGGATCACGTCGTCAATGACGGTGTGGATCCGGTGGTTGAGGAGATTGACCCGCCAGCCTTTGTCAGTGACCACATCGTACACGCACTGCATTCCTGTGTGGCACGCCGTTTCCATGGCGTACCCCCCTACATTACACAGACTGGATGCACCATTGCACACGCCCATGTAGATTGGATCCGCAGTGTGCCCAATGTGCCATATGTTCTCGCGGTACTTGGGCAACCCAGGAGGCTGCGGCAAGTGGAGTCTTTTTGTGGCCAACATTTCGCCGGGGGCCTCAATTGCAACCACAGGAAGTCCGTAAGTGCGACCAAGTAGCGACGCCAACGCACCACCCAAAGAGTGGCCCGTCACCCATATCGTGGTGTTCTCTGGTGGGTATATAGCAGTCACGTTACGGTACAAGTCTAGAGTCGCCTGATAGTACCTGTCCTGGCGCACCAACTCTTTTTCCAAGCAGTCTTGGTTGCAAGTATAGGTCTTTTCGTAGCAGTCGCACACCGTAGTCCAGAGGTAGCTGACGCGCGCGCAGCAGCACGAGAACAAAAGATTGTCGTTGGTCTTGTCGCCTGCGGTGGTTTCTTCGTTGCCTGACCCCAAGAGCCCCGCACCCGAAGTGCCCTTGATTCCAATCACCACCGTGCTGTTGTCCTCGCTGACAAAAATATGGCCGCGGATCCCTGCCGCGTCCCAGCCAAACTCTATGTCGCTGTTATCGCGGTCAGGTGTCCATCCTCCGACATCGATCCAGTCCAGTCGGCGCTTTTCGTCATCGTCCTTGGGGTACCGCACATACGCATTGGAAGAAATCGTCGCGAGCGAAACCAAAGTGTCGCGGTCTTTCACATCAGGGACAACCACATCGGTCTCGTCCTCCCATTCTAATTCTATCTTGTTTAATATTTTGGGGTTTCCCTTCTTTTCTATAGCATAATTAAGGTACGACTCAATAAACCCAGGCGTGTGTCTCTCCTTGAGCCTCTGTACTTTTCCAGGCTGCGAAGCGTGTTTGATGGGAAGAACTATCTCAAACGGGTTCTTGCCGTGGTGAACTTTGGGCCAGTCCATTTGACTATAAACTGAGTTGAGATCGTTAATATTTACCTCTTCCCCATGTTGCGTCCCTTGCGCGAGTACCTTGAAATGGTCGCGATGACGGGCCACGTATTCAGTCGTAATATCTAATCTCTTGTGTATTTTGTAGTCTTTCTCGCCAGTTCCATGATGGTAAATGTGCTTGAGTTTGAAGCTCAGCAGCTTTGGTCTGGGCAGATCAGATGGAGGTTCATAAAAGTTTGGCGTGGCGTTGATTGGTTCTATTGGCGTATTACTAGAATACTGCTGCATCTTTAGATACTGCTTGCCATATTGCCATCCTGGTACTGATGCTGGAAAGAGCCATACAAGTATGGCCATGCCGAGCACTCCTACGACCGCCACCAAAGTGCGTGCCCGTGCCAGCCGGGTACTTCTCTGGTTTCTGTGTATTTCTTGGTTGTAGTAGCTAGACTTGTCGTCTGACATCGCTTTGGTGTCCAGATTTATATATACTCTCTGTTTCTTCATGGTGTAGAGCTGTCTGTGTTGCTCCCTAATCAGATCTTATCTCACTTTTGGTCACCAAATCGGGTTGTGGCGGACAGGCGCGGGCTGCGAAGAATTGACAGGTACATAAAAAATAGTAAAATAGCTGATAAGGAGTCAGAAACGGTCGCGGAAAAGCCAGGAGCGAGTCCAAACTCTTACTTACCCATCTTTCTGGTTCAACTGTAGTAGGTTTGGCCCCTGTGGGACTCTGACGGTTATACGAGATGTATCCGGGATGGTACACGTGCATTTGCGAGTTCCGGTCGCCTAGGTCAGTGGATATGGGCCCTCTGATAACGGCATCTCTGGCTATAATTCTTTGCTAAAAAGAGCCCATTGTGCTCGGTTCAGTCATAGTATAGCTATTCTGAACTTCCAGTGCCCCAGCTGCTACAACCACCCTCCTACACCAAGTCTTCGCTCTCTATTTTGCGATATCCGGTACATCACGTGCGGTATACCTCGGTATGTCTATTCATATATTCACTATCTAGTCCTCTAAGTTCCTTGTCTATAGGTACTGGGGATCGGTATATGCCAAGTCCGACTCAAGCAAAAAGCGTCTCAGAGACACCACACGGATGTCTTTGACCACTTTTACCTCTTTAAGTCCTGTGGCTGCCATTTCCTCGGCAACACTATGTTTCAACACCTTTTGTAATTTGGTCAAGGCATCAGAAAGCACTTCTGGCTCGAGTTTTTTGCCATTGTTATAGAAAGCATTTGCAACCAACGCTGTGAACAAGTCACCGCAGCCGCTAAAACTGCAATCGAGCTTTTCGAGTTCAAAGTAAAATATCGTAGGCTCCTCTCCCCCAGAAAACCCTACCGAGTACAATTGACCCTGTATTTCTACAGATGATACCACCACGTAAGGTACCTTATAAGTGTTGTAGAAGTGTAGCAAGGCGGACTTCAACGAAGCCCAGCTGTCGATTTTTATGCCGGTAAGAGTCTCAAACTCAAACTGGTTGGGCGTCGTCAACGTCACGTACCCACTGGCAAAAAACTTCTTGTACCATTCCACCACCAGCTCAGGCAAGTACAACTTGCCGTTGTCGCCCAAAATGGGATCCACGATCCAGGCCGGAGATTTTTGGCCTGCTTGGTAGTTTTGCACCAACTGATTATAGATGATCTCCATAGATTCGACACTGGGTATGTAGCCGGTCAATATTATCTTGTAAGTATCATTGAACAGCACAATATTCTTTATTCCTTGTAACAATTCATCCAATAGTTGAGGACTACTGGCTTTTCCTGCAAACTTTCCGTAGCCAGGATGGTTAGAGAGATTGGTGGTATTGACTGCATCGACGTCCCACCCGAGGTATTGGAGCGGGAACACGGCCGCCCTGTTGCCCACATAGCCGTGAACCACATGCGACAGTATCGATAATACGCTCTTGTTGTCCATGGCGGTCTTATGCTACAGCTGATCCTCTATAATACCCTAAAATCTTTAGATGCGACTTATCGCGAACGGCTCGAAAAACTGGGGCCACTACCACCACCGAAAAGATGAGTCAACCCCACAGACTAGCACTTCTCGTACCTAGTGAACCATTCATTACCCTCTAGTTCCGAGTAATTGTTCTGATTTTTCAAGGGATCCCTCAATGTAACATTTACACTGTACTACCAGCATTATCTAGTCTAGTCATTCTCTCTACTCGTTCCTCGCTAATGGTCTCGCTGGCAACTCTCGCTGGCAACTCTCGCTAAACCTCTATTCCTGCCTAGAATAAATTTCGTTAGCGCGCCTTTCGAAGACAACCAAAAAAACACGTACTACACAAGGTTTCAACACTAAAAGCCACCATGTCGCTTAAGGATTCTGCTACCATTGATTTAGGGTATCCCATCCTCGATGCCAAGTTTGTCAATAACAAGACAGTCTTGGTCACTGGTGGTGGAGGCGAAGGAAGCAACGGTATTCCCAACAAAATCACCGCTATAAAATGTAGCTTCAAGGTGAACGACCCCAAACGAAGACTCCAGCGGTTCAGAGAGATAACCCTTCCCGCAAACGAAGACTCGCCTCAGTGCTTGGATACCGCCAAGATCCCTGGTGATGGCGAGAACAAGGTGTCTGTGTTTGTTGGATGCAATCAATCGTCCGAATTGATCAAGACCATGAGTATGAACAACAACTTGAGAAAGTACGTGGTCAATAGCGAAGAACACCTTCGATTTGTCGACGCAGCCCAATTGGAAGAAATCAGTCCCAATGCTACTGATGACTACCCCAAGATCATCCGTTTATCGCCTAATAACACCACCGGTTGCTTGATGACCTCGACCGTGCCCTCATCGATTCTCAACTTCAATCCCGAAACATTGGAGTTAAACTTCCGGTTCAAGCCAGACATCGATGTGGAAATCAAAGACTTCCATTTGAGTCCTAATGACGACGGCAAAACCCTCTGTTACATCACATCGTCGTCCATTGAGACCATCTCGAATGTTACCGGAAACCCCATTTCTTCGACTTCAAAGAACCCTGCCCTTGCCAAAGTCTTGCAAAACTATATCCTTTCTAAAGTCAGATTCATTGACAACTCCACTGTCATTATAGCTGCAAGCGGCCGTGGCAACTCCCAGGGTGCTACGCTCCTCAGGTACTCCATCCAAGACCAGAAAATCACCAAGACAAAGTTGATTTCCAAGAAAACCAAAAACGTCGTGGCCATTGACTTGTGTCCTTCAAAAGACTTGTTGGCTGTTGCTGGTAACGACTTATCTGTTCTTATCATACATTTATCAGACTTCAAAGTGTTAAACACGTTCAAAAAATTGCATCCATTCGCAATCACCTCGGTGGCTTTTGCTCCAAATGGCTCTAAACTAGCCACCGGAAGTGCTGCCAACAAACTCCATATTTTTAGAATTCCTCCCAACTACGGCCGTGGCAAATCTACCGTTGGATCCATATTCCAGTACTTAATAACCATACTATTTGTTGCATTTTTGGCCATTTTCTTGCAAAAGAGCCATGAATCGGGACAATTGGAAGTATACATCGACAAATCAAAAGTATATCTCGACCATTCCAAGGTATACGGCAAGATTGGATACGATTTGGCTCACGAGTACGGCATCAAAGGGTACAACTTAGTAAAATCCAAGTATGAAGAGAAGTTTTTAAGCGACAAGCCTACAGAAACATTCGATTTTCCAGCCCAAGCTGAAACCACCCCTGTCTCGTCATCAACAAAATCATTGACAGAAGCATACGACGAAATCCATTTATCTGAAGTCACCAGAGACATTCCTACTGAGAATGGGAACATTAACACAGAATCGATTCTGAATGAGTATGTGGAAACCGTCAGCGAGGCTATTCCCCAATCGACTCCTGTTGCAGAGTCAATCCATATTGAAGCTACCCCAGCTCCAGAAGAAGTCCCTGAAGCAGTTCCTGCGTCTACACCTGTCGTAGAAGAGCCTGAAGCAAAAGCAGAAGAGGAACAGCCTGAAGTAGAGTACAAGCCATTTGAAAAACAAGAGATTGTTGCCAATGGCACTCAGACAGAACCAGAAGTACAGTTTGAAGAGCATGTACCTGAGCTTGAAACAAAGCTGACAGATGAAACTGCGCCAATTGAAAAGGCTGAAGAAAAAGAGCCTGAATTGGAACATATTGAGGACGTTGAGCCAGAAGAAGAAGTAGAAGAGGTGGAAGAAGTGGAAGAAGTTGAGGAAGATGAAGAAGTTCCAGCTGAAGAGTATGCTGATGGGGTTGAACCTGTTGATGAGTCTACTGCTGAGAAGGAAGAAGAAGCAACAGTTGACTCAGTAAGTGCCGTGACTGATTTTGTCGAAGAATTGATCGAAGAGGTTATAGAGGAAGTACCTGTTGAAGAATCAGAAGAGGAAGTTGACGAAGTTGAAGAGCCTGTACAGCCTCGCGAAGAAGATGTCGAAGAAGAGGAAGTCGACGTTGAATATGTCGATGTTGATGAAACTGAAGAGCCAGGCGAGAACCCGGTCGAAGTTTCGGAAGAACCCGGTGAATACGTGGTCGAAGAATACGAAGAGAATGTTGACGAACCTCTTGAAGAAGTTATCGAAGAAGAACTCGAAGAACCTGTTGAGGAAACTGTCGACGAAAGCGTGACTGAAGAACCAGAGATTGAAATTGAATCTGTGACAGAAACAGATGACAACATCAGCGAGACAGTTTCCGAACCAGAACCTGAATCCACTCCAGTGCCTGAAACCCCAGTTGAAGTAGTTGAGGAGTCATCTGCTGAGCCATCCGTTGAGCCACTCGCTACACCAATTGCTGAACCAGTGATTGAATCAGTAGCTGAACCAGTAGAGGAGCCAGTTGTTGAACCAGTCTCTGAAACGGACTCTGAATCAGTTGCTGAAAAATCTACCGAATCATTGACTGAGTCATTTACGGAATCATCTACCGAGCCATTAACCGAGTCTTCAACAGAGTCTTTTACGGAGTCGTTTACGGGGTCATCTACCGAGCCATTAACTGAGTCTTCAACTGAGTCTTCAGCTAGGTCTTCCACTGAGCCATTTTCTGAGCCAGCAGCTCAGTCACTGGCTGAACCAGTTGAGACCAAATCTAACTCTCTCGAATCAACTCACTCTAGCTCTGAACCTAAGTCTAGTGCTACTTCTGAATCATTGCATACATCTGCACTGACCGACTCCCTGACTGCTTCGAGCCAGAGCGAATCCGTCGCTGAAACCGCTAAAAGTACCATAGATACTTCAGTGACCACACCTCCACAAACTAAAAATACACCCCAAAAGAAAAAGGTCAAACGTACCAAAACCGTCAAAAGAACCGTCAAAAAACCGAAGACGATTAACCACGACGAACTCTAGTACATACCCATATAAACACTAGACATCCACTTGTATCTAGACTTTGTAGTGTGCGATTGTATATAGCGAGCCGTTGCTGGGACGCGGCGCTTACGTAATCAGAGATCTCTTTTATAGCAAAGATGATATGAACCGATCTACAAGACCAATGGCGATATGAGCAACTTCAAGAGCGGGGATGCCCTTACTGATCCGTCCGACTGGCAGAAGACCAAGTTGGTGGGCATGGGAGAACTTGACAAGCTCCAGCGGTGCTATATCTGCAAGGAGTTCTTCAAGGCTCCTGTGATCACTAGCTGTAACCATACTTTTTGTTCCGGATGTATACGAGAGTACTTACTAACCAATAACCTCTGTCCGTTGTGCAAGAGCGAGCTTTATGAGAGTAATCTCAAACGAGACGTGCTATTGGAAGAGATCGTGACGTGCTATGCAAGACTACGGCTGGGACTATTGGCGCATTTACAAGCGGCCCCATCGGCCCCAAAACTGCCCTCGCCACGCGCAGAGGTGATTGAGATTGGTTCCGATAGCGAGGAGCCTGCGCCGAAAAAAGCTCGCACCGAGTCCGCCAAAACGGCTGCCAATTCCGGCCTCGTTCAGTGCCCTATTTGTCTGGAACATATGACAGCATTGGAACTTCAGGGAAGGCACATTGACGACTGTTTAAGCGGCAAGAAACGTCCCACCCCCACCCCCAGTGGCACCAAGCGAGGAGGCATTACGTCATTCTTCAAGCCCAAACCGACCAGGCTGCATTCGCCGCTCCCCACAGCTTCGGGGTCGCTGTCGCTAGGCCATGCCGACTACTATTTTAATGAAACCGCCAAGCACAATAACGAGGCCAAGAAGTTGTCCAGGCTAGATTTCCTGTCGCTAACTACCCCGCGACTAAAGGAAAAACTCAAAGAGGTCAAGCTTCCCACGCTGGGAACACGCGCGCAGCTCGAGCTTCGCTACAACCACTACTATGTACTTTACAACTCTAACCTCGACAGTAATAGACCCGTAGACACCAAAATCCTCATGCACAAGCTTAGTCAGTGGGAACAGTCGCACCTGGCATTCTCCTCCAACTCGGCCGATCTTTTCAGCTCGCGGTCGTCCCTCAGCACCAAATCCATCACAGACAAAACGTTTCTGCCTCGCGAGTGGATTCGCACTTATCGCCGCGAGTACCGCCATCTCGTGCGCCTCGCGCGTACTTCTGCCGAAAAGGGTTCTGTCATCCCCGGTGTCAGCCCAGATGTCATCCCAGATGCTCGCGAGCCGGTCATGCCCACTTCGTCAGAGCCCACCACCAACTCGTCAGAGTCCCTGGACCTCAAGCTAGCCATTGCTCTGAATCCCCTCTTCGCCATCTCACCAAATACTCCCCCTCTGTAGATATACAATGCATTCACTGTAACTATTTAATACTCGCCGTCTATAGATTATATACAGTGCATCGGTGATACGCATTGTCTGACTTTCATCTCGGTTTTCGTTCCTTTTGTTCCGGTCCCGCGCTTATTCAAAATCATTGCGAATTATATACTCCAGTGCTGCTACCAACTACCCTGACCACGCCAGATGACGGACGGCGACTCGTTGTATCTATCGACAAACGAAGCCGCCCTTTCGGTGGTGGCTACCGCCATGAAAAAGGCGCGGTTGAGACTAGATACTCTAATTATTAACTCGTTGTTGGGAGGAATCGTTTTTTCAACGGGAGGAATGCTTATGGTACTAGTGGAAGCTGACTGTCCTGACCTCATGAAAAACAACCCTGGGATTATTCATCTACTACAAGGTTTAATGTACCCAATTGGGCTATTCTATGTGGTTGTATTGGGGTTGGACTTGTTCAACGCCAACGTATTATACTTCACCACTGCGCTCTGTCGAAATGCAGTTTCGGTGCTAGACTTGGTCACAAGCTGGTTCGTCAGCTGGTGGTTCAATCTCGTGGGAAACATCTTCATGTGCTACATCATCTGCAACTACTCACATATCACCAGTAATGAAACATATGCTAAAGGCTCGGTCGATTTGCTCATGAACAGAATGAGCTACTCGTTTGTGCAAACAATGCTCAAGGGAATGGCGGGCAATTTCTATACATGTTTGGCAGTCTACATCCAGCTCATGGCAAAACCATTGCATGTCAAGCTCATAATGATGACCCTACCTATTTTTTCATTTGTCTCCATGGGCTTCACCCATACGGTTTCCGACATGTACTTGGCGGTCATTGGCCTTATCAACCATTCTCCCGTGGCAGTGCGAACTGTGGTATGGAAATTATTTATTCCTGGTGTGATAGGCAACATTATCGGAGGATCTTTCTTTGGTGTGTCGGTGTGGTATTTGCATTTGGTAGTAGTGGAGAGAGACGAGGCCAGATTGAACTTGCCCAAATACGACTATAGAGATCGCTCACCAACGCTTAATAGCGACTCCAGAGTTACCAAAAATGTTCAGGAAACACCCGTGCTGCCCAACCTTGAGAATTATGACTTGGCCAAGAGTCCTACTGTAGCGTCCAGGTTCTCTACCAACACATTAAACACCGTGGGAAGGTCCCCAAGAAAAGTCTTTCCTGTCTACGGTATGGGTGCTCCATCCGAGAGAGAACGCGAGATTGCATCTGGTAGTAACTATTCTGTTCAGAATTTGGACGGAAATTCTATTTACGATCAAGATGATCGCTCGGCCGAATACATAGGTGACCAGCTTTCGCGAGCATTCACCAGAAATAGCATTAGACGAGACTCCGAATCTCGTGTACTGGCCATTGACTTTCCTCGCAGACGATCCATTTCGTTTTCGTCACTAGGCCAAAGACAAACTAGACCCAGCGTCGATACCGTGAATGCCAATCACTCATTCAGAAAAGATCCAGAAGCCCCCAAAATGGCGAAATTGAAACCGGCATCTGATTTCCGTTCTGATCCTCAGCCTATTAATCCACTCGAAACAGTGCCAGGATCCATGCCTGCATCTGCCGATGGTACCCCCACCGAATCTCGGTCCACTTCACCGAACGAGTCAGTAGTCAAGTCGGACGAAAGCTCCGGCAACATTGAAGAGTACCTGCCCAAAGCTAATTTATAGAGAGACTTAATTAATAATACTTATTGAATTTCCTAATACTTATAATACAAGTGATAATTCGAATTTTGTAACTTTCAAGTTCTGTCATATTACATGCAGTTGTTCTTATCAATATTGCCAAGCACTAGTCAAAATGTAGATCATGCATTAAATAGAGTGCATGGAAAAGCTGGGGTAAAAAATTGGAAAAAAAAGGATTGTGGACGAGACAGGAATCGAACCAGTGACCTTTTGCTTGCAAGGCAAACGCGCTACCAACTACGCCACACGCCCAATTCTAAATATACAGAAAAAATGTTTCAATATGTGGTGACCGTTAGAAAACTCTTGATTATTTATTGGTATGCCAATATAATTTAATACTTTCACCAGAAGTTTGATCTAAAAATCTACTGTGCTTTAAGATCCCTTCTTTGAAATGACAAGTTTTTAGATTTTTCAAAGATATTGCGAATAATTTGCATTATTTGTAAAAACCTTACAGGTGATGAATGAAACATTTCTACGAAGATGATTATGCTCCGGTAACAACCTGTATTGAACATCCCCAAAAGCCACTTCGATTATGACTTCCCGGTGAGTGCATTCAAAATTTGCAGCAATATGTTATCAGGCTACGAAATGCGTCTCCACCATTTACGCGCGTTGTCAGAAATCTCGGGAGATACTTGCATGTACCGAAGGAAAGCGAAAGGAAAGGGAAACTCTTTAACATTCTAGATTACCCCTCTGAATCGTTCGGATTGACATGACAAGTTGCCAGAGCAACATCCTCACTATCATCTGGATTGTATTTATCAAGTTTTCGTAGTTCTCACTCTTCCCCATCTCTGCTCATACTGCATCCTGCCCATCGCATCGCGAACAAACTATTCAAATTTTTTATATCTACTAACTTGAAGACTAAACTCATCACAAGTAATATGTCGAATGGAGCTGCAGCATCGGCTGCTTACATTGATAATTCTGCATCATGGGAGTCCTTCAATCTTGATGCCAGGTTATTACAAGCATTAAACCAGATTGGATTTGAAAAGCCTACATTGATTCAGTCCAATGCCATCCCTTTAGCTCTCGAAGAAAAAAGAGATATTATAGCCAAAGCATCCACCGGATCAGGTAAAACCGGTGCCTATGGTATTCCAATAGTCAACAATATACTTTCTGATTCAGAAAACAACTCATCTGCCATAAAAAGTATCATTCTCGTACCAACCAGAGAATTATCCAGTCAAGTTCACAAATTCATCGAAAAGCTCTTGCTTTATAGTAATGACTTGATTCGTGTGATCAACTTATCATCGAATATGAACGAACAAGTTTTGAAATCATTACTTGCCAACAAACCAGACATCATAGTTTCAACTCCTTCCAAATTAATACAATTATTACAAGAACAAAACGACAATTCTACTAATTTGATCGATTTATCCAACGTCAAGAATCTTACCATTGACGAAGTTGATTTGATCTTATCGTACGGCTACTTGGAAGATTTGCAAAAATTGGAAACATACTTGCCAATCAAGAAAAACTTACAGACATTTTTGATGTCTGCTACCATTAATGACGAATTAAACGATTTGAAATCAAGGTTCTGTACCAAACCAGCCATTTTAAAGCTTAATGATGAAGAGACCCAGCAAAGCAAGTTGATTCAGTATTATGCCAAGACCACTGAATTCGACAAGTTTTTGTTGGCATATGTTATATTCAAATTGAATTTAATCAAAGGTAAGACTCTTGTTTTCGTCAACAACATCGATAGAGGTTATAGATTGAAGTTGTTTTTAGAACAATTCGGTATCAGATGTTGTATTTTAAACAGTGAATTACCAATCAATTCGAGATTACATATAATCGAAGAATTCAACAAAAACGTCTACAATTTATTGATTGCAACCGACGAAACCATGGAAGTTGAAGATGAGGAAGACAAAGACGAGGAGGATGAGGCCATAGAGAAGAGTGCCTCGTCGTCCAAAAAATCCAAAAAATCAAAGAAAGACATAGAGTATGGTGTGACAAGAGGTTCAGATTTCCAAAACGTTGCGTGTGTCTTGAATTTCGATCTACCAACCAGTTCAAAAGCTTACATTCATAGAATCGGTAGAACTGCAAGAGCAGGAAAATCCGGTATGTCGTTATCGTTTGTTTTACCACTCAGCGAATTTGGTAAGCATAAAACAGCCAGTTTAAAGTCGGCGAAGAGAGACGAGAAAGTATTGCGTCGTGTATTGAAGCAACAAACCCGTAATGGATTCGAGATCAAACCTTATCAGTTTGACATGAAGCAAGTGGAAGGGTTCAGATATAGAGCGGAAGATGCATTCAGAGCCGTGACCCAAACTGCTATCAAAGAAGCAAGAATCAAAGAATTGAAGAATGAATTGGTCAACTCTGATAAGTTGAAGAGATTCTTTGAAGAAAATCCTCAAGATTTGGCTACCTTAAGACACGACAAGGAATTGCATCCAAGTAGAGTCCAAACCCATTTGAAGAGAGTCCCTGACTATTTGTTACCAGAAAATGCCAGACAAGACATAAAGAATATCGGGTTTGTTCCATTCCATAAAAATAAAGGAAGAGGTAAAGGAAAGAAGAGACCAAGCGGAAGAAAATCCGATCCTTTGAAATCTTTCAAAGTCAGGAAGTAAATAGCTTTTATACATATATAAATGTGTGTGTGCTAGGATGTTTGCGAGTTTATGTAGAAGTATAAGTTAAGAATTATATACGTTGGTATGTCTATAAAATGAATCCGAAAGATTACGCCAATCTACTCAAGATAATATTCCAGAATAATTGTGCCAAGCAGTTGGCAGGAAACATCATGGCTTGTGGAATAAGCACAAATGAACAAATGGAGAAAAATGGCCAAAAGCAGAAGCTGTATTTTAAAGATTTGGAAAATGCCAGTCTAGTTTTCTTCGTGATTTCACCATGATCCCATAAACTGTTCAATATGTTGAACAATAATTGAAAGCTTGGTGCCCCAATCAACTGATCGACGCAAATTCGGTAGGCGATATTGTCAAAGTTTGTTATCAACAAATCAAGCCAAAGAACAGTGAAACAACCGTTAATAGAACCCCACAAAATGAACTTGCAAATACGATTCACTGATAATTTTTTCTTTTGGTATTGATTCAAAGTCTGGGCTAATGCAGCGGTGGAAGATCCCAATAGTGATGGTGCTAGTAAAGGATATATCTCACCAAGTTTACCATAATTGTAGTAAATGGCCAACGAAGAAAAGGTCTCTAAAAATAGAAACAAAATTAGTTTTCTTTTGGTGAGATCGGTAGTTGGGTTGTACGGCAGTATACTTGATGCAGAATCAACTGTTGATAATGGAGAAGATTTTTCCAAGTCATGATAGGTTCTGCCTTTAAGATTTGTCAATGGAATTTCCGTTTGCATGTCAGAACCCAGAAGTGAAAGATGAAAGGACTGTGGGAGGGAAACAACGGTTGAGGTGATTTGTGAAGCAGAAGACGATCCAGCGACTATTAATGAGCGAGTAGTTGATTCCAATTCTTAGATACAGTATGTTATGTGATAGCGATCACGATTATCACGTCGTTTACTTCTCGCCCAAACAACAAACCTTTTGACAACTGAATCATTTTCCTGTACATCGTCAAAAAAATGAGCATTGCACTTTTTTATCAGTCGGTGTTACGAGAGGGGAAGTATTGAAGAAACCTCGAGCGGAGATTGAGAGCAGGAAATGCAACAAGAATAGAATAGGTGGTCAGCCTTACAGAAGCATTTCACTTGGATCCACTTGGATCGTAACGTGTCAATTAGTGTTTCACCTAATTTCAGTTTGATTCGGAGCAGGTGACCAAACTCATTCGGGCAAATTATTTTTCAGCCATGATCGTCACGAGTCAGGTAGAGAGATTCCGAAGTAAATACATTTGCATTCAGAGGTACATGTATTGGCATTAGCAACACCGCAAACTTCTGTAGCTGGTTGCATTAAATTTTTCAAGAATCTTCGGGTTTAGAGATCCCGGCTATAGGTGGAACCACATGCGCGCATGTGGTGTCTCATTTCTTATTTTAAACCCGTAAGGCAATTACTTGGCTCTAAACTTCAACTGTAGAATCTGAAAAGCTTAACAAATCTGTTGCAAAACCTTACTTTTTTAATTTAGATGGAACGATCCTCAGCAATGGCTACAAACATTCTCGGGTAAATTGATCCCCCTGTATATGGAAAATAAATTGAAACTTTAGTGGACCATGCCCGAGGACGGCATTTGTTCGTGACTGACCTCTTTCATTGTAGAATTGCGCTTAATGTCACCATTTGTTTCCTCTGCATTAACTAGGATGTTCTGCAACGTGCCCCAGAAGAATTAGGAGCACTGACTTTGTGTTTGCAATGCTCTAATGACCTTCTGCAGTTCAGAGTTCTCCATATGTCAAGAAATGATTTTCCGAGTGATGATTCGAAGAAAAAATATTTTGTGCGTCTGTTCAAGAGCTTACAATCATAACGTCATAGTCAGGTTCGTTATTTCCTCGGCAGAAGTCATGGTTACATCTAAGGGCCAATGGTGGATTATACTTCAAGAACCCCACAATTGGCGCAAATGACGTGGCCGTTGTCAAATCTATTTTGGTTCCATCTTCACTACAAATTAATTGACGCACTTAATATGCTCGATTCGGGGCTGAATTATCTTGCATGAGGAGTCAAAAATTGTTGCATCGAGTTTTGTTTGTTCTATATTTATAATTGTCAACACATACTAAAAAAATTATTCTACTGGTTGTAGGTAAGCATAAGTAAGCATTCCGGAGTCGAAGTAAGGTCCACCTTCGTGTCAACATGAAGAAGGTTTCAACACATGGCATTAGTATATAGTCTTAGCCCATGATAAGTCTCTATCTGGCAATGACATATTGTAAGCCACAACAGTATTACTCGGTTAGGTTGCATTACGAAGAAGCACCGACTAAGAAGTACAATTTCCTCATTCTCTGACATCATTGTACATTTATTTCCCGTATTTGTTTGGAAATAAAATATTTTCTTGATTTGCAGTAATAAGTTGCTTTTCTTATTTCAACTTTCTTCTTTGACATGGGGCATGACTAATGCGAGGGGACCTATTATGTTACTCTGGGGTTGCAAAAGGTTCGGAAAATTAGCAATTTTCTTGAGCTGCTTCCATACGTCATAAGTTTCTAATTTCTTTTCTATAATTAGAAGTCCTATACCAAACATGCCGTTGAAGTTTTAGTATAAATACTTATGATAATCTCCTCCATCATACCATCTTTCCAATATCATCAATCCAATCACGGAAAACAAAATACCAAACACACAATGCAATTAACTTCCACTTTATCGTTTGTCACCTTAGCTGCTCTCGCTACTGCTGCACCAGTCTTCGAGCTTATCGTCATCCGTTCTGGATCTCAATACCAATATAGCTCTGTCTCAGCTTCTGGTGTTGATATCTTAGTTGGCGGTAGTGATTCCACCACTTTCGAATTGAACGAAGACTCCACCTTGGTTGACACCAAAACCAACGACAACATCTTCGTCCAAGACAACATCTTCTACGAAACCCACAGAAAGCAAGAAGGTAGCAAAGGTTTCTCCATCAAGGATGGCTACTTATCATACGGAGACGGTTTCTATGCCTGCCCAGTTGACGGCAAGGTCAGATTAACCACTTCATGTAGCGATTCTCAAGGTTCTCCTGTTGCCCTTAAGATCACCAACCAACGTGAAAGTAACCCGGGCGGACCTAGCTCTGCTAGCTCTTCTAGCGCTTCTGCCAAGCCAACCACTTTAGTCACCAAGACCTCCCCACCTGCCACTTCTACCAAGGCCTCATCAAGCTCCAAGCCAACCCAAACTGCTCCTGCTAAAGGAAACGTTCAGTTCGGTATCATTGCTACCCACTCTGGTTCCCAATTCCAAAACACTGCTATCAAAAAGGTTCCTGCTCACCCACATGTATTCTCGGTCGGTGGATCTGAAGGATCTGACTTGACTTTGACCTTGAAACCAGATGGATCCTTGGTTGACCAAGACGGAAGAGGTATCTACGTCGACTCCAAGACCGGTGAATTTGGTGACGTCGACCCATGGGGACAAGAAAAGCCATCCACCGGTTTCTCCATCAGCAACGGTCACTTAGTCTACCAAGGTAAGGACAATTGGAGTGCTTGCCCATCTGGTGACAACAAGTTCTCCTTGGCCAACAACAACTGTGTTGGTGGTACTGGCATTTCTTTGACTGTTGTCAACCAAAAGAATGCTTAGATAGCATGTTGATTTACCATCAAAAGAACTTTTTATCTTCTCTCGTCGCCTTATTTATATGTTCCCTTGGCTGATCCGTTTCAGATCCAGCGGTCTTTTATTTCACACCCCAACCTGCATACTTTCATTAAGAAGTCACTTTGTTTTTCGTTTATAGTATAATCTATACCATTACTTCATTATCTAAAGCGTAGTCCTTGATTGCATTCATGGTGCAGGAATTTTTTCGCAGCTAATTTATTTTTGACCACGTAAAAAGTAGGCTCAATAGGTTATGCAGCCCGTGGTGCGCTCGCCGTTTTGAACATGGAAAAGTCTGGAAATATTCGAGGTTCTGACTTATATATATCTAGCTCACTTCAATTTGAACAACGCTAACTAAAAGCATGGTAGTACATAACCCTAACAACTGGTATGTATAGATACAAGAGAGGTACTATTCGAGTGGTGACTAACCTTTTATTACAGGCACTGGATAGATAAGAACTGTCTTCCATGGGCAAAGAATTACTTCGAAACCGAGCTTTCTGACGTAAGCATCGAACAAGACCAAGTATCTGTCATTCTTCAACAAGTTGATTCTATTACAGGAGATTGCGATGTTACCCAAAGAAAGGGTAAAGTGTTGTGTATTTACGATATGAAACTACAATTTGCTGTCGACACTAAAGCTAAGGAAGACGAAGAATCCAAAAGAGTCACTATTACTGTACCTGAGTTCGTCCATGATCAGGATGAAGACGAGTACGTGTTCGAAATCTCTGATTCAGAGCATAAACCTGTGATTAGAAAGCATTTCGTGCCGGTATTGAAGGCCAAACTTATGAAGTTCCAAACCGATTTAATCAAGGCACACGAAAAGGACGTTCAACACTCCACCTGATCACAACTTGAGATCTTATAAATAGAATAGCATCACCCAATATAGATAGTGGTTGCATAAGCTCAGTTTTGGCATTGTAGTAGACCTAGTCAGTGTTCGTGTCTTCGACGTCGTTTGCGTTCTCTGTTTCATTCTCGTTGTCTTCATCATTCTTATCGTTTGTCTCATTAGCATCTTCCTCTTTATCCCCATCCTCTTGATCACTTTCCTCCTTATTTACATCCTCTTGATCATTTTCTTTATTTACATTATCCTGACCATTCTCCTCTTTATTATTATCCTCATCCTCGTCATCATCATCCTCCTCCTCTTCTTCATCTTCAACTTCTTCAACCTCCTCATCGAACCCCTTGGGGACACCTTTGGCATGTTTCGTTGATCCATCTCTCGAGCCAAAGTAAAACTCTACTGGAGTACCGCCTGGCATATCTGAAGGAAGCGATATCCAAGGTACTTGGCCCTCTTCTATCTGTTTCAATAATTTGTATGTGTCCACTGAACTGTAGGGTACACCGTTATTAGGATCGAAATATTTGACCTCGGTACCCGAAATAAGACAGCTCTTTCTGTTATTGTTGGGTAAGATTAATCCGGTAGGTGCTTCTGTCTTCAACACAATATTGTGGGATTGGTCATCATCATCCTCCCTGACATCTTCAACAATCTCTTGTTTGATTCCTAGTCTTGGTAACTTTTTCAATTCGTCAAAAATAGGGTCTTCTTCCGTTAACTCTGACACTGGCTCGAACAAATGGTCTTTTTCTTCCTTCACTATAGCATATGGGTTTTCTACCTGTCCTATTCTGAATATGGTCTTCAAGTCTTTAAACCTTCTGGAAGCAGGCAACAAAGATTCCTTTCCGAATAAATATGTTTTTACGTTGCTAATGTCTAGCCTGTAGTCATTTTCGAAATCGAATAAATAGACGGTGTTACGAGCCACTCTCTGAGCAGGTCCTTCGAAAATTTCCGTAAGAGTTTTTGGTTCCATGTCTTCGTCTTCCTCCTTGACAGGAGTGGTCGTTCGTGATTGTTCTCCTTCTGATGGTTCTTCAGCAAATCGCACTGATTTGCTTTGCTGTGCTTCATCTTTTACTTCGCCATTTTCCTCTTCTTTCACAACACCATCTTCTGACTCAGCTTTGACCACAGATTCTTCCTTTTCTGTCTGCTCTGGCAGTCGTGGTAAAATATCGCCATTATTTATGCTTTCAGGTTCCGCAGATTCAGCATCCACATCGTTCGCCGTTTTTTCAGTTTCTTTCAGCTCTATATTAGTCAGTTCTTCTGGCTCTTTCTCAGATTCCTGTGACTTTTCCTCGAGTTCTTGTGAATTTTCCTCAGGCTTGGTGTTTTCCTCAGACTTCAAATTTTCTTCAGGCTCTTCCTTGAATTTTCCTACGTTTTCCTCTGGCTCCACCTCTCCTGAAGTTTTTTCTTCTTCAGGTTGTTCTGAATCGACTCTCTCAATACCTTCCATCTTATCAGGATCTTCTATGCCTTCTTTTCTTCTTTCTTCTTCCTCAGCTTTTTTCTTTTCTATTTCTTCTTTAACTGATGGTAAATTTATATCTGGCTCACCTGGAAGCTTAATAGCTTCGAGCTGCTGCTCCAACAATAACCTTTTCCTTCTACCTGGTCTTTTTCTGAGCTTAGCGAGAATCAGTTCTCGAAGAAGCCTGGCCTCTTCAACTTCATCGGACGGCGTGATATACGTCTCTCTACTTATGAGCCTTACCACGTCGGTGAGTTTCTTTCTCTTCAGTAGTAACTGTTGTCTCTGTCTTTCTTTCTTCACCACCTCTTGTTCTTGGAATTGATGTAATGATAAAATGTTGGCTTTCTCTGTTTCCACAGCCTCTGCGAGCTTCTCCTCTTGAGTCAATTCAACATGCTTAACCCTCACGACAGGTGTGAATTGGGCCCGCCTCTCTTCACTAGCTTTTAACTTCTCCAACAAAGCTTGCTTGTTTTCGACCGCAGCTGATCTTGATGATGATCTTCGTACTGACAACAATAGTGATTCGGAAGATATTAGGTTGGATTTGGATTTGGACTTGGATTTTTCAGCTTCAGTACTGGTTTTAGCTTTCTTGATGGCCGGGATTATTTGTTTCTTTCTCTGAGCTCTTTGCTTGATTTTTTCCTGTTTTTGAAGTTCTTTTTCTCCTTCACTCTCGTCTGATTCAGACAAGGATATGTCCGAGTCTGAAAGTACATCGTCTCCATCTACTTCTGTATCTAGTTTCCTTTTGCCATTTCGTGATTTTTCTTCATTTTCTTCATCCTCTTCTTCATCCTCTCCTTCTTCTTCCTCTCCTTCTTCTTCGTCTTCTTCCTCTTCGTCTATGCCTTTGAGGTTCTCGTTATCGACCTCATTGTCGTAAAATTCTTCATCATCTTCGTCTTCTTGAAACAATAAGTTGACATTCTCATCATCTTCAGTGATTATCTTGGAAACATTGCTTTGGAGTGCACTTGATTGTTCCTCCAATTCTATCAACTGCTTCAAACGCGAGCCCGCATTGGACCGACGCGCCCTAGTGGCCACCATACTATCATTATCCACCATGGTGTTGTGCCTACTGTTGTATCTTTCTTTCATTCACTTTGATCAGAATAAAAGAATTTGTCACGTGATTAAAGACTCTTCCAAATTTCTACTCCACCAACAACTATTGCTCGAGCAGTAATGAAGAGAATAACGCTGGGAGTGTCTACGACGTTGGGAAAACGGTTGTTTTCCCTGTCTGCTATAGTCAGTCATGTAGGACCAACATCGCACAAGTATACATCTGCATCTGCCGACGAGATGGCCCACTTCAATGCTCTAGCCTCTACCTGGTGGAATGTGGATGGGCCACAGAGAATCTTACATAAAATGAACCTTCTCAGAATGGATTTTATTTATAATACAGTCAGAAGTCATCTTGAGCTCAATAGACCAGGAACCCCCGTTGAAGACGAAGTATATGTGCCTCCATATAACATTGACCTTTTGCCCAAACATATCAAAAGTCGTATTGTTGAAGACCAAGAAATCCGCCGAGATTCGATACTTAACAAGTCCAAGCTTCGAGTCTTGGATGTAGGGTGCGGAGGAGGCATTCTATCCGAGTCAATGGCAAGGCTAAGTTTTGTAGAGAGTGTCAAGGGAGTTGATCTATCGAGTGATGTATTAGAAGCTGCTAAACTACACAAGTCCAAAGATCCAATGCTTCTGGACGAAAAATTGAGCTACGAGCTTACTGCCATTGAGGATCTTGATCCTAACCAAAAGTATAACATCATTACGTTGTTTGAGATGCTCGAACATGTGGACTATCCTGCCAAGGTAATGACTGAAGCATTGAATAGACTAGAAGTGGGCGGCTGGTTATTTCTCTCCACCATCAACCGTGACTTTGTCAGTTGGTTCACCACCATATTCATGGGTGAGCATGTTATGAGAATTGTGCCAGTAGGTACTCACACACTTGAAAAGTACATTAACCAACAGGAGATCAAGCAGTGGGTTGAGAAAAATGAGAACCATGCTTTTGAAGTGGTGGACTCAAAGGGATGTATTTATTTACCAGCATGTGGATGGAAGTTTACCTCGAAACCAGACGTGGGCAACTACTTCATGGCAATTCAAAGGAAAATGTAAATAGAAATAAAATGACAATTAAGGAAATATTCGGTGTATTAATTTGCAACCTTGGCAGGCGCTTCTGGCTCTGTTTCATCGATAAACGTGGGCAACTTGTCGGAGCCTACGGCTTCATCGTTCAAGTAGCTGGGCATGCCAAGTCCACTTTCGGCCATTTCGTTTTCGAAGTCGATTTCCTCTCCAAGAGCATCTAGCTCGGCATCAAGCTCGGACTCGCTTATGTCGTCAGGCACGTCATAGCTGGTCAGGAGAGCCTCTTGAAGTTCATTAGATTTGTCAATCAAATCGAGCATTTCATCCTGTAAAGCCTCGATTTTGTCTATGTCAATTTTTCCGTAGGTTTGTTTCAATTGTTTGTTGGCCGTTTTCATGGCATCCACCGTTATCATGGTGTTCTGTAAGTTGTCAGTAGTCATTGATGCTTGGGTCATATTCCACGACTGATTCTCTAATTGGTCTTTCTGAGATTCGATTTGTTTTCTCTGTCTCAATAACTTTAATGCCTTTTGTTTTAAAGCACTCTTACCGGGCCCGTCTCTCATGCGGGCTAGCTTCTGCTGGTAAGTAGATAACTCGGCATTGATTTTAGACAATTTCACATCTAACGAACCGACTCGCTCGTCTATGTTCTTTACCGCATCGCCCAATGACGGCTTGGGTACTGTACTTTTCGATCCAAATAACCTATTCATGACTCGTAGTTAGTATGTGACAGACCAGCTTGGGGGCGTTGATAAACTCAGTGGGTGGGTTCCGGTCACGTGAATGGGCCAGCCTTGCCACTTCAAACCGCTAATCACCAACAGCTCTAGAGAGAACCCAAGAGGATGCCTGAAGTTGCCGAAGTAGCTCATGTTGTAGCATTGTTACGGCGCAACATCCTAGGGACCAAAATCAAGCTGGTTGCGCTTAATAATGATCCGTTGCTTTTCCCCTTTATTAAAGCTGCGACTGAGCCAGAGAAAGTGCTAGAGACAATGAGAAAGAACTTGGTTGGTTCCACGATAGATTCAGTAGGAAGACATGGTAAGTACTTTTGGGTTCGGATCCGGCCTAGTGGCTCGGTTCAGACCAGCGTTTTGCTCATGCATCTTGGCATGACGGGTATGATAAAGCTTAGAAATATAGAGTCACATTTAATATTGATGGAAAATGGTGGTGATAAAAAGGTTAAGGAGAAGATAAGCGTAGAAAGCTCCAAATCCAAGTACTTTGACAAGGAGATCAAAAAAGAAAATGGTATACAAGAAGTCAAAAAAGAATATGGTATTTCTAGCATGGAGGAGCCTTGGCCTCCTAAGTTTTCGAAAATGGAATGGGTTCTTGAAAAGGGCCATACCGAAATCGATCTTTCGTTCGTAGATATGAGAAGATTAGGCAGAGTGCGGTACCTATCAGGTGACGAGGTTCAAACCAACGAAGATTTGTTGCTACAGGAACCATTGAGCGCGCTCGGACCCGACTGGTCGAAACCCTCTAGCGGGATGAGTAGTAAAGTAAAGTTTGAGTTTGGAGACCCCGATCCCGACCATCACGGACGTCCGCGTCTTGGGATCGAAGAATTCAATAAGTTGGTGCTCTCAAAGAAGAAGCCTATCAAAAGTTTACTTCTCGATCAAGCATACTTTGCCGGCGTAGGCAACTGGGTTGCCGACGAAGTAGTATACCAGGCCCGTATACATCCTGGCGAGGTATTGTCCCAGACAATCGAAAGCGGAGACAAGATAGATCCGGTTATAACGCGACTTTACGAAAGCTTGATCGGAGTTTGCGAACAAGCTGTGCAGGTCGAAGGTGACAGTACCAGGTTCCCCGCTCATTGGCTTATGTTACATAGGTGGGGCAAGGCCCGAAAAAAGGAGAAGGCGAAGACTAGCGACGGGTACGAGGTCGATCATGTGACGGTGGGTGGAAGAACCAGTTGTTTCGTGCCTGCTTTGCAAGTGATATCGGGCACCATTACTCCTGCTGCCAAAAAACAAAAAACTAAATGATTGACTTTTAGCTGCAAAAATGCCAAAAATCGCGGAAATTTTGCAAAAAATTGACCGGAAAGGCCAAAATGTATATTATCACGTTATTTTAGTAAGTACATAGATCGAGAACAAGCTTGACAACTCCGAATCACGTTATTTAGTAAGTAATCAGATCAAACAGCAGACTTGACAACTCCGAACCTCGCTAATTGTCACACCATCGGATGAATTATGCTCCGAGACCGCAACCATTAAATGATGGCCGGACCTACGCAGGTCTTTCCGTAATTCTCCGTGACGTTTTTTTTTTTTGGCGCGACTTGGATGTGAGATGAGCTTGCTTTAAATAGAACAAAAGAGACCCTTGTTAAACGGCCAAAATTCAGTGCTCGAGCACCGAGTCGTACGACTCGTGTATCTACGTTGTGCTTGCCGAGAATTCATCTGTAAACATCCTAGTTATAATGTATACTCACAGCGACGGTTGACGTTGATGGGGCGGTCTCCTTCCCCTCCGTTTGTAGGAAAAACTCGGAACCGTCACGTGGCGTATCTAACAAATTGCCTAAAGAGGGGAAGGAGAATGTTCAGCCGCCTGCGGAGTAGATGGGCCCAACTCCCAAAGTGTTGGACG